>JACXIV010000015.1:1229236-1667095 GCA_014737475.1 Bombus confusus
GTGCCCATTGTCAGGATCTCATTCACGTGCCCAGGTGCTACTTGAATGGGTGAAAGACATTGGGCACGATGATCATAACTAATGAAAATTTGTCAGCGACTGACGATGCGTTAGTGTATCGTGCACGACGTATTTTCCACATTGTGTGTGTGTGGTTAGGCTGTGGAATTGCGTCGTTTTTCTCATTCACTGCAACTTCGAATATTAAAAATGTCGAGACATATATTGATTCAATTTATATATCGATACAATCACAAGTTGTGATAATATTATTTACACTACTTTTTATTATTAAGTGTAATCACACTCTTAATAATGCTCTCAATTGCAATTATAATCCCAAGTTTACTTATCTTTATTTCAAAAATATAATTTGCTTAGACGTGTTTTATCGCGTTTTACGCAATGGTCACTAGCCTTCGTCAGTCGATTTCAGGAAAACGGTACGTACATTAGAGCGTGCATGTTGTGTGTTAAGCTCGGGTGTCGGAGGCGTCCCGGGACGTCCTCTCTAGTGTAGGTCCTTTGCGCCCGAGCGTTTGCGTGAGAACCGTGGAGCGAGTGTGTTGGTGTGCCTGTTTTGCCATTTTTTAAATATAGGAGGGTTAGGTAGGATAGGTAGTATACTTTCTGGAATGCCTGTTAGTTATAAGTAGGTAGGGCCGGGCAGGTTGGCACAGTCTCTGGTCGGGTAGGCGCGTTTTCGCGTGTCCAACCTGTTTCTGGGAATCTGATTTGAAAAATCGACGGTGAAACTGGCACGAGTAGAGCATGCTCTCGTCTCTGGTTTTGCCTATCGATTTTTCGAATTTCGCGGTCGCGGTCGCGAGTAGGCCTCGAAACGAACGTTTATCGCTCGAGCACGCACATGCGAGTGGGCAACGATCACCGCTGTGATCGTTGGTCAGTCCATGTGCACTTGAATCAGCTTCCGCGGTTTATATTTTTATTTCACCTTTATAAGTTTTTTTTTTTGTTTGCGAATTAGAAAGACTCGAGCTTAGATGTAAGTTTCAGCGGGCATTGCGCCCGAAGAAAGAAGAGGCTATATGCCGAAGAGGCCCGGCAAACTGCCATTCAAGAGGGCAACTACCAATGGCTCTCCATCCTCTGGGTCATCCAGAGCATGGAAAGTCATTCTTGTTACTACTTTGTCACTATGCTCGCTTTTAGTATTTGTAGTAGTAGTAGTAGTAGTTTTCTTTTTGGCCGATGTATATATCGGTCCATCGTCCCATCGGGCAGTTTTCATGGTTTTTCTTATTAGTGTCGCGAGAGATTAATTACGGGTTGAATTAGAGTTGCGAAATAACATCGCGGCTTTTTATTAGTGTGGCGAGAGAATGACTACGGTTTGTATTAGAGTTGCGATAAAATGACAATCGGGTTTGCTTTAGAGTTGCGAATTACGATACCGCGATTGCAATTTTTTATTATGAATTTTTAGAATTTCTTAGAGATTTATACTTATCAGAATTTATTTTGCTTTTTATAATTTAAAATTGATTATAAAAATGTTAGTTTTTAATTAATTTTATAGTAAATAGTAATTTTCATTGAATTCATTTTAAGAGTTAGCGTTGCGATATTACTCCATCGCGATTTCTACTTATTTTTCCTTTTAGCGTTGCGATAACGAATGATCGCGTTTTGTTAAGTAGAGTTGCGTTTACGAAATGCCCAAAATCCTTCGACTGCATTTGTCGAAGACTGTTCCTGGATCACACGATACAGCTACAAGAGCTGTACAAGTGTGATCGCTCATCGGCAACCTCCTAAATGGTTGTCACCCTCCCCTATATTAAGTAAATCGCGATTTTTTTCGTTAGTGTTGCGACAGATGAATTACGGGTCGAATTAGAGTTGCGAAGTAACATCGCGGATTTTTATTAGTGTGGCGAGAGAATGACTACGGTTTGGATTAGAGTTGCGATAAAATGACAATCGCGTTTGCTTTAGAGTTGCGATAAAATGACAATCGCGTTTGCTTTAGAGTTGCGATAAAATGACAATCGCGTTTGCTTTAGAGTTGCGAATCACGATATCGCGATTGCCTTTGCAATTTTTATTATGAATTTTTTAGAATTTCTTAGAGATTTATACTTATCAGAATTTATTTTGCTTTATATTATTTAAAATTAGATTATAAAAATGCTAGATTTTAATTAATTTTATACTATTGCACATTGCAATATCAGAATATTCGAAGTAGCTTTTTCATATAGTAAATAGTAATTTTCATTGAATTCACTGTAAGAATTAGCGTTGCGATATTGTTCCATCGCGAGTTCTACTTATTTTTCCTTTTAGCGTTGCGATAACGAACGATCGCGTTTTGTTAAGTAGAGTTGCGTTTACGAAATGCCCAAACCCTCCGACTGCATTTGTCGGACACTGTTCCTGGATCACACGATACAGCTACAAGAGCTGTGCAAGTGTGATCGTTCATCGGCTCCTAAATGGTTGCACTGCGATCTCTCGTTATTAGTGTTGCGTATGTTTTAAATACGAGTGCATAGATTTATTATATTCATTAGCGTTGCGTATCAAATTTCGGGAATTTTCACTTTTTTTTTTTTTTTAATGGTAGATTAATTGATATTGCAGATATAACGAAGCACTCTTCGCGTTTGATTTTGAGAATTTTCTGTTTCATAAATATTAGTAGTAAATTAGCGTTGCGAAACAAGAATATTCCATTCCACTCACGGTTTGTTGATCGGGTTTATATAGAGTGGAAGACGATCGAATTTTAATAGCCCTTCTGGCTACTGAGTTATTTTTTTTCAGCGCCCCTTATTACTACGTTTATTACTGAAAATACTGCTATAAGACGTATTCCTTTGTTAACGTTAACGTTAACATCACAACTAAAATACAGAACTTTATTACGAATGTAATATATGTGTATATATTATATATATGTATATAAAGTATTATAATTGCTACGAAGGCTTGAAGTATTTTCTAAAACTTAATTCATTGCTATTAGAATTAATACTAGTGATCGTTCGTTCTTAGAACCATAATTTTTAGAATCTTTCCGACCGCGATAGTTTCAATCTTTTCACAGTAATGTAGAGTTTTATAAATATTCGAATTTCGTTTGCATGAAACAAAAGTTCATTCGCGATCGTCGTTCGTTTGTAACAAAAATTCCGCACAAAATGATTTATGTGCATATCTTCCGGTTCATTATATTGCATAAGAAATAACTGTAGCAAATAAGAATAAGATAGCAATAAATAACAATATAATAATAATATGAATAATAACAAAATAACAATAAGAAAAACATTGCATAAGAAATAACAGTAATAAAGAAACAATAGAATAACAATAAATAACAATATAATAATAATATAAATAACAACAAAATAACAATAAGAAAGACAGATAGAAATAACAGACAGTAAAAGTTAAAAGGTAAAGCAAACGATTTTATAATAATCGGTTCTTCTCTCATCTTAGTATTCAAATCAGGTTCTCAATTTTTAATTCAGTTCAAATTCAATTGCTTAACATTCTCGCTTTCAAATTTCCTAGTTTTGGCTAAAAACATACAAGTGATTCTCTATTTTACCAAAAATTTATCAAGAGCAATTTAATCTAATTGGAAATTAGTACTTTATTTTTCGCGTATAGAATGGTCTCATTTCAAAGCTGTCTGATTTTTTTCTTTTTAAATACTAATCCAGTAAACGAGTTTGTTTCAGATTTACCAATCTACAGAAAACACTCCCGTTACACGTTCGAATATCTCATAGCGTCTTAAATAATTATACGTATTTTATAGGATTTTACTAATCTTTCGCCGATCGAATTTGTTTCGAGTTCTTTTGTGGCATCGAGTGAATAGGGTTCTCATACTCCATACGTTGTCCCCTGCCTTTCCCTTTGTTGCATTTAAATTATTACGTAGATAGATTAAGCAGATGTTTAGATTTTTACGTTGGTGTGATTTATGGTTATGTATGTTACTTTGATGTTGTAGTCTATGTTAGTAGGTAAGATGTAGATAGTAGATAGGTTGATGTAGTAGTAAGAAGCATGGCATGGTAGTAAAAGCATGGCATTGTAGAACGGATGTATTGTGTATTAGTTAATTCTATATGGCACATATTTCATCTTATTCTCTTGTCCTTTCTGTATAACTCTTGATCATAATTAATTATTATAATTCTGAATCACAATCAATCAGTTTTCACTTTCACGACAATAAAGACCGAAAATTTTCATGTACATATACGTATATATATATAATGCAGTGTCCCATATAGAATTACAAGTAGATTAAGATTTAATTTAATTTTTAGATTTCATTCGTTTCCACGAATCCTAGTCAGGTCTAGTTTTCGCGTCGGTTTTTCTTCTCAAAGCTCCTTTTGCTGTTTGTTTCGAACATTGTGCAAACGCACAGCAAAAGGAGTATTTATTTGACGATAAATAAATGTTAGACCTTTTTGCGTGAAAGGAGGGTGGATGGGTCGCGGTTAGGGTGGGTCTCCACTCGCAGCACCTCCACGTGGTGAGACCCGGGCAATCGATATTATTTGATATATAATTACTAATTGTATCACTATACAGCGAAGCAATTGACTCTGTAACTGATATAATTATTAATTATATGGCAAGTAATACGAGCTAATTGGCTGCGAACCTGACTAGGCGTTCGTATCAGTGTATCTATTGTACATTACATTCGTGAAATATGATTCAGACATAATTTAGAAATGTAACTGATAAGTAATTTCGGTACTTAGTAAAGTATAAATAAGAACCGAATATTCTAGAATTAAATTACTCCATCCAAACCTCTTATGGATTTCCATGAGTAAACTGGTTTAATGTTCAATCTGGCATTTCTTTTGCGAAACGTCTGAATATCATGGTCTACTTCTCTAGAAAGAGAAGTTCCTTCGTTCGTATAAGAAGATTTGCTCGCTTGCAGGGATAGTTTAGTCGATTTTTAATTGTCAATAACTAAAAGGCAAAGCAATCTTTTTATTCTTGATTTTCGTCTTATTTCGGCGACGAGAATCGCCCCTTAAGTTACGTTGGAACAGTGGCTGAACACGCTATATATGTATATACATAGCATATACTACGTAGAGTGGACCAGTTAAATGGGATCATCTAAATGAGTCGCCCAGGAGCCATACCGACCAACTTCACAAATTAAAATGCAACGTAAGAATGATACAATTGCAAACATTAAACATTAACTGCACCTCCCCCTGGTGTACCTTGGATTATTCTAGTGTCGGCGGCACACTTTTCATTCAAAGTTCAAGAAAGCGACGACGAAAAATCGTACGTCGTGTTCTAAGAGGTCATTGTAAAGGAGAGGCAATGAATCTTCAAATCCATGGTGATTTCAGTCATAGAAAAGATTTTTCAGTGTCCGTAGAGACGCCTGAATTTGTAAAAGTTTCAGAAAGACAAAGCATCTTCGCTTTTTCCATCCGCTACACGATGTAAGAACATCTTCGAGAGAAATGGTCTCGCTATCGTAAAAGTTGTACGCTCTTTTTCACGAAGTTGCAACAGTTTAAATATCGATCATTTTTCATCGGAAATTCAGTTTCTTTATTTAATTTTTCACGACAGTGTATTTTATTATGAATCTGTTAGTTTATTTACATCAGATGCGTCTCATAATAAATTGCCAAATAAAGTGCAATCTGTTAGATTTTTCCAATAAATATGACGAGTAGGTATATTTATAGGTATAATATATATAGCCGGCAGTGTGTTCATTGAAGTATGTGCAATAAAAGTATGTACAGATACTTTTTGTACCACCGTAGTTATTCAAGCGATTCGATTTACCCGCTACACCCTATATATACCTATATACCTCCATATATCTATATATATATATATATATATATCGATAGAACCGATCCTTTCGTTTAATACCATCGATTCGAGATGGACGACTATCGCTCGACGAACGAGTAAAAGTCGCCGTTGCTTCGAGTACGTAGGATCGTTAAATCCCCGACCTCATCGACGACTTAACCACCCCTCGAATCCGGAAGAGATAGTGGCCATTGACGAAGCTGAATGAACTCCTTGCCAGGACTGTTTCGACACTATCCTTTTATACGATGTTCGCGATGGACCTGACGTTTTAAACGACATTAAACTTTCTCCTCGGTTTCTCAACCTCCTAGTTACAGTGTCACGTTCTTTCGATTATTTCAATTCGACAACGATTGTCCTCTTTAGGTTGATTGACTCGAACGACCAAGAAGAGAATCGTGAACTCGAAAGAGGCGTTTCATGGTAATCGTTGAGGTAAGAGGGTGGGTTGCCGTATGGCGGGTTTATTGTGATGTTAATGGCACGTAAGATCGTTTGTGTGTTGTGTAGTAGATGCGGCGCCTAAGTAGAAAGTAGTATCGAGATGCTTGGATTACTTTGAGGCTTCTTTATCTGGAGAAAATGAGTGACCATCGTAGATGATCTTCGAAACAGAGAAAGTTCCATTATATTCTTTTACAAGCGTGTAATTCTACTGTATCCAATTTTTGTAAGTCTCTAATTCTGTCTTAGATAGTTTTTTTTTTTCTCATATAGAATATTTTACTGTAATTTGAAAAATATTTTGACAAATATTTTTCAAAAGTATTTTACTCGTAATCAGAATTTATCTGATAAAATGTTTACCAGCGAGGAATGAATATCGTGCGTCGTTTTCTAATTTTGCATAAAGGTCCACAGCCTAACGACCATATTTAGTAAAATTGTTCGAAGGAGAGACAAACGGTGCTGCGTAAGTAAATTCGTCTAGAAAATTTGAAATTTAAAGCAGATCGTATTTTAAGTAATCTTTTTCCAAGAGAAGTATTCTCTCAGTGTTTTCAGTCGTTAGAGGCGCAGCCATTTGTGGGAAAAAATTCGCCGAGTTTCAAGTACAAAAAGTTTAATTAGGTCCAAGGGCGGAAATAAAAAATCGAACATAATGGAAGATTGCGCTGAACACTTGGCACGAATTCAACAAGGAAAACCGTCTTACTTATCGTCCGCATTAAAGCCGTGAAAAACGTTCTTACAAAGAGAAAGAAGAAAGAAAGAGTAAGAAAAGTACAAACTCATCAAAAAATACACAGAAGAAAAGAAAGACGAAAGAGCGAGAAAAGCAAAGACTTGTTAAAAAATACAAAATGCCGTATTCAGAGATCCATTTTTGCCGACTGTTCAATCACAATTCTACTTAACTCTTTCGGTATTCTGAAAAATATAATTTATTTGAATATTCGAAGATGACGCACGAAGGAAGTTAATTTTATAATATTACTTTCTGTGGAAATACGCAAGTTTCTCCAACTAAGATGTAGAGTCAAATATTAATCAGGGACTGACTTTTACGTATTTTTAAAATAAGTAATCAATTTTTAAAATAAGTAACCAATTTTTAAAATAAGTAATCAATTTTTAAAATAACTAATGCCGAGAGAAAGAGAGTTAACTGTTAAAAAAACGCAAATGTTCTAATATTCACGACTTCCATAAAGACTCAGCATACACGACTGAAAGAATCGACGAGGACGAACGTGTATCAGACATAACGACAAAAATTTAATTAACCGTAAGAATAGAGTCCGTCGGAAAGTTCCGTCGGAAGTTGACCGTAACGGCGTCCCGAGTCCTTGGCAGGGATCCAGTCGCGAAAATCGCCTTAGCTGCCCGACAGAAGCAGCGGGGAAAAGGTACCAGGAAGGTGGATTGAGGGAGGGTCGTAGAACAAGAAGGCTCGTACGGTCTTTAACGTTGAGGTAGGACAGCTCTAAGCTTTCCACGACCAGATCCTTCGGTCGGCTCTCTTACCCTTGTCTTTCACCCTTTTTGTTCCTGCGGAGATCTCTCGCGTCGAAGGATGCTGGCTTGCAAGACGTGGAAGAGAGAAAGACGACAAGAAGCAGCCAGTGATTTAGTGCACGGTTGCAGTACGACGCTAGGGGAATGTCGAGGGAGAGAGTGGAGATAACGTTGGAAAGAAGGAGAAGCCAAGACGGATGATTTTAAAGCAAGATGATGGCTATTACATACGCTATAAGTAGCTCATAAGTATCAGGATACTTTGGTCGTCTTACAATAAAAGTATGTCAATTTTACCGAGCTGTACGAACGAATTAATCACGCGCAGCCTAAGTACACAGGATATAAACTTTTGTTTTCACTAATCGTTACGATAAAATATTTCTACTAAATTAGCAAAATCAGAATCGAACCACAGCTAAGCTTTATCAAATCAGTATATTGTATAGATATCGATATATCGTTTTACGTGCAAATATCATGCAATTTACCAGAAATGTTAACCTTCAAATATTCTTTAACAGATACTGACATATCCTCAATTTCGCTGTACGAGATCGTTGAAATGACCGTAAGTTTTCCGAGATGAATGAACGATGCATACAGTGATTCTTATTGATATCATAGATTTCAAGATGTTGAACATTATTTTCTCTAATTGTTACGATAAAATATTTCTACTAAATTAGCAAAATCAGAATCGAACCACAGCTAAGCTTTATCAAATCAGTATATTATATCGATATCGGTATATCGTTTTACGTGCAAATATCATGCAATTTACCAGAAATGTTAACCTTCAAATATTCTTTAACAGATACCGACATATCCTCAATTTCGCTGTACGAGATCGTTGAAATGACCGTAAGGTTTCCGAGATGAATGAACGATGCATACAGTGATTCTCATTGATATCATAGATTTCAAGATGTTGAACATTATTTTGCTTATACTTTCTTAATTCGAAAAAGTATGCGAGTAAATAAAATACATGTTTCTACGAACTATAATATTTGTTTTAATTTGTGTACGATATACGATGGTACACGCTGTAAAAATGTCGTTTCGTTCGAAGCCGATATCGTTGGCGGTTTCAGAGGTACAGCGCTCGGAAAACAGTGGTTAAAGCGTACGGAATGTCAATCTGAATAGTCTGGAATGGTGTGACCTACTTTTTTTCCTGGATATGTGTGCGCCGCCTCTAGCGAGAGTACAAAAGCGCTGACTCAACGTCTGTCGCTGACTCAACGTCTGTCGCTGACCAGCGCGCGTGGTCGACGCTTGTGATAGACCAGCGAAAGGCTTGCGAGTGAGAGAGCATCATCGAAATGCTCAACACTGTGTTTCGTTTTAAACGATTATATCTCGGCAACGGAGACTCGTGTAGATACGAAGTAAAAGGTGTTGGATAGGAGAGATTGTCAGGTTTATAAAAATTAAAAAATGCAATAAAATGTTATCGTGCGTTTGGATAGGAACGAATTACGTCATATACACGGTATTATGATGTTTGTAAAAGCAGCACGTAAAAAAAGATAGAATGTTCTCAGACAGATCTTCGAAATTATCACAATCGTCGCTACTTTCATCCGCAGAAGAAAATTTCCAACGATGAAGAAAACATATGTAGAGATTTCTATATTTCTACTTAAAAAAAGTAATCCAATCCCTAAATTATTTTTTGTTGGAAATCCAATGGCAATCGACGATTCTTAATTCTTTTCTAAATATTCATTCCTTCTTAACGCACAAAGCATTGAAAGAACGATCACAGAAATTTTCCTTCTGCTGCAACTATAATGTAATTATCTGACAAAAGGTAGAGCAGAATTTCGTATCCGCATTCACTAGCTTGCTGTCCATTTTCCTATCCTTTTCACTCGCTGTTTCTCGTGCGGAAAACAGATACGGAGTGCTAGCTTGAAAGCTGGCTGGATCGTTAAAAGTCTCCAATTACCGGAGTAGAATCGTGAACCTCTTGGAGGAAGTCTGTTTGCAGCTGCAGCTGCAGCTGCAGCAATCGCGCCACGTTTTCCAGTCTCGAACGATGCTACCGCTAAACTTCCACTTTTCTCTTCTTCCCTGTGTCTTCCTGCTTCTTTTTTCGACTAGCTCGTCCCTCTTCGTCTGAGGTCGACTATTGTAACCGGCGACAACGTCGACGCCTTCCGTGAAATTCGCGAGAAAAGCCAAAAGGCTCGGCCAGATTTCTAATGCTGTCTTCACGATGGATCAATTCTCGACGCAAGTTTGAATAAGAAACGAAGATTCTAATTTTTAGAAGATAAAATAGAATTATATAAATATCGTATTATATTAATGATACATTGGATACTTTTCCATATCATACGAATTTTGTACATTTTTACGCTTCTAACCGTCAGCTGGCGCGACGCAGAACAAATCGCTGAGAGACATAACGCGACAGAGAAATAACATAAAACTCCGCAGTCTGTTTGTCAAACGTACGGTGGAAGATTGATATAAACTGCCACAATCGCTGTAAACTTCCCAAGCAAGCTAGTACATTAACAAAATTACAGCAAAATCACGATGAAAATTTTGTTTCCCAAACGCGCAACTCGCCAATAATTTACTGGACGTCAATCGCAAAAGCAGCAGTCCCTAAAGCACTTAAAACGAGGAAAGGCGATAATCCATTCCTCTGACGGAATTATTCATTTGTCGAGAATATTTCACGCAGCCATGAAGCGCGCTCGCATAGTAGAGTACCGCGTCGCGTAGCTAGTAGACAAGCAGATATGCAGTCCAAACTGAAGTAGTAATATAGGCCGTGCAATATATCCGCGTCAGGTTGACCAATGTCCTGTCCAAACCGCCATACATCAACTGCTGTATTGTGGCCACTTCGGATTATCCTGGCTTTGAAACGGTCACGATTTCGAATTTCCACGCGGCGACTTTCGCCGCGTTTTCACCGGCTTCAAGCGTTCGTTCCCTCGGCGCTTTTCATTCCGACGCATCGAATTCGCCATCCCGTGTCATCGAGAGCCCCGGGGCCACGATTTTTGGTTTTCATCGGGTTTCACCTGTTTCGTCAATAGAACGTAGGCTGCTTGTCTATAGTAGAGGAAATTTCGAAATTGTAACGCATAGAACGGCGATCTCGAATCGTCGCGTTTTACACGATCGTCTACTCGTTTGGCTGTTTTTTCACGGCTTTTCAGCTTTTTAATTATAGACAGAGAAAGATAGAAGAGATCAGTGTATAAAAGATGAGAGTGTCGAGTGTTTTCCAGGGGGAATTTTTTCTTTTTTGTTTGTTTTTCGATTGTTCGTTGTACGTGCAGTTTAGGAATACACGTTAGTTTGCTAAACGAGGAATATGTATAAAGTATCGTCAGTTTTGAGATAATCGTTAAGATTAAGTGGGATTCTATATAATTTTTCTACATCGAAGCGTTGTTATCTTGTTTAGTAAAATTCATTTTTATATCGCACTAATTTTTATAACACAAATATTTAATACCAAAGCTGGCATACAGATAGATCTAAAAATGTAGGTTAGATAAATAAAACAACTCGAACAAATTTATAATAATACTAATAGTAATTTATTTGATACCTAACCTATAATGTATCAACACTTATATATACTTCGAACTAATCTCTCAATAAACATTTAAGTTTCCTCGATAAAAGAAGCATGATAGAAATTAAATTACCAAGAAGTATCACGCAGAATGGCAGAAATCTTGACTCTTAACGATCTAACACTCCACCGTATTCAAGCAACATATAACCAAACTTAAGTCCGACTTAAGTCGAGAGAGTCCAAGTTAAGTATTTTCACGCGAATCGCACGACCGAAAAAGCCGAGGAACGATTACCAACCCCGTCGTTCATTTCTCCCTTGGAATTCGAAAAGTTCCATAATGTCTCCCTCAGCTGCAGATCGACCACTAAGAAGAGCAGAACGATCCACCTTGCGAGACTATCAATCAAACTTTCCACCGTGCCGGACGATAATTCAGTCGGATCACGCGCCACGGGTTCATTTAGTTTTATGAAAGAAACGCGGCAAACAGCTCGTCGGTCAGCTTATTGGCCAGCGTGCACTGTATCCGGCCACAGAAACAATTAAGGAGACCCGGGTCGTGATACACATTCTCGTTACCGCTGGAACTTCATCGAGGTGTTGCCGCGCCCTATGTGAAACTTTCGCCAATTAACCGGCGAATCGGCGAACAAAAGGAACAATCATAGTCCAACCTGGTAATCAATTAGAAGACCCAATATCTTCAGGAAGCGGAGGACGCTTATGGCACGCTATTGATTATTGTTGTAGAATTTCGACGTGTTAGAAAATTACGTAATACACTGCTGTATGTATTAAATAGTATGTAACGCTTTGTCTTTGAGGGACAAAGAGATGAAATGAAACGCAACTACAGAAATTGGATTTAAACCCACAGTCGCCTGTATGATTTGCAATTTGGTTTGTTAGGAGGGATCATGGACACTCAAATGGATAACAAAGAATTAAATGGTAAAAATAATAAATATATAGTAAATGGTGACAATAATGAAATGTAACGAAGAAATTAATCGACGACGTGCGTTTTATACGTCTGATTCGCTGTATCTGACTAAATATGGGCCGTTTCTATTTGCGAGTTCGATATATTCGAATACCCTGAAATTGAAAAATGAAAGGACATGGGAATTATAGAGCTGAAGTTCGTGAAACCTACTAGCTACTGAAATACAAAATGGTCATTTTCCTGTAGAATTATAGCTGTTTGATCTGGAGAATCGATATACTAGGCAAAGTTCTGGTTTATCTTTGAACAAGTAGTTACGTCTAGGATATCTCAGCTGTTATTGAGAAACTGGAAGTAATCTTCCACAGAACTCAGTTCAAACTATAACTCGTCAGAAATTCCTTATCATGTAATCAGTTGACCCCCTAAAAAAAACTGTTAAATAAAGCAACAAACGACATTTTGTGATTTTTATCTTTAAAATATTATAGGAAATTTTAAATCGTTGGTTTTATTATTAAATTTCATCAAGTGGAAATATTTCCTAATTTGCGAAATGTCGCTGACCTCGATCTAAAAATATCCTAATTCAAAATCGATAAAAGTGGGCTGTGTGCTGATTGGCCGATATCCAAAACGTTGCAGCGAACGAGCAACGCCATAAAGTTGCCACTAATTCCCTGCTCGGGATAAAAAAAAAAAAAAAAAAAACAAGGGATAATAGAGGCTTATCGTCGGGGCAAATGGAAACTCGAATCATTTCGAGAAACAGACGCAATTCTATTCGCATTTCACATCTGCCACTTCAGATCGATTAACCTTTGAGACTGAAACTGTACACTGGCTATTATCTTAATTGAAAACAGTCGGACAACTTTAGTGGGATTTTAGGATCAAGTGTAAGCGAGTCTGTTGGCTCGTGGTTTCATTAAACTGTAGTGAAGATGGTGGATTAAATGTTCTTCTTAATCTTGCAGCACATGTGCGTGTCTGGTAAAAGTAGTTGAAGTACTTGAAGTACTTGAAGGATTTGATAAAAATTGTGATAGATTTCTAATAAAAAATTATTCTCGGTAAACAGAATCCAGATGTAACGTATATTTGTTGTATTTTAGAGTTCGATAAAACACGTAATGATTCGAAACTTTTAATCGGCAAGAATGCAACGAGACAATTTAAATTTACGAAATAAAGATGGAAATAGAATGCGAAAGTAAAGATTCAAGTATATGTAGTTAGTTTGATCGAAGATGGATTAAGGTAGTAGCTTAGATTGTCTTAATTTGAAAGATGGAGAATTATAATTCTGTCATCGCTTTGCATCGTAAAAAAGTAAGAAATCTAGCATGTAGCGGTTAATTCATAACTTTCTAAACTTGTACTACAGATTAACTAGTGGGCGAAGCTGTTTAGAAATTCAAGAGTAGAATGCTTCCCCTGGAGCGACCGCTTTAAAGCGACTTTATTAAGTCGCTGGTACTATAAACGTATATTAAGTTTTCAACGATAAATTATGAGATCTTGACGTACACTCGCTTTACCATGTTACTATGAAGGTAAACGAAACCAACGAATTCTGATCTCTATATTAGAACGTCTTCTTTTAGGATCTTATCTTGCACTTGTAAAAAGAAAAAAGAAAATGAAATATTTAAGAAGTTTTTTTATGGAATATGTAATTTAAATAATTAGATAATAAATTCTCCGATTTGAAGTATACGAAGGATCTTGAATTGATTTTGTATAATATTTCTACACCAGAGAAATATTTCCTTAATTCCCGGAATACATAGCTCCCTTTAAAAAATTATTATTTAACACATTTCTGACGTAGAGTAGAAAGTGCAATAATTTGTAACATGGCGTACAAATTTTTAATATGAAACAAAAATTGTCAAGTGAAGAGATTCTACGGCGTTCTATAAAAATATATTAAGATACAATATGCCAAAGATCAATAATACAAATGCGACTTTCATGAATTTTCTTCAAATTTTTCAAACGTTTCAGTTCATAATCCATTTACATGGTGTATCATTGGACATGCATATGCTGTGAATTTTTCTGCATACATGTTGTAAGGTACGTCTATCCGAGTACCTGCAGCTACTCAAATTGAATTTCGTCGGGTGTATACCGGAGACGCGATTCCACGAGAGAAGAAGGCGTCGCGTCGATTGAAACGCCGATCGATCGTAACATCGCGATCAAACATGATTTAAGGATCTCTTTGCTCCTACGTGGCAGGATCAGACCAAGCTTGGCCCAACTCCTGAAACTTTTGAATTGTATTTACTCGTAAGAGTTGCCTGGATCGAATAACAATTACCGTGAGCCTGTGCTCGAGATGACTTTTGCTAGCGTTTAAGCAAATTCTTTCCTGACACGTATTCTCATATCTCTAGGATATGAATCTCAAACTTTGTTGAAAAAGATTTTAAAATAATGGAGATGGATAGATCTCATCCTGTATACGTGCTTCAGAAATTTGTTGATTACTTTATTATTATACTTTCTTGTACATCTTGAACTTTTCTCTTGTTTGTTGACATAAAACGCAAACGCAAACGATTATAGAAGGGAGGGTCTGTTTACGAATAAAGAATCGTAGTAAATAATACTGGATAGAGTAACGCAGAAAAGAATAAAATAAATCTGCAAAGAGACTGAAAATGAACATATCGAAAAGAAATATAACATTAACGATAAATATCGTTTCATCGATCAACGTTTAACAAGCTCAATATCTACTTTGTAATTTATCGAAGAGTAGTCTATTATTAATGTAATTTAATACGACATATTAAAATTATTCGGACATAATTATTACAGAATACTCAATTATATAGTAAATTGCGTAATAATTATCATGCGACATTTTCAAGCACGCTGTATCGTATATTACTTTCACAAGACTGTAGCAAAAATTACGATAATTTCTAATGCTATGGGGCTGCTAAATTTCTAGCCTGAAGCAGTCCTAGTCGACAATCGAAGGACGAGAGTTGGTGCTACTAGTTCTACTCGCTTTGAATTTTTAGTTTCTTTTTTTTTTTTTTTCTTCTTTAGGACGATTATGAAACTCATTTAAGGATGAACGTTTAAATCGTCGGATTGGCGAGGATAGTTTCATAACCATTTTATATGCGGTTTAAGTTGCCTTAACTTATATTACCAGCGACGACCTTTTTACCTACAACCGAACACGAAGCCAGTTTTAAAGTTCATTTACCGAACTCGATCGTTGCATGAGTTCTCGTAATTAGTTCGCAAATAGCGACGAAACGCAGTTAAACATTGGACGGGGAAAGCTGAAATTAGGGCAAAATTACGTTTGACAAAAAAGGAAATTTGTAGAAGGCGTAAGGTACATTACTCGATCCTTTGATCGAGAAAGTTAAAAAAATTTCAATTGTTCGTGTATTTTTATATCGCTGTATGATATCAATTAAAATTTCCTATCTTCAATTGCACAGTTAATAGACAGATATGCGTTATCCGTTTTATTTGAAAACATGCCACTATAACTATTTACAAGTTAGAAAATTCTATTACGCAGATAACGCGCTGTTATGTTCCAAGTGAAACGTACTGATTAATGTACTAACTTTAACAGCAAAGTTCCAGCACGAAATTAGGTTTTCACGACGATGTTATTTGTAGGTAAATGGGATGTAGATATGACCTGTGCATTGATCAAATTTACGAACGAGTATGGCCGACGCAAATGTCGTTCTCGTAGAGAACGTAGAAAACGAAACCAACAAACTGGCTGCCTGTTAAATATTCAAATTTGCTTTG
This sequence comes from Bombus confusus, assembly GCA_014737475.1. Lineage (NCBI taxonomy): Eukaryota > Metazoa > Arthropoda > Insecta > Hymenoptera > Apidae > Bombus > Bombus confusus. Next base: position 1,245,370 of record JACXIV010000015.1, read on the forward strand.
CTGTTTCTTGACATTAAAGCGAGACAACTACACGCTTTCGCACAATGTGGATCTTTGGGGAAAATTATACGAAGTAGAAGATAGCCGGAAATTTCTCTACTTGGAATATTTATTGTTCTATCGCGTGAATATTAGAAATTATCGCCAGCTCGAAGCTCGTCGTACGAACGGTTTATCGCCAAAACTCCAGCCTTTCGTCGCCACGTTGAATCTCGAGCGACAAGTTGCTCGGTTAGCCGATGCGGTCCGATTTCTAACAAATGTCATTTGACGGTAACGTGAAACTGTAAATATTAAACACCTGAAACGCGGCAGCTAAGTAATTGCGCATCATGATGGCGAATGATGCGCAGGATAGGGCTAATTGCGCGCCGGTTTTGCAAACGAACCAACAAATCTGCCCGATCGAAATCCTCGCTCATGAATCATTCTGTCGCGGCGCTGTAATTCACCAAATGTGTCCATGCATTGATCCGGCCGTTTCTGATGGATTTGCAAACGGAATTCATAGAGTGCTGGCAATTATCGCGAGATCTCTGTTGTTGAATAATTCGCGTTGACTTCGTTGAAGGAAACTCTGCAGCGCGACCGTGATCGTCATCGTGAAACGCCGATGACCAACAGATTGACGTATTAGTTCGAGCTTGGCGCTAGCAATTTCGGTAAAAGGAAGAGATAAGAGATTTATCGTGCCGCGTGCGACCGTAAGTGTGTGATGGAAATGTATTTTCGGAGTTAAAGGATCTTCTGAAAGGTGTTTAAATTGACAAATTTATGGATATTTTTGTGCGTTTGTTAAAAGCAGGTGATTTGTAAAAGTCATTTCACGACAAAATGCTACTGTTAAGGTAAGAAATTATATAAAAACGAATAGACTGTAGACTGAAATAAAGCTTGATTTTGTACCTTTTGTTGTCGCGATGTAACTAAAAATTATAATCGAACGCTGTTGTACAATAATTTATCAACTAGTAATATCGGTGAATTGATAAATCGTTATAAATCGTACGTTATGAACCTGCCTTTCATAATTTTCCAATTTGACGTCGAGCAGCATGATCAAATGACGTGTAATTTGTAACATTTCATTTGTTTCCTATCAAACCTGTTAATGCTATGCCATATTCTACGGATAAACGATATTTCAAAAAGCATCGCGAACGTTGTTTGCGATCGCACGATACATCGATTCTACACTGAAATTTACAATCTTGCAATTAACCGAGAAAGGACATTCGAAGCAGCCCAATGAAACATGAACATTTATCTCAAGATTATTACTTTGTGTCGTATATCAATCTTTATTCCGCGACTCACGAACGCTCAACCGAGTTTTGCAACGTCTACTTTGTGACAACTATTAATTTACGATACCTATGTACGATAACGTGTCACACTTACAGTCACGACAAATCGCTCCCGCGAAAGTTGTTCCGATATCGTGTGTCCGACAAGTTAACCGCAAGAGCATCCAACTACGTTGTGGCAAATTATACGTATATCGATAAAGAACAAGAAACTTCTTGAAATTTGATCATCTCAAATATTTATTATTTTATTCTGCAATGATAATCTAATAATTTGAAAATAACGTAAATTATACAGTGAAAAATTATAATATTTCAAGGAGCAAGCCCGAAATACTCAGCAAGATGGATAATTTTCTAATCGACTGCAAATTTCTGTAGAATCTTACGCTCTGTTGAGATAAATGTCATGTCTGAGATAAATGTCATGTCTGAGATAAATGTCATCGCTAGTTTCTACAAGCAGAGTTGGCGCAACTGCTTGCGCATTCTTTTGTTTTTCCCCGTCCGCCACGCGTTTTTTGTCTCAGTATCCGGCGTGTTCTAATGGCTGTACAAGGCGGTGAAATACAAAACATACAGAACTAATCCGCGTGAGTCAATCAACGAATGAAAATCCAAACCTGTGCAATAACACGGTCAAACGACTTCCTAACATTTTTTCTTACCACGCGAGATAAATTATACCGCTCGAAAATGTACTATGAAATACTGTACATTTGACGAAGATTACTGGCGTGCGTCGAATCTCCTCACGGTTCACACGTGCAAAACGAATAATGGGAAAAATAGGCGATGTCAAAAGTCATGAAATATGTGCTCGATGCGATTTATAGCCAGCAACCCGCGAAGAAGTAGTTATCGAAAGTCCTCCCCGGCAAATCGATCGAGTCGATTGTAATCGGTCCACAGACACGGTTAGTGAATTGTGGCCTACCGATGGCATAATTCATGAACTGTAATTTCACAGTCACGTCGCCTCGTCGCCTCGTCGCCTCGTCGCCTCGTCGACGTCACAGGCCATCGTAATTCAAAATTTCAAGTCGAAATCTAGCGCGAAAGTACGCGGCCTCGTTTCATCAGTTCACCAGATACCGTGCAGGCTCTTTTCAACGTGGTCGCGTTTAATCACTCAACTTTCTTAATTAATAGCTACCCTTCGATGCGCCTTTTTCGTTTACCACCCCGATACCGTTCGTCATTATTTCTCGTACAATATCCTATGACGAGTTGCGAGTCTGTGAGAATTAATTGAATGACTAAACAGTTATTTCGTTCTTGCTTTTTACTTTCTCTACTTTCTCCTTTCGTTGTGCGTATTGTTTTAACGACAAAATAAGTAATCCTTCCCATAAAGATGACGAAACTCGGTAAATTCAAAAAATATACGTTTTGCAATTCCAGCTTTCATATCGCTTTTTCTTCTTACAATAAATAGCTACATACGACGTCTATTTAGATGATAAATATTGTCTTAAAGGCTATCTTTTTTTTGGTTCTTCTGTATTCGTTGAACGAATCAATGAATTAATTATTAATAATTCACGATCAGTTGTACAAAAGATACAAACCGAGGTCTCAGGATCTGGAAGCATCAAGTACTTTTCCAAAGCAGTAGGTCGAACCGACCAGCATCGAGCAATTATTATTACACTGTGCAAGAAAAGGAAGAGCGTCTATCCAAAGGACATCCAATAAGGACGGTGTCTTTTCACAAAGTGGACGTTTCTTTAAGCTCCGTTCGCATGCCAGTCTTATCACTCGTCGTTTCGAGAACATAGACGTCAGCCAATTTTCACTGGAATTTTCAATAGGGAAAAAGATTCGCGCTCACGGCGAGCGACCGCGGGAAAGGAAAGAAAAACGGGTGTTCGTCGTAAAAGAATGCCGAGGTTCGAGGCACGCCGCGATAGACGTCAAAATGATTAACGACGGCCGGCTAATAAATATAATATTAAATTCCGTGCCTGTCGGAGATCGCCACCCTCCAGCGTCCAGTAAAAACAACGGCGAAACGATCGTAAAGAGTTCGTCCGGCGAAATAATTAATTTTTTCCACTCGGCTTCGAGATACTTACAACAGGCACTTAAATTTTTTTGCGTTGAAAGTTCCGGCGCAGGAGAAGACTAGTTTTTTGCTTGTCGCAGTGAGAATATTTTTATATTCTCGGGGAGGATTGTATTTTAATTACTCGCTGCAGAAGACGAAAGTTTTAATAGAATATATGGAAATTTGCAGAGGCTTGTGAAGGGAAGTATTCAAATGGTCGTAGAAATTTTTTTTATTAATGTATCGATTAGTCCGATACGAAACATTTTGCAATTTCATTAGCACCGTTAGGAGACTCTGCTGTCATGGTTACGTTGGCAAAGTTTGAGAACAAATTTGAGAACGTACGCAGATGTTAATGACATCGTACGAAATATTTAGTACAGGCATCTCACAGAGATCGTATAAGTAGTATTTAAACGTGTTTCATTTTCAATTACGTTCAATTGAAATCTTTCTGATTCACCATAAAGTGACGTTAAAATCAGGAAATCCAGAAAAATGTACTCATCGTAAAATGTATGTACAAAAATATACACAAGTAATACGAGTCATCGTGGTGTCAAAAGTACATCATTACAGATCTACGAAATACCAATGAAAAATCTCAAATTGGTCATTTTTGCCAGACGAAGCTGATGTAATAAAATTTCTCGCTAAAGTATAACCTTCCTGTTCGCTGCTACTTCATCGAATCGCAACTTCGAAAGCATCGTTACTGATCGTTTAAAAAATCGATCATTTAAAAAACAGAAAATACGATGCCCAATTTCCAAACTTTTCGACACGCTACAGAGATGTAAAACGCGAACCGCTAATTACTTGGGTAGAATAGCACACGTGTGGACGCAAAGAGAATTTCTCTGTTCGCTTCTCTGTGGAGTAGAAATATAAATTCGAGGAACGAGAACAAGTCACGTTGAAACAGCTGAAACAGAATTCCTCCGTTTATTATGCGTCTCCTGCAATTCAACGTCGACTCTATACTTGCGTAAAGTTTTCCCGTTAACGACGACCCCCATGAAATTTACTGTCGTCGCGAGATTCAATTTCCCCTTTTGGCAACGCCAGTCGAATTAACAGGGTAATCAGTTAATTTTCGCTTATTCCGGCTTTTCTCGCTATTGTTCCCCTTCATTGTGCTATTAAAGCTACGAGAATATTTTCTCCTCATTTTTTAAACTGTCACGCGTGCAACAAGCCTTGCTTTGTAAGAAATTATTCCGCCGGATGTCGTATAAAGTAATTTTACCACTTTGTTACGAAATAATTGTCGGACGAAATCAGATTACTATGAGAATATTATTTACATTTTTAATCGATAGTTTACCAAAGCATTCCAATTATCTGTAAACGTATCGTATCGGCGAAATGGCCTTCAGCTACTTTACGAACGCGTGCCCTTTCAATTACGCTTCTCGCGATACGTTCACGTGATTCTTGCTCGATTTTCTGAAAAATAATTTCGAATATTGTTCTCTTTGTCCCGTCAGCTCCAATAATAACATAACGAATATTCTGTAAATTTTCAATTTTTCGAAGAACGAAGGCTTTTACCAAACGCGCGTATAAAAATTCCTCCTTTCAGCGTAATACGATAGGAAAGAATCTAACGAAAGTAGAAAGTACGGAAACGTAATTTGGAAGATTCAATCTTAATAACAAATCCAAATTACTGTACTCTGCCGAGAACGAAACCTGATATAAGGATCTCGGGAAAACTTTTCTAGAACAGGTTAAACGACGAGAAACGTCTCTTGTCGGAAGGAATACGTAGAAAATGTTCGATTGCAAAAGCGAATGAAAAACTCCATTTATTCTTCGGTCTGTTTCAGAGAAATCAAACACGCTGTCATAATTCTCTGGGCACAGTGTACAGCTGGCGCGAGTGTAGAATGAAAAAGACTACAGAACAATAAAAAGATCGATACGCCGTCTCTTAAAAAATGGAACGGCGAATCTATCCGCGTGTTTGGCACGCGGAAAGAACAATCGACCACTCGTAAATAGTAAAGCAAACCGATGAAAATTTGGAAAACACCATCCGCTCGCAGCGTGCAGATATGCCGAGAACAATCGTTTTTCTTTTAACGCGTAGCTCTTGACGCAGCCGGCCAATGAAACGATCGTTGGCGAACTCCATAGAAATCCGATAAAAGGGGGTGCTAGAATGCCATTGAATGGCTTTGAACGAGGCCGCGTAAAAGCGTGAAACGTCGAGGCGCGTCCATGGCGTTATTTTCGCCGCGCCAGGCGATATTCCGCGAGGATCGCACGAGGCAGGACAACAGTGCTTGTCGGCAGCACGCAATTAGCAAAGTGCCGGCAACATTACTCATTACGCATTGTGCGCCTAACCGACATCGGAACCGCGAACACGCACCGCTAATGACAGCGAATCTGTCTAGCAAGATGAAACGGTTCAGTGTAAAATCGGATCGTTCGACCGGTGTCTTGCAAGTGCGACTGTGAGAGGGAAAGAGTTAAGGAGAGCGACAGATTTAAGGAGAAAAGAAATTGGAACGACTGGCGCGTTGGAGTAAAATTGGAAGGCACCGTGTTTGTGGTTATTCGAGTTCCAATCGTGTTTTCATTGGTACGTTGTGCTTTGTTGGGATCTGCCCCGAGGAAACGAATTAGAACGTTCAGGAAACGTCGGAACACAGCGCAACGTACCAATAAAAGCACGACTGAAACTCGAACGTCGTCATACTGTCACAACACGGTATATTGTCCGATCATGGTGAAAATTTATGATACAGAATAATTGCTTGGTGTTTTAGAGAGTCGATGCGTAGACGTGTTTAGTGTATCGTGGAAATATTTTCGTTGAACCGTTAAAGGGACAATTGGAATTTTCAGAATGAGAGTTCTGACGAAGTTGAAGAAACAAATGGATATTTTGTAAGATTAATCGAAAGACGTTCTGGCAGCGCGTAAACGCGTCTAACGTTTTGTGAATTTCTGTCTAAGAACAAGCACTTGGATTAAGTTGAAGTTAAGAACGACAGAGGCAGATTCTATTCCATTAGAATAATTGAAATGTGTTGGAAGATTTAAACACACACAACGCGTAACACAATTTTCAACGACGGAAAATTCGTCAAATAAAATAAATCGCTGCCCCTAACAAGATTCTTCGAATCAATTGAAAATTCCGCTATATACCCGAAGAAACCAGTTTTCCAATTCACTCAGCACGTTCCTTTCGTCTACGCTAAGCCGTAAAACCAAGAATTGGAAAGGCAACAAGCTCCCGAGTATCGAGACAGCAAATAAAGGACGCCGAATTATGGGGATTCCTATAAACGCGGTTGGTCTTGCGGTTGTGCAATTCGAGAGGACAGCAGACACGGCGAAGAGTGGCTGAGAAATAGAAAACAGAGAAACGTCATAAACATAAAGGATAATAGGACGCGCGAGGATGAAACACTCGTGGATGCTAGCGAACAAACCGAATTTGGAAGGTAACAAAATCCACGACTCGTTAATTTTCATCCAAAGTATCCAACTAACTCTGAATAAACATCTGAGTACCGATCGACAACTTTCAAAACTTTTCTTCTTTGCGAATGACACCACGATACAAAACAAGACGTAATCCTCGTGATATCTTCAGTGTTCGTCGTAGTCGCTAATAGCTGCGATCGTGCGTGCAGTTGACGTGAAGTTAAAAGCCATTAAAAAAAAAAAAAAACCTATGTTAATGCCGGATTAAATTCGAATTTTAAGAAATTGAAAATCGATGAAACACGCGGAGAGGAACGATTCGTTTGTCGCGGGAAATTATTTGGAAGGCATCGGGGAACAGGAAAGAGCACGTGGCCAGAGGTGAAAGAAACGTAATTTAAGTCTTATGCGAAGAAGGATCTAAGAACCACCAAAAAGAAGAATTGTTTTGCCAGGTGTTGCAGGAACTCGACGGGAAAACGATTTTTAAGGAGACGTCGGGAATGGGGAAAGGATTTAATAAAAGGAAAAATGAGCGCCATAACCGGACGAAAATAAAAAGGAATTTATAGCATTGCATCTGCGCGCGAGAAGTTCCGAAGTGGCGGTGATATTTTGCACAGGCCAGAATTCCTATGGATCCACGGAAATTTTCCGGGATCAAGAAACAGACGGAAGTAAGAATGAAAGAGATTGAATTTTGTGGAGAATAAAAATAGAAACAAAAATATGTTTCCGCGGAAAAGTGACTTCATAAAGGAAAAGGAAATCGAGGAAAGAAACTTACGAAATTGAACTGATGTTAAATATTAGGTTGGCGCATACGAAGTGTCGTTTTTCCCGAATCAATCGTACTAAAGAAGAGAAACTTTCTTATAAATTATTTATATTCAGTGCCGAGAAAATTTACGATAAATATCATTTCGTATAATGCCAGAAGCTTGTTGCATTGGTTGTCGTGAATAGCATCGGTATTCGTGTGATTTTGTTATTACGTTTATATATGCTATATATGTGCATTGAATGGCATAAAAATTGCTTTGATTAAATAATACGACGTTTCGAAGTTTTATTTGCAAAATGACATTTTATATGCACCAATTTAATGCAAGAGAAGGTATGAAATTTACAACTACATTTACAGAGTCTAATCTCAGCTTTAGTTTCTATCGTTTCTTTCTTTCCCTCCCTGGCATGTATATTTTGCCATAAAAAGAGAAAAGAATAATGAAAAATAAAAATTTCGTCTGAACGTTATGGTCCATATTTTTAGTGAAAATATAAATACGATTTTTTAACGGGTTATATTACTGAAGTGTAATTAATTTGAAACCGGCGATTGCAGACTTTTTTTAATCGCGATAAACTTCTGTTATCAAGTTTCACAGGAAAAAATGCATTTGTATCACGTGAAATTGAAAAACGTGATCATAGATATACATATCGACAAAGAATTTTTATTTAAAATATAAATTAAAGAATACTCGTTCTTCTCTGAAACTATCTTATCTATTTCAAATCTAATTTCCTAAAAAGTATGCGAAACCCATCGAATATCCGAATTAAAATATTCATAAAAATTCCTGTGAATGAAACATCATCAGTGAAAGAACGTGCTATCTTTATCCTCAAAAGTGAATCTGTTATACGATTCCTCATTCGATTTACGAACGGTGCAAGCTTTCGAATCAAAAGGAAGAAAGGACGAATCAAACAGGCGATTCCCACTTCGAAAAATCGAACGTGTTCTCCGAAGCGAGAAACGCTAAAGTGGTTGGATACTTGGCCGACGTGCGATCCAAAAAAGACGCGAGAAAGTTGCCGGGGCGAGAAGGTCGGAATAAAAACAGGAAGAAGAAGGTTGGCAGACAGTGGGCGTGGAGACTTGTTGGAAAGTTTATCATTACTTTGCGCCCGTGCATCGGAACCGAGTTGTTGCGCCCCGGGCCCGATATCCACCGGCTAATATCATTTTAAAACCAAAGTTTTCACGCAAACTTTTGTTTATTATTTCCCCGTAGTCGCCGGCAGGGACCACTGGCAAGGATAAGAGGAATCTTCGATCGAACTTCTTTTATCGCAGCCGCTGTTACTTCCACATCCCTGCTCGTCCTCGTTGTTCCGAACTTATTGAACGAGTATCGAAAGCGTCGAACTGAGATCAGAAACTGAGAACGGGATAACGTTCTGCATGTCGATGGAGAATTACCTGATAATGAAACATTGTTGCACGGCGTTTTACGCTTCGTTTAATGGTAGTTCCTCGAGAGAAAATGTAGGATGTAATGGTTGTTGGAACTTTTTCCTTGCGAACTAGTAAAGGTGCGTGTATATAGGGATAAAGGTTAGATGTTGGTAGTGCTAGTACGTTCGGTAGCGGTATGATTGTACCGAGATCGTCTCCGCCAACACTAAACTCCTCTTGCCCATACACTCTACGCTCTGTCAACTCTACACTACGCTCTGCGCACTGACTCTGTCTCTGTCAACGCCAACTCTGTTATGCTCTACGCTACACAGTGTCCCTCGACTCCCTAACGGCCGCCTCTTATATTGGGGCTTTGGTATACCTGGCCCTCGCGTTGACCCATGGTCAAGTAAACCCTTTTAATTACCCATGGTGTCATAAAGGGCCACGGGTGTATGGGCCCTCGGAATTTTCCAACATTCCGTTCTGCCAGCATTTTTATTGCTCCTTTACATCGGGAATTGCTCAGGGTGAGCACCCCGATACTACATGCGTATGACTAGGATTTGAGGAAATAGGGGAAGAATGTTTTGAAGGTGAAAAACATTGAGCTATATTGGCAGTGATAGTCAAACCGATCGATTTGTAACCTTTTACAGAAATTTTGGGAGCTTTTTGGAAATCTTTTCTTGCTAAAGGTACATGCATATTGCTGGGATACTTTGAAGGTATCAAGGATGCGATATTTTGTTAGAAGCATATTAACTGATATTGCTAGGAGTGTCAAAACGACCAATTTGCAGTTTTTCGTAACAATTTTGCAACGGTATATTTTTGTAGAATTTTCTTAGAACGTCGTTCTTATAAGTAATATTTACATTAATATAGAATTTAGTGTACTCTGCAGATATCTGTGCAAATATATATTTTTAGAATAAATCTTAATTGGAAATGTTATAAGCAGTAGCATGCTTTAAATATTTTATATACTTGTATCTTTACCCATAAACACAGTATATATGTATCTTTACCCATTTAAATTTCCCATAAATCTGTAAACAATACGTAAATGTCCACGATCCAGTCATTAATACGTAGATATAAATCTACTTGAAAAGAAAAATAGAGACAGAAAATAACTGCTTCGTTCACGAAGTCGTCTCAGTTCGCAAGAGTCTCGTCTAGTCATAGATCGCGCTAGTGAACGAAGTCGATGAAATGCCGGACGCGGCGCAGCTAAGAACGAGTAGTACTACCCGATTGTAGCGAGACAGAGAGAAGAACAAAGGAGGAGCCGGCTTTCTATCGGAGATACGGCTACGTCATAGCCAAACGATAAACTCTCCAGTGGCTCCGGATGATCGGTTCATTTCCGATAGTTGCCCACAATCGACGATGCACTGGTACTGGACATTCCAGATACCAGATCTGTCGGCACGCTTGCTTCCGTGAAGGTTTATTTGCGTGCTGTTCGCGTGTACAGGAATGAATCTGTTTTAGCAAACTGCGCGTGTATCATGCTTATTCTCTGTAAATGCGTTTGTACATGTTTGTACGTGGCTTATATCAAAGTCGTTAAAAAATTAGAGATCAATCGATGCGTAGATGAAGGAAAGTGGACTTTTCTTGTAGGTTGTGCAGGATAAATCGTATCAACTAGGTATTTTAAATTTATCTATGTCTTTATTTTTGATTATTTTCCGATTAATACTAGAAGTACGTTTAAGAATTTATTCTTTGCGTAAAATTAGCAAATTTTGATAAGAAAACTTTTTATTACAGATGAATTAATCGCGTGCTTTTTAATACGGTTGAATACGTGGATGTTATACATATACTGTTCGATATGAATTTTACGTTTATATTTTATTTCTATCATTGTGTTAATATAACTGTGTTAATTAGCCAGTCTGGTTAATTAACAGTTCGCTAATTATCCACCTAATGCAGATGTTTTCTTCGAGAAGTCTGTGAGATTTTCCAAAGTTGTTTCCTCTGTTTATGCTGGCTTTCGTCTAAAGTTGAATAGCAAACTAAGTTAAACTGTACTAAGCTTTAGTTTCTGATGGGAATGGCTCCGTATATACAAAATAAATATTTTTAAACTTAACACGGCACAGCAGAACTTGCTTTAGTCCCGGCCTTTTGAAACGTTTTCCAAGAAATTCCTCGTTTCTAACGCATTTCTTCGCATCTCTAAAAATTCCCAGGTTAGCGCGGCAAAATTAACGCGGGAAAAATACGGTTTGGTGGAAAACGCTGAAAAGACAGGACAGAATTAAAACAGGTGATCCGCAACTTTTGACCAGAAATGTATTGCCGTGTATACAGAGCAACTGCAGTCAGGATTCAGGTTTTCTCCCTTCACGTTGCGATGTGAGCTTGTTATCTGGTGCGCGAGCACCGTTGATGTACTGTTTATTGCTGGCGCAGCAACTGCGGCAACACTCGGCCCATTGTAACTGGTCGCGTGTTTTTGAAGCGGCAGACAGCGCGGCGACTGTCCCGCGCGCTATCGGAATTCTTTTATCTCGTCACGACGCTGCTTCGTTTTGCCGGATAATTTGCGACACTGATTCTTCCTACGAACATGAATTCCGCTGCTCTCTTTGTTCCTGCCATTTATTTGACGAGGCCTGTACACATTCGGCCGAATGAATTGTTCACCGACGCAATTTTGAAAGCGGCGTTGCTTTGCCGCCGCATTGATGGAATTTGTGCAGCGATGAAATTACCAAGTTTCAGCTGCTCCTTTTTTCAAAATCCCCAATATCATCCCTTTTATCTCGTAGTGTTTGCAACGCTTATATAGTTTATAGAAGCTCGTGCTTAACTTCTAGCACTTGCTCTCTTTTTTGAAAGAATAAGAAATATAAGAACTGACAAGTGACAGACTCTATGTAAGATCCACTTCCAAGTATCGTATTTCAAAATACGGGACTCATTTGGAAATAAAAATGAAGAAGGCGACTGCTGTACCGCGAACGTTTCCATTCTATTCCCTTTCGTCTGTAGGAAAAAACGAAGAAACAAAAGAATATAATTTCGTAGAAAATTATCCAAGAGCCATTCATTTCATATAACGCATCCTCGTTAATAACATTAGTATATCGAAAATATGCGATTATTTGCAAATAGAAAATAAAAGTAGAAAAGAAATACGAATTGATGCCGATGAAAATATCGCATTCCACGTAACACATCCTAGACAACACCGATAAAACGGGACAAGAGTATTTAAAAAATATTCCCAGAACACAGAATCAGCGTTTGCCAGCTGTCAGCTCGATCTCCGTTACAGCGCCTACCACCGGTTGATATCGATTTAATTTCCCGGTGGCTTTATTTCCGCGATAAATTCGCGATAGCCAGTGGCGCGCGGACGCTCAACGAATCCCCTCAAGACTCGCTCTCACACGTACCTTCATTAATCTCGATCGTGCGTCACGTTACGCTTATATAGACACCAGCCATCGAGCGTGTAAGTGAATTCACCTGGCGCCGATGGCTGCGACGATGTATCGACCGGCAGCGATAACCATTATCGATGTTCCGTCAAAACGGCCGAACGAGGAAATTAAAAATGTAACCTATCCACGTCCGGCGTAATGGCACTTGACGGCCCTCGGGGCCGGCAGCCATTTTTCAGCCGCGCCTCACGACAGTCCTGAAAACCGACCGGTCGTTCCTCGCGATAAAGAAGAATCCTTGACGCGATAACTGGCCGCGAAAAATCGATAAAGAAGACCGAATCCGTGTATGAGCAGAACAGCCGCGAGCGAAACGTTACGTTCCAGGTAGCTGTTCGATCTCTTCGCTCGTGAAAATCATCAATGATCATTGGTGATTCAACGGTAATACGTTTTATTTAAAAAGAGTAACGTACCGTGCTGATTGATGCGGGGACGTTGATGAACTTTGCTTGAATTTTCAAACGTTTGCATGAAAGAATTACGCAGATAAGCGAAGGGTGAGTATGTATCCGGTTAAAGATCGAAATCGGCAAAAGCTTCATGACGTTGCGGGAAAAAAATTATCATAGGTCAAATATTATGATTCTTGTATTGTGAGATTTAATCGCGAAGTTTTCGAGAGAGGTTAAATGTTAGTTTAAAAGGAAAAGAAGCCAATGTTACGTTTTGACGATTGAATTCGTGGCTCATTGGAGGTATCGATAAGTTTCACTTGAACTTTGAGTTGCTTGGGTGAAAAAGTGAAAAGTGAATCGGTAGTGAACCTCTAAAGAACACCGAACATTACTATTATTTGTTACTTATTTATCAGTTTTGAAGAAGTTAGTCCAAGTTGGAGATTTTGAGATTGTAATATTTAACGGGCAAGTTGTTAAAACATAAAAAAATTTGGAGAAACTTTGGACGATATTGCAAGCTACAAATCAAAGTGTGTTTATTTTACGACACTTCAGTGCTACACTTCGATTAAAGCAGGTGTATTTCCATATCAAAATCACGTGAATTAATCTGTGAATTTACGGTTTTCAGTCGCTGGCAGTTATCCATTCAATTTAAGAAACTGCCGAGAGGTAAAATACGGCTCGCGTGAGTTTAATGAACGGTGGATAAATTGTCCGATCTACGATTTATCGTGACATTAAAATTTCAAGGAAACGCGTGCTTCAGCGACGCTTCGAAAAATCGTGAATACGTGAAATGCTCTTAACAACGCCTCGAGGAACATTCTCAACCTGTGCTTTCAGAGGAGATTAATTAGTTCCAGCTATTTTATACGCGAACGGAGAACGGCATCACCCAAGGCAGATGCTTTCCTGAAAAAAGAACTCGCTGCATTTTTACACGAAGCTTTACATCCTTTCCTTTTTCTTCCTCTATAATAACGTGTAATGCACCTTTATCGTTTCCTTTCAAAAACTTAACTTGTAAGATTTTCATCATAAAACTCGTTACGAGGGAAGTTTCATGAATTAATTCTATCTCTGATTGTGAATATCAGTAGCATAATTGGGATAAAACAGTTTGTTCCTTGCGAGAAATATCGCTACGTAAAATTATTAATTATTAAAAAATATTAATTGAAACGCAAGAAATTGTTATTCAGCTAGAATTAGTATGATTTTATATTGTATAAATATATCGTGGATCTTCGTGGATTTATCTTAATGTTATTACGTGAAGCGACTTCGCTTTAGATCTTTCCTGGTTTATAAATCGGATGCTATCTTCATCCTCAACAAATTTCCCAATTTTCGCTATAAATAACGGTTAGCAGCAAATTCGTACAAATTTTGGAATCCTTATCTTGCCATTTTTCTTCTCAATAATCCCAGGCAATTCCAGACACAGCGGATTAGGCGACTTCTTTTTATGTTTCCTGCAGATACTTTCGCGGTGACTTTTGTTCCAGTTGGTAACCGCGACCATACCTTTTCTCCTCCAGTATAAAAGTACTCGCAAGCATTAAAGTATACCAAGAGGAAAAAGAAAACAGAGGGAGCTAAACGGTTTCGTGCAATTAATTGAACCGCATACACATCGTCACCACATATCGATTTCCGCGTATCAGATAAATCATTTCTGCTGGCACGCGTATTTTTCTGCACGATTCAAGGCAACTCGAACAGCTTTATCTGACATCTTAAGAGAATTTCATTCGATATCCTATTGCATAGATCAAGATCGTGCGAGTAACGTTTGTGAAAACGTCTTGCAGGACATTTACCTGCGTACATCTTTTTATTGCTCTGTAATTAACAACTACAAAAAATGCTTGTGAAAAATATTCAATTCATAAATATACGATTCGTACGCAATATAGTTCACATACAGATACAGATTCAGTAGAATCTATAATATGAAGTAAAAGTAAATATTCCAAAATTTCCTGCTCCGATCCACACCCAACACAAACTGTTACGGCCACTTATGATCCAACGATCTCGGCCGTGTGTTACATCCGTGGACATGGATCGATTATTCCCTGCCATAACGACATATAATAACATAACCTAACGTAAACCGAACACCATAGACATCTCCGTGAACCATTAACCAATAACGAACGTACCACGGTTGCCTGAGAAGCAGCGACCTAAAATTATCCGAATTACGAAATTGTTAAACTGCGGCAGTCCATTAGCCAGGCAGACGAAATCGTCTCGAGTTTCGAAGCAAATGAAGACCGAACCGAGAGTAACTTAACAAGGGGATTCCGAGCAGACGACTGCGGTCAGCCACGAAAACTGGCAAGGGACGAGAGAGAAAAAAGAAAAAAAAAGAAAAAATGGGTGAGCGAACAGGGAAGACAAATTGCGTGGCGGAGAGAGAAGCTGTAGTTGGTGGCCGTGTACGGAACAGTCAGGACGAAGTCGGGGACGTGAATTAAAAGGAAATTCGGCTGCAACGCGCAGAATGTTCCTGTTGAAACGAGCTCGTTGCCCTCGTCGAATTGGACTCTAATTAGAAGGATTCGAACGGACAGGCAAGAATTCTCGCAGGCGAGAGGATAACGCGATCCATTGTCGCTTTCTTTATCACTCACTGGGCTTTATTTTCCACCCAGAACAATCGTAACAGCAGGTCCTGATGATTCTTGAACCTTGCTCTCTTGTAGTCTCTCGTGGGAAACTGCGTGTTTACTCTACCATGTACGTTCGGTCTGCTTGTGGAAATTGTATCGTTATTGCCGAGCTCGTTGATGGTATGGAACGTGGTATGTGAATTTTAATTAGGCGTGGAATGGACTTTGAGTCGCGCGAAGAGAAGATAGCAGAGGTAGGAAAAAATTGATCGAAGGTTGGACTGGATTGCGTCGACTATCGTACATCGTTGTACGTGTAAACTAAAAATTATTTAGTTTAGTTATTAAGAAATTTTATAATCTCGAATATTCTTTCTTTCTTTCCTAAAGAATCAATACTACCAACTAGTAATTTTGAGTTTTAAATACATTGTAAGGTAGAAGTTTGTAAAAGATAAATACGCACATACGTATCGCCGTCTCTGTCAGTAAAATTCTACGATGGTCTTGTCAAGAATCCCTACGTGTTTCTCAATAACCGTAGAGACAAAGAATCTAGAAGCGGTGATTTTGATCGCTTCGATAGTACCAGTTTGAAGAACATGAAAATATACGTATCTACCTACCTATCAAGAAAAAAGAATAAAAATATGCGGTAAGTTGACAGGAATTTTACCTTACTGAAAAGTCCACACGTGTAATTACGCGCCTGATTGATCTACTCCCTTTAGACGCATTCAACTTGGTCCTATACGTCTCGCATTGGCGCATTTTTCATAAATTGTCAGATTCCATTTATCAGGGAAAAAGAAAGAGAAGCGTCTTCAATGACAGAGAACGATAAATCATTCAAAGGTACTTCTTCTCCGGAACCGTTATTTTCCCAGATTCTCGCACGTTTACCTTCCACTTTGGCGACGTGTCGTGGACAATTTTCGCGAGTCCCCCTTACGGCTACATTAAGCGGCGTGGAATTGGCCGGCGGCGAGGGGAAAAAAATGGAACAAAGCCGGGCTTTCGTTTATACGTCCTTCGCGTACTGGCTCGTTTTAATTCCGTGCGCCGCTTAACGGCCATGCAAGATTACGTGGCCGCTCGAAGAAAAGTCCATGAACGTTTTGTCCCGGCGGAAATCCGACGGTCACGTGTTCTCT
Organism: Bombus confusus; assembly: GCA_014737475.1. NCBI lineage: Eukaryota > Metazoa > Arthropoda > Insecta > Hymenoptera > Apidae > Bombus > Bombus confusus. Next base: position 1,262,014 of record JACXIV010000015.1, read on the forward strand.
GCAGGACTGTGGCCTCGTTCTCCCAGCGAATTTACTCGCGTTACGGAATCTACTTAATGGACCGTAGATTATTTCCCGGGAAACCGTACGAATTATCGCTGTTAATTCTGACCCGGTCGCCTGTCGACGATGGAGAGAAAGAAATTATCGTTACGGAAGGAATTAGAAATGGCTGTAAGGAATCAGATATGCGCGACAGAGTGGATGAAAGAGTGGATAAGTGGATGTGCAAGTGAATCGAGTAATAGTATAATGGAAGTAATATAAAATGAAATCCAGGTACTTCCTTATTTTTGACAGTTTAATTAAAAATTTCAAGAATTAAGAAATCCCAAACGATTTCGTTCTCTATTATTGCCACGTTTTTGTCGTAATTCATCTGTTTGATACCGTAAACGGTAATTCGTAACATAAATCTTGACGAGTATAATATTCCAAAACGCACGATTTTTTTAGTAACTTACTATCGACAGCGTATACGAAGGAATGAAGGTATAGATGAAAGAATAACCAAGGGATTACAAATAGATGTAAAGTGATTTAAAGAAACAATTAAGCCTCGTAAAAATAAATCACCAGCAGATTAACGATCGCTTTGTAGGAAGAGTAGTAACGTGTGTAAATTAAGATTTACGATCAATTAAGACAAGATGCACTCGCCTTCGTACTCGTTAAAATTTCAAAACCGCGAGAAAATGTATCAGCTGACGTGTTGCTGCTCTTCTTACGAAGCTGTACCTCGGAAATCTTTGTAAAAATTGCGTGAGAATGTTGCGTGCGCAATAAAATAAACGAAGCGCCGTGCATAGAAATAGGAAACAAGTAAATTACGTACGGTAGAACGAGAAACACTTACCAGGCGAGCTTTAAAGAGTTGAAATCTTTTGCAAGTCTGAAAGGAAACGAACGCGTTGAAAGTTTAATGCGATTTGCCCAGATGGCAGACGAATGTTATGAATTTTATGAATGCATAGATGCGAAGGGTATGATTGAAAACGGAACGTTGCGAGGATTACTTGATTTTCGTCTATTCTTTGCGCCGAAAGTTCCGTTCAAGTATCCAGAACACGAAAGGCTCTCTAAACATTCGAGAGGTTCTGTGTGCTTATCGATTCCAGGAATTTTAACAATTTCGCGAATATCGACGGTATCGAGGATATTGTAAATGCCTCTTCTCGTTCGATATTATTAAACCCGACTGTTGAATTTATTAATAAACAACGATGATATCGATAAATACGAATGCCAAATTATTTGTTACGGCAAATGAGTTTATAGAATTGATTGTATAGTAAATAAATTCTTGATTAGTCGAGATAGAAGACATTGTAGTAAAATGATAGGATAATTATTTCGCATACCAGTTTTTCGAATGCTCTTAACTTTCATTAAAATTAACTAAACAAAAATGAATACACTTAAATTAATTCAAGCACAAACGATGGAATTTTTGTGTACACAATTCTGAAAATATACAAATGTTTTTGACAAAATTAGAATCAGGCTTTTATTGATATATATGTAGAAACATGATTCGGGTTAGGTACTTGTCTTCGTTGTATCATTTTAATTATAATTATTGCATCGTGCAGATATCCAAAATAACGCTTATTTAAAAAATCTTTTGAAAGAATGTTATTGAGAAAAAATTAACGTTTATTCAAGTGGAAGTCAGTTATCGATAAATTTCAAGCATATTTCTAAAAAAAATGAAACGATTAGAAAATATTAATGTCACGTGCCGTGACTCCAGTTATGACGTCTAATAATATATTCGGATGTATTTGAAAAGTTGGTACGTAATTCTAACTCGAAGCATGCAATTTTTAAGGAAATCACGTTACTTGGAATTGATAGAAATTACAAATTTTACCCAAATCGATCTTAGAAGAATCAATACAAATTACATCGAATAAAGTAGCAATTACAATCTACTTTTCGCGACACGAAGTTTCTTTACTTCGAACGCACGAAATTTAAACACCGAACCAATCACACGCGCAGCACGAAAAATGCCACCCCTCACTTCCCTTTCCAATCGCAACTTACCCAACATTGGTCAAACGAGTCTACCTTTTACATTCGCAAGCATCCGCCAAATTCGTCGTAAAATCTACAAAAATTCTAAACGAGATCCTTCAACTGCCACGCGATTTCGTCGATAAATTATTATTTGCCCTGCGAATTTCGGCCTGCCTGTGTGCGAGACTCGTGCTCGCGCTTCATACGAAATTAAATACCCTTCGGACCCGAGCTTTTCAGCTCGTAGCAGATAAACAAGGTTTCAAAGGCTATCGAAAGGAGAGGGCCTTTTGAGCCACGAAGACACAGTGCGTTCCGATGGAACAAACAAACGGAGAAGCTTAAAATCGATGCTCGACCGGATGGAATCCCTCCCCCATCCAGTTTGACGAGGCAATCGAGAAAAAGAGAGATACGAAGGGAACCGGCCAATAGGTACACAAAGAGCCGCACTTTTATTCCAACACGCCTGGTATAAATATTTTAGCATTTGTTGTCTGACATCTTGTTAGTCGAACCTGGAATATTTTTGTCCAGGCGGAGAAATGGATTCTTCTGTTAGCCACGGACGTTCCACGGACAAAATTTTTGCCCTGGTGTAGCGCGAAAAAAAAAGGATTGACAAGAAGAGGTGCGCTATCGTTCTCGTCGCGAGATAGTGGGATATATTTGTCGATCTAATGGACCGACCGGACCGAGGGAACCGCTATATCGAACAAATATTGCTGGAAATTCCGCGTTTCGCGAGATGACCGTCTTTTGTTCCGAATCTACGACACTACGAATCGAAGGCTTTCAGTGTCGAGCAGTTGTCGCGTTTCCTCGCGAATTTTTCCAGCCTCCCTTTCGTCCGAACGAACACACACGAGAGAAAGTTTGTAACGAACTTGGAAAAACGAAACGATAGAAATGTGTTCTACCCTTAGAGACGACGAGATCTGGAATCTGTCGTCGTTTGGAAACAAGATAACTGAGAGATGATATTTGGAAAAGGAAATTTAAATTATAGTTTTACAGTCTTCGAAATATTTCGGGAAAATATTTCAAGGATTCTTTTTGATGGGTGAAGGAAGAAACGTATGTATTGATAGATATGTTATATGGTTTTGAAGTTTTCATTTGTTTGTTCTTCTCCAACGACGTGTGATAAAGTAAAAAGTTGGACATGTTTATGGAAATAATTTTCGATATACATATGTTCAATTAAATATTCAAAATATTCAACTAATATCATTAGGTTATAGATGGCTTGTAATAGTTTGAGCCGATTTATTTATGTAATTCCACGTTTGTTTGTATTCTGTGTTTATCGTGATAAAAATCATTAATGGTATTTGCTGCAGATTGCAGTTGTCACGTACCATTTAACGACACAAATTGAAGAAAGGAGCTATTCCTTAATTTCATCGAAACCATAGATCTATGAAATACGATTTTAACTTCATTTGAAAGGGAAATAAGAAAAAATACATTCAGCAAAGGAAATTATTTAATTAGTTTTAACATACGGGACGTGTAGTGAACGCGAAAATGGATCTACATTCGTATAATTATCTTAATTATACGAATTTTCTACTCAGTAATAACGTTTACATCGAAAAGCCGTCCTAATTACGTTAATATTATCGTCTAGCTCTGATGAAAGACACAAATTTCATTTCATGCATCGTCGATGTATGATTCTTGAAACGAGACACGGAAAAAACAAAATTGCTCTCGCCCAGAGCTTTTTCATTTCTTGCTTCCTCTACCTCTTTCTCTTTCTCTTTCTCTTTCTAAGCGAAAGGTACGTTGAAAAAAGAAATCTTGCCAACATCCTAGGTTTACAAGCTGATCCAACTAAAAGAAAAGTGGTTAAGTCACGAGGCAGCCGCTCAAAGGAGTTTGAAGTTGAATAAATAACGCAGAGGAAATGTAAAGAAAACAGGGCAAAAGAAACAAAGCTCCGTAATTAATTAAATTTCTGAAGCACGATGGTAAAATCTTGTTGGGTAAACGAAGGAAAGCGCCAATAATTCACCAACGTCGACATTTATCCTGATACGATTTCTCCTAGTTTTAAACAGATCTACGTTTGTCTCGAATCATTTTTCCCCGAAAAAGAAAGCTTTCGTGCAGTATAATATTCGATAAAAATAAATCAAAGATAAAGTGAAACGAGTTCGTCTCGTATGCTGAAAAAAGAGGATCGAGAATAATTTGATTAATGTTAATCGTTCCGAAGAATGGTCTCTCGTAATTCGAGCCTACCAGATCGATGTTACTTGCTGTCGTTTGCTTAAGGAAACGAAACTTCTGAACACGACTCCGCGACTGTTAATCTAGATGCAATCAGTCCGCTGTAAAATTGTAGAGCCGGTTTACTTTGAGAGGCAACGATCCAACCAACTTTCATGAACTTCCACCGCGCCCGCCAGCCCCAGTAATTTCAGTAATTATTCTTTAATTTTCTACCCAAAGAATCCATATTTTCACAGCGCAATATTCAAACTGCTATAAACCGCTCCTAGCAGAGTTTACCTTATTTTTGTCTAAAATATCTCCCTGACTTTCAATTCTAATCTCAACGAGCGCAAATTTTTGAAACCTCTAACGATGCTTAAAGTATTTCGTAACCAAATCTTCTTAATACAAATTCCTTTATTTTTCTATTACAATACTTGATAGGTAATACGACTTTCTGCTTAAGTACAGTTTTTTTTTTTTTTTTTTTTTTTTTTTTTTTTTTTTTTTTTTTTTTTTTTTTTTAGTCGTTTCGTTCCAAAATTCCATTCAGAAAATATGAATTTGCGTAAATATTCGTAGTCTACCTATGAAGAAAGCGAATTATCTCTGAACACGGTATTACGACGATATTCTGAAATTCATTATTTCTGCTGAATTTTATTTTAATGCTTGAGAGATATCTCTGCGTTCCTGCTGAAATTCTGAAATACATCGTAAACGGAATCTTGATGAATGCGTGCGTGCACGAAACAGCTAGAACGAATGGGATACGAACAGTTAAGCAGCAATGGCGGTAAAACCAAAAGATGAATTTAGAGGATGAATAGGAAGCGAGAAAGGGGTGTAAGATCAAGGGAGAAAGGCTCCATTAAAGAGCTTCCTTTTCGTACGCAGCGTCGCGTTTCTTTGACCGAGCCAGGCCAAGCTGCAAGAACAAGGATATAAAGAAAAGCTTATAGAGTTTTCGGAATTGAAAGGATTATGGCCAGCCATGGCTGAGGATTAAACTCAATCAACTGAGACAATCGATGGAGCAATTTTCTTAATATTTTTTTTTTTTTTACTATATCTCGTATTTTTCATTTTGCTTCGCTCGTTTCTCTGTTGGAAATTTCAAATTTATATTTAAATACTATATTTAGTGCGTGACAGGTTTCCAACTTTTGAAAGGTAACGTCTCACTTCCTGCATTATCCTCAAGACCCTCGGGACGACGATGTTTAATCGAGCCTCGGAAGACATTATCCAACAATTCAGGCATTTCAATATGGAGCTTAAACTTCGGAGAACATGGATTTGAATTTACAATACTATCACGGCGACGTATAAGGGATTACGCAGCTGTAACAATTTTGAAGCGAATGATGCTTCTGTAATATCTTGTGATACATTGGTTTTTTACGTATTTGAGGAAGTTTCCATCGTGCGTTATACTTGCGTGATATCTACGTACACATATGAATAAACGTGTGAATATATTTACGCATTACTCGAATTTTCTCATTCTTTTTTCTTTTCTTTTACAAAAACATTTTTCTTCCTACATGAAATGATTGTATACAAGATTGTTCGCTTCTTCCTAAAATTTTGATTTCTTTTTCCCACTTAATCAAATCTGCAACTAATCAGATAGTACAACTCTTTGGCTTCAGAAAAGGACATCGTATTACCATATTATATTACAATGATACGATATGCTATTATGCTATTATGCGTTGTTGCATCATGTTCTACGAATAAGGTTAAAGGAACGTTGCCACGAATTTGCAGATTCAATAATACATAACAATATTTTTATAAATAACAAGATTTAATAACAAGATTTATAACGAGCCACGCCTGAATCAATTTTGCAATAAAATATAAAGGAGCAAAATGTACGCATTCCCTCGCATTTTATTATTATAAAACACCGGTTGAACAACGAGGCGACGTTACAAGGAACAAAAGACACGAAATATCCTGTTGGTGTTCACGACGCCAGCGTATATCCATCCCCCTGTTCATTTTTTCTCGACTCGTGAAAAAATGTCGGACTCGTGCACGTTAATTCTAGGTAAATCTGTAAAGTCGATACAAACGTTTCGAAATACCCGAGTGCAGCTTGAATAATAGAGGGGGATAACGAAGAACAATAACGTAAAATTTTTGTTAATGCAGCTTTGCACGCTGCAAATATTTCTGCATTAAAGAAATCTCATTATAAATTTCGTATGGTATCTTTGTTCTGTATGTTTGCTTTATTTGTAAGCTTTCGATAAACGTAAATTGAATATTGAAAGATATTTTATAAACAATTCTGTGGTTTATAGCTTAACTGTAATAATGCCTCGTTCTATGTACGAAGAATCTTTTAAACAGAAATCTGGAAATCTAGTTAATAATAAATAGATACGAATTACATCAAAATCGAGATGTATCGGCAGTATATTGTAAAATTATGCGAATAACAGGATATGAATATCAGATTTATGATCGTACGATGTATCGTATCATACATCCGTAATATACGTTTATAATGTTGAACTTGTTTCAGGGTTATAAATTTATACATTTATTATTTGATCAATTCATTTAATTAAGGAAAAGAGAAAATTATTAAACAATGATTTATTTGATGTTGATAGAAATCGGAGTTAACTTGTCTATGTTATTTAAAAAATAAAAATCGTTATGTTTTCTCTTTAAAATGATATTTGTCGGTGCCCGAGAAAAACACGCTTATTTAATTCAATGGGATATAATACCCTGAACAATGGATGAGCTTTCGTTTCATCAGAGGGACGACGATTTTTGGTTGCGTATTTTCCGCTTCATTCGTCCGGAGATTTTCATATTTCATACTTTAAAAGCGCGAAGAGCTTATCGCTCGTGGGTAAACAATCGAAGTTGGTTTTTCGAAGTCACAATCGAACGATCGCTGTGGTTTAATAACGTCGAATCGTTACTGTCGGAATCGAAACGCAGCCGCAGGAATCGAGCGCAAGTAATACGAAGACATTCTCGAGAAAAGTTTTAATTAACCGCCGTTCGATCCACTTTCCAAGGTAACTACGTCTGAATTTTCTGCCACGCTAACACCGGGAAGATAACTTCCAGCTTCATAAATATAGGTACCGATTCGATCGTATTATCGACCCAGAGCTCGAGTAAAAAGAAATTTTCGAATGGCTAGCAAATGAGTCGGTGTGCACCCATCGAAGAGACACGATTTATAAATTGAATGTTCCTAGTAGGAAATTTTAAAAGACGTAATTTTTTTTTCTTAATGTAAATTTATAGCGTTTGTTCAGAATACAATAGATAATACATTTTTATTCAGGATTTGATTATTCAGACACTAAAAATGCGAAATAGAGCAATAAATACAGTCGTTTAATATATATCTTTCTGTCAGAAATTTTCAAAAAGTTTCTACCATGCAAATGTAAATGTGTACCAGTGAAATTCCGAAAAGTTTCCTACAACACACGCGATACATATTTAGAAATATATCGCTGCAATACTCCTACAGAGAAGAGTGACGAAATTAGACGTAATACGTGTACTGTATACAATATTCTAGCACGATAGACTATCTGCATTTCAACAGATAAGATTTCAACAGATGCGTGTATCTCGCGGAAGGAGCAGCTATGGCCCTTTCATCCCTATGCTCGCCCATGTCGGGCATCCTCTGCTATACTTAGACGCCTGAAAAGCACAAACCTCATATCGTACGTCGGCAAATATTCATAAGTTAAATATCGTCTCTTCGTAGGAGGCCCAGCCTGAGAACTCGTGATATAACACCACCGTGGTATTACGTGGCACGTGAAAATCCTCAGCTTGTCGAAAGTCATCTCTCAGTCTAATACTTCCACTTACTTCCCCGCCTTTCGCCTTCGTTTGATAAAAACTTGTTCCTTTTTACTCTTAACTAGATTTCTCTTAACTTGCCATTCGTTTACTTTTACTCGCTACGTTTTGACGAATATCTGTTTTTGTGAATATAATTGGATCTTGTCGTGCCACTATTTCAAACTGGTATTTTGATACGATTCGCAATGTTCAAAGTTTCCTGGGTAATTTTATTCGTTTCCAATAGTAGCGAGATATTGCAGTTTCTGCTGCCCGAGTGTTTAGTTCCATTATGAAAATTCTTTTTCAGACTTGGGAACAAATTTTTATTAAACGGAGGAAATGTAAACGAGCTTCTAATTATCTGTTTTAGTTTCTCTTCCACGAACCACGAATATTAAAGATGATTTCACCCTTTCGAGCTTCATCGTACAATGGACGTTGATGCAATCCTGTAGCTCTACAAATACACCCAGCATACAAGAGACGAGATAGAAATAAAGATTTGTTTCGCACATTACCTGCATTCCTCATATTTCTGACTCTTTAAATCCCTCATAAATGTACAAGCACTCACAGCCTAGTAACACCTTCCGAAAAAATAATCAACGAAAATGTCATCTATCCGAATTTACTATCGTCCCAAATATCGTCTTTCTCTTTCAACTCTGACCTTCCTAAAAGATAAGGCACAAGCACACGAAACACGTACACTGCATCATCGGATTTCACAGTAGGTTCCAACGATGGCTTTCAGGCATTATCAAAATGGTTCAAAAAATACCTTGCTCCTTCCTCCTACCTTTACACCTATACTCTGCCAACATTCTATTCCCTTTTCTCTTCGTGCCAAGGCAAAATAACTCGAAACTCTACGCGCGTGTCTGCACGTTGTTCCCGTACATGGTCGCGTCTCCGCACGAAACAACGTCAGCACTTTATCCGGTTCGGCTGCGAGAGCTATCGTCGAGAGTATATCAGAGGGTGTTTTCGCACAGGCGACAGCCAGCTCGTGAAATGACTTCGCCAGCCGGCTCCGTGGTATTCCCGGGGTGGGAAGTCCGCCTCGAGTTCCTCGAGATCCTGTCGAGCGCTTGAAATTACCGGGATAAGTGCTCGCGTCGGAATCAACATCGAAATATTTCTTTGAGCTACAAACCGCCATTCTCGCTAAGAAAAGCCATCCTTTTTCGAGCGCTATCCACCTGTGTTTTCCATTTATTTTCCTTGCCTTAGCGGCATTCGTCTAAAGGGTTAAATCGTTGAGGTTACGAGAGATCGAGAATACGTGTTCCAAATCGATCGAACGTTACTGTTTTCTCTTTATTTCGACACTTTTCGAAGCTTTTTCAGTAGAAATAAGATTTTTGTGTATGGCAGACTGCGAGTCTCGAAACATGGCGACCTTATTGAACAATTCGTAAGTTATTTGCTCTACGACAAAATGTTTCAAGCAGAAATTATTGGTCTCCAAGAATTGCACACAACACTGTGATCGACTTGTTCTTACTTTGCTTTTTCATCGGGATATGACGATTTTTCGGTAGAAATAAGATTTTTAAGTAACCAGGCTGCGAGTCCGAAACGTGGCGACCTTAAATAATTCGTAAGTTATTTGCTTTACGACAAAATGTTCCAAGCAGAAATTATTGGTCTCTAATAATTGCACACAGTACTTTGATCGACTTGTTCTTACTTTGTTTTTTCATCGGGATATGACGATTTTTCGGTAGAAATAAGATTTTTAAGTATACCAGGCTGCGAGTTTCAAAACTTGGCGACCTTAAATAATTCGTAAGTTATTTGCTCTACGACAAAATGTTCCAAGCAGAAATTATTGGCCTCTAAGAATTGCACACAGCACTGTGATCGACTTGTTCTTACTTTGCTTTTTTATCGGGATATGACGATTTTTCGGTAGAAATAAGATTTTTAAGTATACCAGACTGCGAGTCTCGAAACATGGCGACCTTATTAAACAATTTGTAAGTTATTTGCTCTACGACAAAATGTTCCAAGCAGAAATTATTGGTCTCTAAGAATTGCATACAGCAATGATCGATTTGTTCTTACTTTGCTTTTTCATCGGGATATGACGATTTTTCGGTAGAAATAAGATTTTTTAGTATACCAGGCTGCGAGTCCGAAACATGGCGACCTTATTGAACAATTCGTAAGTTATTTGCTCTACGACAAAATGTTCCAAGCAGAAATTATTGGTCTCTAAGAATTGCACACAGCACTGTGATCGATTTGTTCTTACTTTGCTTTTTTTATTCGGATATGACGATTACTCTCAGTTTTTTAGACACAATGCTTTTCTACTACGTTTCTGTATTTCTTCTCGTACTCGGATAAGGCAGCGAAAATTTAAGTTAAAGGTATCATACGAAATAAGGCAGGAGATTAATAATCACCGGTATATTCTCCAATTATTTATATTAAAAGGATATGAATTACCGGGCAGCAGAGAGTTTCGCATTGGTTTCGTGAAATTGTCCACAGACACAGGTGGAATCCGAATGCAACGATATAAATAACGAAAAAGGTTACCCACTGTCTCGTAGAAATATACAAAACGAAAACGAGTGAAGAATATAGTACTATCCTATGGCCCAGCATTTTATGGGTAAAGAGTTTGAAATATTTACGTGAAACTGTACGACAGTCGATAAAGCGTTTGTTGTAAAAAATGTTTGGCGATGAATAAAGTTGAACCGAGGTAGAGGTTTAGTTAAATCGTTGTAATAGATTCGAAATAAACTAGAATATCGGTTTTCCATTACGATATTTCTATCCGCCGCAATATGGTGTCGCTGGTCGAATAAAATTCGATGTTTCATGTTATAGGAAGGTGATATTACGTCTTCTGGAAAACTGCCAGTTATTAGCTATGATATAGCATTGGGAATAAAGATTCAATGTGTTTCAGAATGTCCTGGTCCTCTAGATCTGTCCGCTGCAAATCGGAAAACTATACTAAAGACTAACGTTTATAGCTTGAGATAATGTCGACCTATAAAATGTAAATTTCAATCAATGTCGTTATATTTCATAAATTCGTACGACCTAAGTGGAAGAAATAGCGACAGAAACAAGCTTTAATCCTTGGTATTCTGTTGGCGAAAGAATTCGATATCGTAAATTGATTGGAAAATGTTACAAATGAAACGTTGCGTCAATGTTGTTTCTTATTGGGTTAAGAGGCGCTATAATTATCAGTTGGAAAGCTAATATTAAAAGACTAAAAAGCTAATATTAAAAGACTAAAAAGCTAATATTAAAAGACTAAAAAGCTAACATTAAAAGACTAAAATGCTAATATTAAAAGACTAAAAAGCTAATATTAAAAGACTAAAAAATTAAAAGACTAAAACTTGCAACGCGATTTTCTCGATTCGCCATTTTGTTCCGTTCTCTTTCAGAAAGTTGCTCAATTTGTCTTTTATTCTAACTTTGTAATTTAAATTACAACTCGTCGTTAAGTAAGCAATTCATGTTTCAGCGTAATAAAATTTTACAACCTCGTCTTTTCGTTCCTCAGAGTATCGTCTTTAAATTTGACACGCGTTCTCCACGGAAAGTTCTCTCGTTCAATAAAACGTCTTCATTCCAGAAGAATGAAACTTGCACGAAGACAGCGTGGTTATTGTCAATTTTCCAAATTGCTCGTGGAAAACAGGAGAACGCGAGCTGAAGATAACACACGTACGAGAACGTTTCCGAAACTGGAGCTGCACGTTGCAACGCGATCCGATTTCGAATTACGTTTTTGATCAAGCCGAACCATTCGACGTTGCTCGTGAGTTTCAATCGAAGACGCAACTTGGCGAGAAACTTCGATTGCGCGAAAAAACAGACAGACTCTGGTCCTGGATCCGATACAAAATTCCATTTCACGATGTTCCTGAGAAAACGAAAGAGTCAGGCCGCACTCGAAATGTTTGCAAGGAATCTAAGTTTCGAAAATCACACGGACGATCACGCAACGCGTATTGGAAAAGACGAAAATCTAGGTATTCGTGACGTATTGCGAAAGTTTCGCGAACTCTTCCTAGAATGAAGTAAGTTTCAAGATCCTGCAACGAGTTCACTTCCTAAGATCAGCCTGAATTAGGTAACATCGCGAGGCGACTTACGCTTGCGGCGAATAGCTTTTACTTTTGTACAAACGATCTCTTAAATCGCATTTTATCTACACGCGAAAGCGTAATAATTGTACTTTTGCATACGCGTCTTCTCTTTCTGTGTTTTACGACAATAAGTTGGCTTTATGGAATAAACATCGTGATACTGGCTTTGTTAATTATAATAATTTCCTATAATTTTCACGGTATTTGATGCTCGTAGCTCATTAATTGTCAGATGTAAACTGAATTATGACGAATACGTCGCCCAGTTTTCAAAGAAATATCCATCTTTCGAAGAAAGTGTTGGAGTGTGTGAACGGTGCGTGAAAAATCGACATATAAAATTACCTGTCTCGAATCTTCCTTCACTCTTTTTTGGAGGATGATAAGTACGTCTAGATAAATAAAGTACAATTTAATTAATCGTTCCACATTTCGTGGGTCATATCCGATTCGATCGTTCAACAGTTTTTTACCTTCGAAGATAGAATGGAAGAATTATTAACGATATATGTACATAACGCTTCCCATTACAATTTTGTGCACGAAGGTTTTCTCGCAACGTCGTGAAAAATCTTATCGTTGGACGTTGGAACCAGCGCGAGTTTGACGCCGAAAAATCCTGCGAACGCCGCAGGATTAACGCGAGCAAAGGATCAGCGAAAAGCTTGCCTGAAAGGGGGTGTTTCAAAAAGTAACACTGCCCTACATGGAGCAAAAAATTCCCGCGTTTAGAAAGCCCCGAGTCGATCGGAAGAACAACAGCAAAACGCTGTCACCGGGAAGTATCGTGAAAACAAAGCGTGATTTATTCGAAAACAGAATAGTCGACGTGAAGTTGCGACATTGAAGAACCGAGGGCCGGAAATTGCTCTTCAGCCGCAACGAGGCGTATTCACGTTACAAAAATAGCGATAACCACGGCGCGAATGGAAGACGAGGGGAGGCAGTGAATATTACAAACTGTCATGAACCGACGGAGAACTTGCCGTGGCTGTTGCTAAAGTGGACGAAGTTATTCGCCCACCGCGGGACAAAATTATTTCTCGAGATCAGCGCGGCTTGGCTGGAATTGCCGGCGTGCAATTCGTTGCCGAGGCTTGCGGTCATGCTCGAAACTCTCCGGTAGAATGGCGCAAGGTAGACTGCTACACGCGAGGAAGAGACGAACAGTGACGAAGGAACGACCGATGGTAGAGTGGAACGTACGCCCTTTCGGAATCTATCACGTTCCTTTAATTACGTATACTCGATTACCCATTCCTTGTTATTCTCCCTTGATATTTTTAGCCCTCGTCGTCAGGCAGTAAGTACATATCCTGCATCGTTTGAAATGTTCCAGCTAGTAAGATATTCTTAGTAGCTGGTAAGATATTCTTAGTAGCTAGTAGGCTATAGAGCAGAATCCTTTGAGTTTGAGAGCTAATGGGAAGTTCATCTCGGGGGCAACGATGTAACGGGAAGAGTTTCGGGAATGGGATCTTCCGTCGGCCGGTGCCAATTAAAATTTCACCCAAGGACTGCTCTTGGTTTCGATTACTACCGGTGATGAAGACATATTTGCGTCTTGACGGTTGGGCTAATCGAACTGCGGCTGAGAGAGAGAAAGAGGAAGGCAGAGTGTGATCGAACGATGTGTCGTGAGCGAATGGAAACGATTTTTCGAAGACGGAGTTTTGATACACGAAGGAAATGTTTGCGTGTTTGGTATTTTATCGTTTTACCAGAATTTGGTATTTTAGAGGGAAGTTTAGAGGAAGAAAGTAAATTCTATTATGATGCTTGTACAAGGTGGTCTTTAGCGAGACGATTTGTGAATTTCAGCTGTACTAAAAACAATTTCTTCGGGAATAAATTGTTGCGGTGAGAAACGGATAATATCGGAAAATATTTTTAAATGCTTGAGAAAAATGATACACACGTACCTACATCCCTGTAGCTTCTCAGATCATGCAGCAAAAGTAAAAAATTATGCAGCATCTGGTACGAAATTAAAGATCTTGTGTTTTTTATTCAACATAAATATATTCGGTATTTTTGTATTCATTAAATGCCAGGTACAGATTATAAAGGGAAAAAATGATCAAATTTAACGACCAGATGCTTTTACACGTGAATTTTCATTTCAGCTCGGGCTAACACGAAATGAAAATAAAATACGTATTACTAAAAAATATCTAAATTTTGAAAACGAAAAGCAATGCAGGACGGGAATATAAAAGCTCGAAAGTATAAAATTTCGAGAAAGTTTCAACGTTCGTATAAATATCAGAATACTTTGAAAAACTTTTAATCTCGATCCTTTCCCTTATCATGGCTGAAGACTACACTGAAAATATAAATTCTGAAACGCAAGAAAATATTCAGGAAGCATATAATACGCACGCATATACAAGATACTCGTAGCGAACTACTCGCCGCAATATTTATTTATCGAAAGAAATCTTCCTTTCGTTTCCGCTAATTTTTCCATTCATTCTCATAAAAGACGCGAATTTCCATAAAATACCCATAATCTACTCACGACTCTGGAGTCTGGGAGGTTTAAAAAGATCTATAAAATACCAATAAAAATTACAATTCAGACTCGGAAGCGTGTACCTAACGTTATTTCACTTTCGAACGATCATTATCTGGCAGTTTATTATCGATTGGTAGCGATGAGAAGTCTAGACCCGATAATAATACCGGCAACGTTAACGTCCACAATGGTCGAGACGCTCGCGTCAGCCACGCCATTGTTCAACGATTCTCGATCGTAGACGTCGACGACGACAACGACGACGACGACAACGACGACGACGACAACGACGACGACAACGACAACGACAACGACAACGACTACGACAACGACGACGGCGTTGTCATGGTCGTTGGCCTTCTGACTGTTCCGAATCGAACAAAGATCCAAAATCGAATAGCGAAACGATCCTTGCTTCGTATATCTGGCCGACCGGAAGAAGGGACCACCGTGGCATTCAATCGAAAGACAATCGGTCGATTGAATCGGTCGAGGTTAGGAAAACACGAACCGCAACCACATGATAGCAAGCTCGTGGTTGATTCGATCAATCGACCTGAATCGCGTCTAAGCCTTTCGATCCCTTATAGGGAAGGATGTTGCTTATGGTGTTGCTTTATTCCCTGGATAATACCGGCAAGATACAGTGGTTTCCTCGTAGCGTAGCTTTTCACCGATCATGCGTTTGAGAAAATGGAGGATTTCGGAGTTTTGTTAAAAGTAAAATGAATTTAATATTGATAGCGTGGCGGTGAAATCAAATTAGTGTCAATAACAGTGATAATTGATTTCATTCAACAGGGAAAGAACATTACGAGCAACGTTAAAATTTGATTTTTATTTGTTAGTGAGATTCGATATGGAACGTTGTATCGTCGAGAACGTTTCGAACAAGTCGATCTTTATAGTTAGATTGCTAGAAATGACGAGAGAGATCGAGTGTTTTAACTTTATTTTCTTATATCTGTGTGTTTTTACATATAATTACATTTGAGACAAAGGTGTGTATCATAGATTTGGACATGCTTGCTCGATTTTTATTCAACGAATCGTTGAGTGCTGTAGCAGATTGCAGCTTCAAAAAGGGAATGTTAAACGCAAGCAACTCAAGGTAAAATAATTTTGCTCGTGCTTAAAGTTAAGGAAAACGTTAAATTTGAATTTACAATCAAGACAAAAATTTCGTTAGCGTCTAAATTCGATATTAAGTTTACGGTACCGCTATTTCCAAATTATATGTACGCATATACACAGTTCGTATGTAATTCGTATGACATCAGATTTAACAAAACTGAACTTACCCTCTTACAGTGACGTTTACTTTGCGATATTCAACTTCAAATCTGAAATAACGAAACTAATCAGTCTTCGAGAAAGTGAATATGATCGTATATACGACGATCTACAGAAACCAAGCGTGATTCGAGTCTTATTTAAAAACCAACGTTTCGTACGCACCAACTTAAGTAAGAACTGGCAGCCAGGCCTTACCGAGGAAAGCGAAAATGCAAAAAATGAAAAATCAAGAATGTAAAGAAGAAAAAGATAAGAGATGATCCAGGCATTACGTTCTCGACAAGAAGCCCGCGATCCTTGGTTTCCTTTTCGCCCTATTTCCGCGCTCTCGTCTGCGCTTTTGCAAGTCAGGAAGACCTTCGATCCGAAACTAAAAGTCGTGCTTACGAAGGGAAGCGTTTTCAATTAAAGCGGCACGTTCATTATGGGTAATTAGGCTAGCTGCGCGAGCAGCTGCACTCCGTACACTCTCTTCGCCATCTATTCGTCTCTATCACGATGCATCATGTGATAACCGAGAGAGTCTGAAGGAAGAGCACGAGGGAAAGCTCTTATCGCGAAAGAAGACGCTCGGTTCAAGCTGCCGTGACCTCGAACAGTGGTCTTCTTCTTCTTCTTCTCAAGTCTTCGACGCTCTGAAAGCTTCACGCTGAGTGTTTTACCACCGGCGACCAACTTTTGTTCAACTTGCTTGACACGGACAGATCCGGCTGCCACGTTTTGAATTGGCCATTATCAGGCCGCTACGTCACAAGTACTTTTAGCAAATAATGGAACGTAAGAGAGGACAACGTAGAAATTCGTTTTGCTGCTGACGAAATTGTCTGATATAGAAGATTTGATGCTTCCTCTGTGAGATCATCCTTAGAGATGGCAAGATTATATATACATATACGTGAGCCTTTCAGAAGACGAACCGATCAACTCCGCGTTTTATAAATTTCTTAATTCCATTACATAGGCAATATCTTTATTGTCAAGAAACAAATGTCGTATCTTTGTGCGTTAATTCGCGAAGAAAGTGTCATAAATAACGATAAATTCGAAGGAAAATGCAGGAAATCGTGTGACATGGCCACTTTTTCTGTAGTTTTCAATTTGTGGACCGATGCAGCTTCCGAAGGAGAAAATTAACCATACGTATTTTATCATCTATACTTTGAAATTTCCAATGAACGAACAAACATCCTTGCTTAATTCTGAAGTTCGATTAATCCATCGGATGGTATGGAGGAGAGGGAAAAAGATATCTATTATACGAATATACCAATAAATACGCAACTAACGCTTCGTTTGACAAGGAGAAATACGTCTCAACCTATTGTTTGTCGCTTAAAATCAAGAGCAAATCCAATATGAAATCCCAGTTGTGATACGAACAGTGTTTGCATTTCGCTTCTCATATTTATCACAAATACAAGGCAATACCACAACGATACTGCAACTCTCAACACGTCCAGCTGTATCAAACACTTCGCAGCTTTATTTCACGCATCTCTTCGATGTTCGTTTTTCAAACGGTCGCAACATTACCAACTCGAATGAATCTAACTCGTATTACAGCGATAAATCGCGCAAAAAACGCGTCGAGAGGCGAGCCGATGGTAAGCGGATTAAAAAATTAAGCGACGAAAAGTTCGTCGATTCACGTGCGCATACCAGAGACAGTGAGAGAGCGAGAGAGAGGGAGGGGGGAAGAAAGAAAAAGGAAAAAATCGAAAGAAAAGAGCGAGAAAGGGAGATATTCGCGACGAGTTTCGCAACGATGGAAAACTTTGAGAACGTCAGACGCGATTAACAAACCGCGAACGTAATTTCGCTAAAAGCCGGAATAACGAGGCACCGGCATCAAGCCGCGACGATCACCAAATTTTACATCACTACGACACGTACGACGACGATGTTCTCAATTTTCGTTGTAATTAGTTACGGCTCGGCGCCCAGCTCGACCGTGTAAATCGATGCGCGAGATCGATCAGTGGAATTTCGTCGGCTAATCGTTGATCGCGCTTTTTGCGAATTCCCGTGGCAATCGGTATTGTCGTGATCGGGAAATTTTCATGCTGATTTATACGCGATATCATGAGCTAACTCTAAGTGGAGGACAATCGTTTGTTAAAAAGTGTGTACGTAACATCGTAATTTGGTGAGACAAATTTTTACAGGACACCGATTTAAAACAGAGAGATTACGGTAGAGGATTATTGGTAACTTGGTTATTCAACAATGATGCAGAATTATCGATTTTAAAGTGTTAAATGCGAAGAATGGCACAAGCGAATCGTATCATAAATATCGTAAAATGTATTGCTTCGAGTATATGGCGTAACGCGATCCTGCAGTTGAAACATTTTTATAGTTCAATATTAATTACGGAACAATGCATTCAGTATAATAATTACTCTATCTGTCAGAAGCATATTCAGAGGATCGATCGTTGTAGTATAATTTGACAGAATCGATGTTTTCGCTTTGTGAAATTACTAATCAACTAACCCAATTAAACCACTAAATGTTTCCCTCTTTCGTTCGAAATTACATGAAATTATTGTAATCGAATTATACATAATCGTAATAACGTATAGAGTAAAATGGTCGATTCAAATTTATGCGAAGTTAGTTCTCACGGAAAATTCATTCGCCGAGGAAGTGAAGTTTTATGAGGCATTTCCATTGTTTCGACGTGTTCTTTGCGATGAGGTCGATCGAACAATTCATCCTGCGTCCTTTCTTTTACTGCAATCTGCTGAATGGCAGGAGGAAAGAAATTCCTACGAAGAGGAAGAAGAAGCGCAGGGAGCTCGGATCCGGTTCGAGGAATAAAGAAAACGCCGAATAGATCTTTCCTTTGTAAAAAGAGGATCGGCTGCAAATTCTAGCTGCAGGAGTTTCCTTGCCAATGCCCGGTCCTCGCGAAAGCAACGATTTCAGCGTGCTATAAAAAATTTTCTCTTCTCGCGTGATCGAGAAGCACAAGGAAAATATTCTTTCTCGTTGAATGGCCACGCGAGAAACAGCAGATTCTTGTTTCCTCCGATATAGAAAATGTGATTTCTGCATGATTAATGTTAGAAACGTGCAATGATTTATGATACAAAATTGCAATAATCGCTCTACAAGGTTTTGCAAATTATTCTACAGAATTGTTGTGGACTTTCACGTCTTTGTGAAAGTGTTGAAATATTCTGTGGAAATCGAGAAGCAGCTACCTTGTTCAAGCAATTACTATCTTTTTAGAAACAGCGGTATCTCAGCGATTCGAAAAACTTGGTAAACATTTTAGACCGCTGTCAGGGAAAAAGTTTCAAGTAGTTGCACGAATAAATTCTGTCGACGACGGTCGAGCTGTGTTTTTCTTTTTTTAAACATTATGATAATTTATCCCTTCTAAAAAGAAGACTTGCAAAAATATTCTGAGCGTTCGAATGAAATGCTACGTACAAATAACTGTAGAAGCGATTAAATTACCCTCTAAGCGTTTTCCCAACAATTTTTAACAAGTTACTGTAATTATTAGTTGTAAGTACTCCGAAGCCTTTCAGTTAATTGAACAGGTACATAAATCACAAAGTAATACGAAATGTATCCATTGCAAGAGCTGAAACATGGAAAGCTGTGAGAACGAATCATTCGTTTCCTGTAATAGGAATATATCTTCGATGTTAGAACGGAAAAAGAGCAAATTACACAGCGAATTACACCGAATCGTAAGTTTCTCCTTCGAGAGAAACAAAATTTTGCTTATAAAGAACAGTCATACTATAATTCCAAATCAAAATTAATCCACTGTCTCCATCAAGCTACGTATTTCTTCTTTTCGGTATCGGCTACACGTAAAACAAGCTAATACATTTTATACGATAAAAGACTCGACATCCATCTGAACACGAGACAGACTTGACCAAACAAACAGAACAACGTACAAAAGCCCGTTTTTCTAAACTAAAGAATTTGCCACAGAAAAAGGCGAGATCACCGATATATATCGATACAGACAGAAGGAGAAAAAGTGGAGATATTCTCACGAAAGAATAGATATTGAGTTCGTTCTCTGTCTCGAAACTTCTAGCTGTCGTACGATACATTGGTCCGCCGGTAGTCTGTGAGAACTGGGGTGGGTATTGGTTTTCAATTTGCATTCTCCCAATAGCCAGCCATGCATCATTCCAAGTTACAAACCAGCGAACCAAGCAAGCTACCAGCCTCATCCTCCTTCAATCGCCACACTTCGAGTTTCTGGGAGGGGTGGGCAAGAAAAAAAAAGAAAGAAAGAAAAAAGAAAGAAAAAAAGGAAGCGAGGGCAAAAACATTCTGAACAGAGCGAAGAACCGGGATGACGCTGGATCAATAAATATTTGATGGCGTCTAAAAGCAGGTTAATCTGATCGAAGGCTATGTCAGCTATCCATCCTGATCTAGCTGTGTTTTTAGTCTCTCCTCTCTTTTCGTTTCCTGGTTTCTCCTCTTTCTTTCCTCTTATATTTTATCCGTTTTTTTTTCCTGTGACGGTTTCGTTCTGCGTAAGCGAGAGACGATGAATAAATAAGCGGCTGAATGGAAATGCGAGTTCAATCGGCACAGGGAATGTCGAAATGCTGGCAAACGCGGAGGAACGAGGAAACAGACAGCTGGATGAACGCGATAAATGTTGGAGAGATCGCTCGTGGCAAGGACAGAGATTATCGATTAAAATGCTGGCGGAGAAATTTTGCTTTCGAGTTCTTGTTGGCAGACGCAATACGTTACGATTGTTGGTTCGATGTATCTGAGTTTAGGTGAACTTCTTGTCTTATGATATTTTGTCAGACGTAAGACTCTGGTACCCTTTTTTCTTTTTCTCTGTGTAATCATGTGAATTGTCGCGGAAGGCGATCGTGACAAACTCATATATTTTGTATTTGGTAATTTTTCCAACGCTAACTCTCAGATAAAATTTCATTCTGCAAATTACTTTAATAGTAGAAGACAATTTTCCATATTTTCACTAGTCTTTAACCTAATCCTTGTGCGAACTCTCTCGAACCTAATTTTTCTTCTTCCCTTAGCTTCTCCTTCTTGTTTTACCATTTCTCTTCTTTCTTCAGTTGCTCTCCTCTAATTGTTCACTTAAAACACGCAGAAATAAATTCACAAGAAAGGATATCAGGATATCACGAATCCATTCCTCCAATTGTTTTGCACAGAACTTAATTAAAGGATCAGTACCTCGGCCGTTATGCAAATATACGCGCGATACACTCAGAAGAAAGAGAAAAAGAAAAAGAAAGACAACGAAGTTTACGTTCCCTTAATTAAAAGACGAGAAACTACGAAACGGAACAGGAAAAGGAACGCGGCTTTGTTTTCGAACGCGAAGAAATCACACAGAAACACGAAAGAAACGCCAATCATCCACCGACAAAGATCAACGGAGTTCATTTCGTGCCGGGCACGGTTAATAACAAACTGAGATCCGCCAGTTCTCGCACTCTGCAAAACTTTCGAGGATTCCGAAACTTCCGTTCTCTGGAACGACGCCTCGATGTCGTTCGTGAAAACACAGGAGCTTCTTAATCGACTACCTCAAAGCATGGTGTTTTTATCGTCACCTTTACCATTTTACGGACAACGAGAAGGAGCAAACAATCTTACGAATGAATTTTGAAAGAGAATTAAATTGGAAAAAATGAGAAGGAGTAGTATTATCTCTGGAGTTTACAAAATTATCCTGCGTTGAACGTGTTGTTATTATTAATGAAAAATAAAGTATGTAATATACGCAGCGAAATGCATATAATTTGAGGATGTGGCATGTAAGAAAAGAGCTATAAATTCTTTGGATGGCAAAATAAAAACCGCAAAGGAACGAGAGACATTATTCACGTCAGATTCCTGAACTAAAATATAGCCTCAAAGAATGTAAACGTATCTGTAATTTACTTGTACACTTCGTTCATATTTATATTTTATATTTTATTATATTTTCCGCTTCAATGTTTGGAAAAAGAACTACAGAACCATGTAAATTGATATTTGCTTTCGTTTTATATTCGATATTGTAATTTAAGTACGTAGGAGTATTTGGAAATGATTAGCGCACACTCGAAAAAGAGGCAGCAATGTAACCGGTGGTTTGTTGATTACGGCATCGTATTTTCAAGCTTAATAAATAACACTTTGTATATTCAGCATATACATATGTAGAATGGCCTCGCCGTTTGGTTTATGCATAGCTAACGAATTTTTTACCATAAGGCTGATATATCGTTCCGCAAAACACATACGAGATGTAAATTACTACAAATCAGATAAGCGTTGCACATATGTTAGCGTGGATCGTGGATGGAAATAGTTTGTGGATTTTGTAAGTGATATATAGTTCATTTTTCAATTTTATCTCTTTGATTACTTTATCATGCAATGGAACGTAGAACGTTCCAAACAAAATTCCAATTATTTTAGAATGTTATTCTCAGAGATGTTACTTTATCCAATTATCTTAAAATGTTCCTTTAAACTGGTTTTAGTAAATAAAACTTCTTTCTTTACGAACAAAGATTTATTCTCTCTCAAAATTTCATAAACATTTTAATTTGAGCTCTGCTCTATAAATAAGTAATTACATTAATGCGTTATTTCCGGCATTAATGTTTCTAAGGAAGATATTATGCGTTATGATAATTGTTTAAATTGCGATTAAGTTTAACAAACTCACTTGGCAAATACTAAACTACTTCCGTTACTTCGATTATTTCAACTAGAAAAAAGAAACGAACGTTCCTTCGATCCTGTCGATAATTATCCACGCTGTTCAAATTAGATTTAGATCAATTCATTTGATCAATTGAAAGCATTTGTTTCAATCGTGAAAAGTATAAAACGTTTGTTAAGAACTACGAAGAAGATCGTAAAGACTTCTCAGCGGAAAAGATTCATAAGCAATTTCTAATTTCGTAAAAAGGTATCTAGAGTATTGGAAAGTAAAAATATAGTTAATTATTTAAGAAGATGACAAATATCGCCTTTGATCATTAACTTCTATATTCCACTAATGTCTTTCATCTTCGCCAACCTCTAATCTTATCTTACTCATTTATTAGTAATGTTTCATCTTACTCCAACTCGACCAATCCGTGCAGTTACTTGAAAGCGAGTACTCTCCTTGTTGGTGACGTAAAATCTTAAGAGACAGGTCAACGTTCAATACAAACGCTTTCGCTTCGAGCCGCGAGCAGCGTGAATTCACGAGTAAATTTCAGCTTCGGAGTCGGAAATTCACTGGACCGTTTCCAGCTGTGTGCTACCGGTCTCTCTCGGCCACTGGTTAAACACAATCTAATTTAATCCTTTTAAACCGTCTAATCCCCGGGAAACCATTCAAATAAATACACAATTGTGCACGTTACGCGGTGTATTTCTCCATTTCTCTTTTTCCTCGTCCAGCCTCTTTGTACGTCATTTGTTTCGTCTCGTCTCCTTCCGTTCCCTATCGTCTTCCTTTTTGTCGATCGTTTTACCTGTTCCCTCATTCACCAACCGATAACTCTAGCATTTCCCGCCGGCTTAACGTGTACGATTTCGCGTGATTTCGCCCCCTTTATCCTCACTCTGTTTTCTATTCTCGATGCTACTTTCTCAAGCAATTGGATCCTCTTGCACAGTACCTTCCTTCCTGCTTCTGCTCGGTTTATATCGTGCTCCTTCGTTCTGCCGAATCCCGCTTGCGCTCTATTCTTATAGATCACTATCGTAATTGTGCTTTATTGTTATCTCAAATCCTTGCCAATTATTCATCGATTTAAATCATTCAGTGGGAACTCTAATTTATTGCGAAAGGGATGGAGCATAAAACGGAGAGGACATGTAACGTACTAGGGAAATTATTAATTTACTTTGATGGAGAAAATGTACAAGATCTAGATAGATCTATTCTTCTTAGCTTATTTTATTATCTCGGAGATTTTCGTGAGTGGTAATTTAATAACTTGTACCTTTTGACTTGTATCTTCGAATCAAATTATTGTAAATAGAAGCAAGTTGAAATAGTAATGATGTACCTCTAAAACATTACTAACATTGATTGCGACGATTATATTGTAAAATACTAATGCTCGAGAGAGGATACTACTGCTTAAAATAATGCTTGAAATATCAACGACATAACTGTAGAGTAGTGGTAACATTTTAAGAACGGTGTAATATTTATACAAAACAAATGATGTTACTTTTGTGTATTTATATAATTTTATTCTTTGGAAACTTGAAGTATATTTCTTTATATAATTTCTCTATACAATTACCTATTCAAACGTACATGTGTTTTATCGATTTCTCGGTTCCTAGGGCATTCTTAGATCTATCCGCTATCTGCAGCTCTATTTGTCCAGCTACACGACAAACACAGCAAGTATTTGAGAATTTTTCCGTCGAAGTACTCAAACGTCGAACAAATAAACAGAGGAGCACAGTCGGGTAAAGTAATAAGAAAAATCAAACTTATGTTTGGATTACATATATCGGGAGAATATTGCCGTATTACGACAATCAATATCAACGTAGGAATGAGAAATAATTGCGCGATCAACGAATTTTTAGACCGTAGGCATTATTTTATTAACGACAAATCACACTTCGATACAGTTCGATTTTGCTTGCTGAAAATCGAACTGTTTCAATTTATCGTAAATAACCGACGTTCTATCGTGTTTATTGATATTGTGTCCGACTATATAGTCGTTTATCTACTTCATTTCAGATCTGTCCATCACGTTATTGACCTTTCGATATTAGTTCTTTTGTTTCCTCCGTCTCTCCCATCTAGTAATTAATTTCCCCTATTGTTTTACATAATTGCTTGTAAACCTTCGCTTCTAAAAGTCTATAGAAACGAACATTTTTATTCTGTTCATTTATACTTTCCAGTCTCGATTAAAATATAAATAACTAATACCTTTTCAGTTTTAAAATATTAGAGTACAGATATACAGATCGACAAACGGATTTAGATAACGAAGAGGCGCGCGTAAAAGTTCGTTTATCGAACAAAGAAATATAAATTACTGCCCCAAGTTCGCAAATTATTTCTCTCTTTATGAGGAGATAACGTTTCACCAGCTGTACATTTCAATGTTTCCTATTTTCTCAGGACAAACAGATGTTATCAAAGAATCATTCTGCTCGGTATTTCCACGTTACCTTTCCCCGTTCCTCTCAGAAAAAGACGCTCGCACAAATTAACGCTCCTCCGTAACACTAATTTTACACGCTAATTTTTCCGACGAAATACAAAAGACGGATAAAAAGCACCGGAAGAAGAACGTTTGCAACTTTCTGGCCCGCTGATCAGTTTGCCTGGCAACTCCGCGGAAAGACTACAGCGGCTCGTTAGCGAGTTCCGGCCAGTTTTACAACCTTCCTTTTTTTTTTTTCGCGCGGACGTCATTCAGTCGGCTGATTTTCACCGAAACTGGCCGGTATACGTGACTTAATCCACATTTTCCCTCTGCACGCCGGTTTTCGTCGTTCCTCTATCCCGATGGAAATTGCCCGATCTAATTTCCCCTCAAACGAGCATCCGCGCGAGAGCCTCTCGAGGATGGACGCGAAACGATTTTCCACTCGGCCGGAATAGAAGGCGATACGACGCGCGTATTTACTTAACTCGAGCCGTTTTTCCGCCTGCACTTGGACGAGTTTCCGCCGCGCCGTTTCTCTCTTTACATCCGTGTCGATCGGCTTTCATACCCGGCTATTTTGATTCGTTCAAAGCACGCTAACAATGAGCAGCGACGAAGCGTGCATCTTGCACGATGTCCAGTGAGATTAGGGTCGCGACGATAGTTTCGCGATAATAGACAGGCATCGAACGAAACTGTTAAAATTTCCAAATAGTTATAAATAGTTACGAAACAGTAATTTTTTGACTATTACCTTCCCTGTTTGAAGAAAACAGTTACAAAGCGAAGCGTATCTACTAAAAGTTTTATTCCATATCTTTTTGCATAAATAGAAAATTTTTACCTTCTCGCAAGTAGAAAAGAATTAAACGTCTATTTTGTTTGAATAAAAAATTAAATTTGTGCGCTCTTAGCGATATTACTCCTAAAACTAAACTCCGAACTCTGATACGTAATTAATCGGTTTTTCTTTCGTTCAATATTTCGCTAATCGTTGGTGGAAATAAAACAATCAATACAATGTCACGACGGAGTTAAAGCGTCGACGCACAATGTTACATAGAAGTAATTGAAACGTCAAGAGTTCAGCAAATTACTGTTATTTACAACAGTGAACAGTTTTATTCGATCGCTGGCAATAGACATCAAAGTGGTTTCAATGTTGCACGACGGTTTAGGTGGCTCAAGCAGGAGCTAAAGGAACGTTTGCTTGTTGAATCAGTTGCGGAGATGTGGATGTTGAGCGGAGCTGGGAATTTTAGGAGGGAGTGATTGTTTTGTCTGACCGAGATAGGGATTTTAGGTGAGACTCGATGTTGCTTTAAGTTTAGAGTAAGTGAGTGTTACCGGGTACGTAGTTCTACAATGATTTCTATCTGGTCTGACGATGGAAAGGGGCGACGTCTCTATCTCTCTGTGTTTCTTGAGGCTATTTGAGAATTTAGATCTTATCAGACGAGGTTTAGGAGGTTTACAAATGCAATAAGAGGTCAAAGTGATGGTGGCATCCTCACGGTGGCTGTCTCGGTTGATGCAATTATCGTGTGTTGAAATTGCGGCATGTAATTGAAGGGATATTTCAATTATCCCTTGAATACATAAGTACGTTTCTATTTATACGTTCTACACAGCAGCCACTTGGCAACAAATTCTTTTTCCATATGAAACAGTGCGAGAGGTTTTTAGAATTTGATCGTTTTACGACGTAGGCACGGATTAAAAACTTTAACGATATTTCAATACATTTGGAAAAACCATGTATTTAAGTGTTAATTAAACGACGAAACAAGGAATATATATATATATATATAAGCAATTTATATCAAAATCTCATTACCTTTATCAAGTTTTGAATCCTTGATACCTTGGATGAAATAACGAGAATGAAATTTTTCTATCTACCAATCAATTTCAGCGAGACAATTGAAAACTACACGTGGTAATCCGACACTTCTTCATTTGAATTTTACCAATGTTTTATTTCTATCTCGTGGTATACCAAGGTACGACGAGAACATCAAACATAGGTATTCTTTTCAGTTACAGGATTTCTAATCCCTTCGGATTTCCTCTTTTCTGGACATGTTCCAGGAAATAATTCGACGAGCTCGAGCTACCGAGAATCTAGTATCCGTTTTGAGATCGCCGGTGGAAAACGTGCAACAACTACCGCATTTTTCCTTCGTTTATCTTCCGCAGTGAATATCACAATGGTTTCATATTGTCATGGATGTTACGATCTTTTACCATTATTATTGCGATTACGTAAACCCTTGGGGGAATAATCGCTGGACTATGGCAAAGTTAGTCGTAGAACTCCAATTTCAGGAAGATGTAGTTACTTTCTAACTATACATAATGTATATGTACATTTCTGTACATACGTACACCGTTGGCCATAGGTACGAAGATACTTACTTTTCTAGAAGGTGGTAACAAATTTTACTTTATCTCGTATTTTATACATCAGAAGGTATATATGTATGTATAACACGAACGAAGTAACAGATTTATAATAAAATAACGAGAAAATAAAAGCAATGAAAAGCATAAAATTTCTATTAAATATCAGCAAGTATCCTAATATTTGTAATATTCGTAACTGGCAGCGTATATGTATATCGTTGACATATTAATTTGAATATAGTATGAACAATCACTGTATGAAGGAGTATAGTGAGTAGTACTATTCTAGGACATTCTTTTCTTCTACAATTATTCCATTTTAATTAATGTGCTACATAAAGTGCTATCGTATTAGAAGCTAGAATACTATTCTGTTACTACAATGTTACTGGAATGTATTGTAACGCGTTAATGTATATCGAAGTATCAGAAACTTAGTTTTGTTTCATTAATTAAGAAAAGAGAATTACGTAAATAACTATATCGTAACAAATTGCACGGATTTTAATACGATGTATACTTTGCGGCAAAATTTCTTGCGTTTTTCAAATTTAAATTACGGCATCAATCATAAGAAATGCAATTTCGAGATGTAAAGTATAATAACTTAAAATAAGGTTAATATATCATTTCTCTTGGTATCCTAATTGCAACAGTTTCCAATTCGAAACAAAGTAATCACGAATAGAACAATTAATGTCGGCCGTCATTAATCATCTGTTCCACAACTACAGCAATTCATAAATGTAATAAATAATATAGTACGTACTAAAACCATGATGTATCAATCTAAAAGTGATAAACGAGCAAGATGTTACTCATTTTAGTGTCCACTGTACCACAGATACATACCATAGATATCACAGCTGCGACTAATAGTTACGTGAACTAAATAGTAAATCATTTAACTTACATGTAATTACAAAAAGAAGATATTCAAACTATCTTGGAACTTAAAAGTTATATTATCTCTATTTGGATCATTGCATCTAGCAAATCACTTGCTTTGTTTGCAAAATTTATCATTTTCTCGACAATTTCTGAGCGATCGATTTTCAACATTTCTAATTTAAAAAGATTGATCTATTCGTAGAAAGAATTAAAATTATAAAACTGATTAGATACGAACATTCAATTTTTAGGGCAAAAGAATCTTGAGTAGTTTACTAATATATAAATTACATTTATCTGTCACAAATGGTGTCCCATCGGTTCTAAATTTCTAAGCCATCCGACTTTCAAATCTCAAATTTTTCAAATCTTACAAAATCAATCATTTATTTGAGTATCCTTCTCGTAAACTTGCAAGCCGAATCCATCAACTTTACGATATCAAATCACAGTCTCACAAATGTTTGTATCATTTGCAAACTCTCAAACCACTCGACTGGAAAAATTCCTAAAATCCCTTAAAACGTCAATATCTGAGTATCGGTTATCAGTCTGCGCATCGACCGATTTAAAACAGCCACGTTTACCACATTCTTCCAATCTAAATCACGGATAGTTCTCACAAATAGTTCTATCAGTTTTTAACTTACAACTCATCTGACTCGATAGCTCGCTTTCAAACTAACTACGGTCTTTATGACATTTCTAATCCAGCGCAAATCACCTGCCAACGTTATCGAAATTAATCGGATTCATGTAAATCCACGTATCTGCAGTCTCGATGCAGGAGACACGCCTTATCAAGAAGTATGTCAGAGTAAGCGAGCGCCTAACGAACCTGTCGAGGCACGCCGGCTTTTCTGCGAATGACCAAACGATGATGAAGCGCGGGCAACACGCGTGACACGCGCGGCCATACGCGCGCATCGGAGGCAAAGGTAATTAATCTAAAGGGCATCAAACGAACGGGGCAGCGAACAGTCGCCGGACGTGACAAATTGCCTGGACGAGGGCCTTCGTCGACGTAGCAGCCACACCGGACGGTTCCAGTTGCCACACCGTTTCGACGTGCGAAGCTTACAGCCTCTGTGGCCGCGTAGCCAATCCGCAAGCGGAAGTTGAACGCGCGCGGAACGTCGATCCGCGTAACGCCACTACCCGTTGACAACTTTTGTTACCGATATGTCCGCGGTTTCGTTCGCGTTCGTTCGACTATGGCCCGCGTCCAAATCCAATTACCCCCAGCCTGTGCTCGTCCCGTTTGTCTTCGAAAAAAAAAAAAAAGAGAACGTACGAGGGAATGAGAAAATGTAGTAATACGCGTGAGATCGAATACATCGCGTAGGGAAAATGATGCGCGTGTGTACATGTCTATGTGAAAAAAACAAAGGCACTGCTCGTATTTCGTATACTCGTAGAGTAGGATAGAGCTGTCTAATTAGCGTAAATATGAAAACTTTGTCAAAATTTGGTAAAGAAACTTTTCACTGCTTTAATTGCCGAAGATGCAAAATGCAAAATATGCAGAAGGAAAATCTGATATAGCTAATCGTTGAGCGAATAACGTTAAATACCACAACGAAGACGGGAAGTCGATTTACCAGGCTTCCTATTATTTTCTCTTAGCTGTTAAGATAATACTGCGATACACGATGTATGTATACGTGTTTATTTCTCTCTCTTCAAATAGAATTCGGTTTATTATAGTCGCGCAATGAACTTGATTTACTGATATGCGAGAGCTGGACCGCTCGTAACCTATCCGCTTCCATGTTGAGCCAGGTGATCGAGTACTACCGTGATCGTAAAACTCGCGGGGTTGTAAAAACTTCATCCGGACGAATAGAAGCGTCCTACCGTAATTCGCCAAGAAATTCGAGAAATTTATCTTTGTACCAACAGCCATGGAACATGCTGAGACGAAGAACCGAATCAGTTCGAAAGTTGTTCGCGAAGTAACCCCTCCGTCAAGATATTTTGTCAGGTCAGAAGCAACATATCGATCGCCTTCGCAACGACCCCTCTGCATGTCCTCCATAAGATCTTCCTTGACAAATTCAAAAATGATAAAACAATGCCCGATCTCTTGGGTGACGAGCTTTCTCTTAGATATTGCCACATAGATGTCACGAATTTTCAATTTCTTTCACGAGTAGAAGAATAATACGTTGTCGCGTTCAATAAACGTTCCGTATGATTTTAAGATCATTTTGGTATTATTATCTCAAAGGAACTTAAAATGTTTAAAAACTTCGGCCAGAAGTGTAAAAAGGTCCCGTTATGTATAATCTGAGATACATATATACCTTAAAGATGATTCTACTATTTAAAGATATTTTAAATAATTATACAGGAAATACCGAAGTTCATTAATTCTTACACTTTGACAACGAATTTCTGATCGTATCAAACGACTCGTGGAAACAAAGTATACAGCCTTTATAGAAGAACTTAAATACCGAGATTTAAACAGAGCAAAACGAAGCTGTGTTTCGTTTCAATCACGTTCGCGTCCCTGAAACAGACAGTCAAGAAAGCGGCCCCATAAGATGCAGGAAATCGCGCTGCAACCAAGAAACTAAGCGGCTACGAAATAAACAAGATGCTTTCGATGCAAACGACCGCTGAATTCAACCCGCAAGTAACTTTCCGCAGAATCCAACGTTTCCTTCGCCGTGGTAATCGATCGAGAAAGGTTCATTTTCAACGGAATCACGTTCTCGTCGTTAATAAGGCGTCCTGCGCGATCGAAATCCTCGACTTTTCTGCGACGAACTTCTCGTTCTGACGCGCGAGAATTCGTTCCATCACAATGAAGCTGAATGCCACTGAAACGATACAAAAAAAAAAAAAAGGAAAAGAAAAAGAAAAAAGAATGAAGAAGCGAAATGACGATGATATCGAAGCTCGTACGATCGTTGGATGCGATTCGCTCGAGGTTCGGCCGTTTCGCGCGCAGATTATGCAAATCTCCGTGGAAATCCAGTTGGGAAGAGAACAAAGTCGAATGAGAATAGCTGAAGGAACTGCCGCGACGTAGATAGCTTTGCATTTTTGCCACTGGTAAGATCAAGCGTCTGTTTTTAGTTAGAGTGGGAGATCTGTATCGTTTCTGGAAGTCATATTATCAGTGAAAAATACGTGCGTCCTCCTTCTGTAGTTTGAAATAAATTTAAATGCAAATGTTAAATAAGTGCGAAACGAACGTTTGTTCGGAGCAGTGATTGCGCAGTTCTGATTTAATGCAACCGTACCTCCGCTGATAGAGTATTTGCAAATATTTGCGAAGATCGCGTCTATTGTTCTGTTTGCTTGGCTCAGTTTGTATACCTAGCTTGCAAATAGTGTTACGACACCTTTAATAGTTGGGTAATTAGATCGAAGAGATATGTTTTGATAAGTTATTGTTGGACACGGAACATTGTTCCATTCTAACTTCGTTACAAGTATAGCAACTATAATACAACTATAATTTTCTGGAACAATGTATAATATGAACTTGATAGACGCTTGAGTAAATGCAATTCCGCTGCCGCAGATCAATTAAAAATACGGACAGTTAACACATCTTCGGCTACAAAAATACACACACACACACACACACACATATATTCTTTCATCGGAAATATCTTTATTTTGCGCAGTAATATTCGTTCCAACGCACTGTACATTAGCTCTTCTCGTCATTTCAGTCCTTTACTGAAACTCAAAAATACGGAAACGCAATAGTCAACGTCACATACTTAGGTGTTCGAATTGACGCAACTTATACCTACGTCACAAAAGAGACTAAAATCAGGGAAATTTCTCTAAAAACTACATTTTTCAAAAGTAGTCAGACTTTTAAAAGCCTCTTGCACTTTCGAGCAACGAAACACGGGAAGAACGTGGCCGTACGGATGAAAATTTCGCGACACGGCATCGATCGCAGAGCACGTAACATTTTTAGAAAATGATCGTCCACTAGTAGACGCAAGTGGCGCAAGGACGACGCGACCATACGCACAAACCGGTGATGAACGCGTAGAAACGTGGCACGTGAACCAGGAAATACGACGTCCCGCGACTCGATTTATCACTGGGCTACGGGAGTTCTGTCGCGACGAGACTTGTTATCCGTAATTACTCGACTCACAGTGGAGCACCGTTTCTCAAAGTAGACAGACCGGACACCGGATGGAGAAGTTTATTGGAACGCGATTCTCCGTTGCGAGTGACGGACCGCGACGAATGCTGTTTTTAATATCCGTTTCGCGTTCGCGAGCGGTTCCTCGCGCTTGCTTCCCGTGTTTTCACAGGATATTGTTCTACGAGATTTATTAATCTCTCGTTGTCTTTTTTGTAGGGAAATATCAATTATAATTCTAGTCTTCCGAGACTAATCAGCAGTTGCTTCAGTGATCGAAGGTTTTGTTATTGCACATGAAAATTTTACGTTGTTTATCGCGTGACATATCCGATATTTAGGTCATGATATTTTGATCATGTTTCTGATAGTACGTAGAAATTTCGGAACGAAAACACAATCTATGAAAAACACGATCAAAAGCCAAAGAACCAGTATTTCTATATTTCGGCGAGTTAAAGTTACTTGGAATTGGATAGAAAGTTAAAGGCCTCTGTCTGAGATCTTTGAAATTGTAAAACAGACGCGAAACTTGGATTTTTATTAATAGAAAAGGTGTGAAATGGTTTGGATTAGATCGTTTACGGTGGTACAAGTTCAACTTGAATTAGAAGATTGTCTTCTCTGAGATCTTTGATGTGTACGTTTTTGGAAGGATCTTTGCCTTTGTCTAATCATTATTACATCCGGGGTAGAAATCTTGGATGTATCATACGCCTTTAGAGTTTGTTCTTCTGCTAGGTACTTGTTTAAATCATAGTCTGAAGATACGTTGATCGTATGAAATTATTATTAAGCAATTGAACTTTGAAATTAGGACACCAGAGCCGTTTGTCATCAGGAGGGCGGACTAAGGCTCTTCGCTCGACGGGAATTGCCCCATTACCATATGTATATAGTCGTTCCTCAATTATAATGTCTTTAATTGATTTCGATCAGTATCAAATACCAAACTGAAAGACGAAGAGATATTACCTAGGTGAAATACTCTATAAAATAAAACTTTCTACATCATTCCTACAGAAATATTAATTTTATCAAAGTATATACATAATCCAAAAATAATTTCCATTGCGTATAACGATTTATTACAAATAAATAATCAGACGGAACGATCTAACGTTTAAATATCAGATACCACGTATATATATGTAAATATTTAGATATTATAAAAATAAAAGGAAAGACGTAAGATCACCTAACTTTTTCTAAATTTTATATTTTTCTCGCTGGAATTGGAAATATAATAGCAACTCAGGAACGAATTCAAAAACTACGTACAACTAGCCCTGCGTATTAAATTGTCCTAGGCCAGAGGGCGTAGTAACATTTATCATCAATTTTGTTCTCTAACAAACACTTCGATATGCATGTACTGCGATATTTATATCTCCTCTAGGATTTCGAATTAATCTTGCTCCTCCAACTCGTGAAATTTCGTGCTCGAATTTTCACATAAAATTTCTATAAGCCACTCGTAGAAATTCTGGCAAAAAGTACTACGAAATATTATGCCCTATACAATATTTCGCTCAAAAGCTTCGCTCTTTCTTGTAGTATATATAGTATAGTAATTAGACCGCAGATGTTTATTCGTACGTATCTGTAGCGAATTTAATCCTTTCGAGATTAATGGTAATACGTCCCGAAGTAACTTTTAGAGAGATTGGTAGGACATTTACGCAAATTCATATTTTTATGATGACAATTAGGAAAGCGGAATCAGGATAGAAAATTGTTTTATCTATCAAATATTATAACGAGCGGGTAATGCAGTTCCTACGCTTTGTATATTTTCGCATATTACGTGTATTCTCGCAGAAGTCGAATCAAAGAATCAAGTCATAATCGTCGATCACTTATTTCCACTCCTTCCACCGCAGCTTTAATCACAGACGCGGCTAGAAATATCTGCGTCGTAATTACGATTGTAACAGCTTCCTGAACCAATTAAAATTTAATACAGTCCGGAAAATTTATCAAAGTAAAATTGGAAGGAAATCGAGAGGAGGTCGTAATTAGGGGGGCGTATTCCAATTAATCCTTAAAGCAAACCTTCGGAGAACAGGAATGAAGATGAACGACCACCTAGTAATCCGCTAAACGATCGCAATCAACGGTGCCATGTATGAAGGGTTCGTGATACGAATATTGCACATAGTCCACCTATACTACGCGGAAACGCAGGTTAGGTTCGTCCATCTCCTCCTACCGCATCTATTTCTTTCGAATTCTTTCACCGAATAATCTTTAAATCCTGATTGCAACAGCCACTGAAACAACATGCTTACTGAATCATATGTAAAGAGATTGCAAAACGACCGACTGTCTAAACAAATAGAAACTTCGTTTACAAATCTGTGTTACAAATGCTATTCCTGTTGCCTCTTACACTTTGTTAATGACATTTTACAATAAATAATCTCTGCACGATACAACCCTCCTTCAAAAATAAAAAGAAATATAAATATACGAAAGATAGAGGAGGATCAACTAAACTGACTTACAAACTAGCATGGTTCCAAGATAGAAGAAACGATGTTATCACGCAAATTACGAGTAGCTAGAATCAGAGGACAGTTGTCCATCCGTCTCTTGATTCCTCGAGCCCTCGTTCGGTTGCTCCTTCTCGGCATTCCATCGACGTTACAATATGCGTGGCACGTTGTAATCTATGAGCTGGACACTACCTAGGCGACCGCCGGCTACGATGATATCAAATGTGATTGACGCGTTGCCCGTTCCACGATCTCAATCCCGTTTCACGCCATACCATCATCACCGTGAATTGCACATCGGAATACGTACATACATAGATCGCGTTGCTGCAATTTAGCGCAGGTCGCACGCGATTAACTTCCTAAAACTGAGAGAAAACTACGGAAAAGTAGATGACGAGGATCTTTGGTTCTGGAATCTCGATAGAGCTCAGATTGAGCTAGGGGAGAGTGATTGGAGATAGAGCGTACGAGCTCTGTAGTAAGCGATACGACGCGCAGTAGAGTATTCTCGCAATGGTCAGACATTCGCTGTCTCTTGGTATCTTTACAATATACTGGTATCAAAAATCACGATCTTCTGCTGGTATCTGTTTTACAAAAGTGTAGAAATTGATAAAATGATTGCAATTCGAAATTCGATTATGATTGTTAGCTGGTTTGGTCGAACCAACGTGGTCCTTTGGCGGAGAATTTAAACGAATTAAGTTTGCTCGAAATTATAATACAAACGTACGTCAAATCTTATGTATATGACTGTCGGCAACTTTCAGACTTTCAAATTTCCGGACTTTTAAATTTTCAAATTCTTAAATCTTGCTTCGTAGTTGAAAACTTTCAAACTTTCATACTCTCGTACTTTCGTACTGTTAAACTTTCATGTTTCCGAACTTTCAGAGTGCCAAAATGTCCAAATTTCTAAATTACCAAACTTTACAAATGTTTGGATGTGTAATATCTTCAATTTACAACGACATTTTGAAAATGTACTTATTGTACTTTGCTGCTGTGATCCCTGTGATTATTAAATTTTTAACATCTCGAATTTCAAGTGTTTCCTCGTTCAATTCCCAGACGTCGAATCAATCGCGCTAGAGAATTTTATACCTCGACCATTTTGTGGAACGAAAGTGACTCGAACAAGACTATCAGTGACATCATACTTGGCACAGTCGACACATCGTCATCACACAGAACACTCGTTTCGCGCACGCAACGACGTGCCAGCAGAATCATCCGCAGGCTGCGTCGTTGAAACGGATTGCAACCACATCTCTAATTTCTTAGCCACACAGAAATACATGCTCGCACGTTTGTGTGTGCGTGCAAGTGTGTATCTGTGATATATAGAAGGACCGAGATCGCGCAAAGCGTCGATTCCACCGATGGTTCGCCAAAAACTGATTCATACTGTTTGCCCATATTCCATCTGTTTACCAACGCGTTCCCGATTCTGGGTCAATCTCGTTGGAGAACTTCGTGCTTTTGCGGTTATTAGCAAGGGAGGTTGTTATTAAAGATTCAGACCTCCACTGATTACTCCCCTCCTATTACCTGGTTTGCCCATGGACCAAAATTTTGCGCCCCGAAACGTATACTGTGTCGCGATAAGGTCGTAACATACGAAATATGACTTTTTAATAATATTTACGAGACAAATAATATTTAAATAGTATTTGGTGTTAATGTACTCAAAGTATATTAGTAAATTACTAGATATCATATTTCTACAAAGCGCTTTCTTAGTTGTCTGATTTACGAGGGTTGTTACTATTTGGACATTCATAAAATAGTAACTGTTGTAAGTTGGTCTAAACTTCTCTTTTATTGTAATATATTTTTAATCAGTCGCGCATATTCAAATAAACACATTGATAGATCTTGTTGCAAAAGTATCAATATATTTCAAAATTTATATTTACAATGACCAAACTCGCAATAAGAGACGGAATGTCTGACCATCGTACGGATATTCTACTACGCATCGTATCACTTGCTATAGCCCGTACTAAATTTTCATAATCGTATTTCGATACTATCTTCTTTCTTACTCTTCTATCTTATAAACCTTTTAACCCGATACGCGTAATTATATAAAATTCGAAACTTTTAAAATATTCAGTATCTCGTTATACGAAAGAGATTTTGAAAGTAAGAGCAATTAATGGGTCAGATTAATAATAAGATTATATTCAAATGTCATTTTAGAAAATCCACTACGTTCTTCGAAATTAATCCAGCTTTTAACACATCGTAAAGGAGAGTATAACCATTAAACTCGCGTCATTACTGTCACGACGAGCATCAGCATGTACATCATCAGATTTATACTATAAATCTGTGGTTTATAAATTCGTCGACCATCTCGTTTCTCGTATCACGCTTCGTCATTAAGCAACAGTAATAACGTTAATTGTCCACATATCTCCGGATAAAATCGACAATACTCAAAAGAAAATCATGCGTTTCAGGTTCTTTGCCTCAGAACATTTCTCTGTCTCCTACATTTTTTTTTTCTTTTTTGAAACGTTTAAAAAGCTCGTTCTATCACCCCAGCTTTTATCTCGTGTCTGCAATTTTTTGCGCATCTTCATTCCGTGCTTTCAGCTTAGTTCTATACATAGATATATATGGAGGCGACGTCGATCGAATGATTTTATTTGATCAATTTATAGATCTCAAAGGAGGGTGGAACTGGCGAAACGTGCTCCTTGGAGATTTTCAGACGACGTCCGGGCAGAGTTGAAACTGGCGATCATTTCCTTTTAGTGTTTTGATGAAGTTAATTTTCTATGAGCCACTTCGACTTCCGTTCACTTCGAACGGGAAAGACTCCATTTCCACGTTTGTCGCCTAATGGAACAAATTCTGCTGTCAAGCGTTAAAAATGCGTTTTTCCGTGCTCTATACGTAGGCTCACGGTGGTGTTCAAACACTTCGAGAGACCTCTCACGAATGTATC
This sequence comes from Bombus confusus, assembly GCA_014737475.1. Taxonomy (NCBI): domain Eukaryota; kingdom Metazoa; phylum Arthropoda; class Insecta; order Hymenoptera; family Apidae; genus Bombus; species Bombus confusus. The sequence continues at coordinate 1,300,087 of JACXIV010000015.1, forward strand.
GTGTGTGTTACACGAAATATTTTGAAATTTCTTTAGCACTGCTATAAGACTCGACTCGAAAATATATATGAAAATTACCTCAACAACTTCATAAAATATTATTCTTTATTCGTTATTAATCTCCTTCTATTAGTCGTTAACCTCTCTAATTCAATCACTGTTTTCAACATAAGTAAATATGATATATCCTACATGATCGAGCAATTAGGTTGGAAATTTCATAGAAATTAAAATTCAGCTAAAGAGGAAATGATCGTTCTTTTTTGAAACTGTAACTGCACGGTACCCTATTCGTAACGAAATGAGTTTCGATCGATGCAACGTAATTATTCGCATCTCGTTAATCCACGTCACGTCGCGCCGACGGATATTTCATAAATCACCGACGGTCGTGTGTGCTTTGCAACGAAAGAAAAAACAAAAATGGAGGGAAAAAAAGAGGGAAAAAGAAAAAAGTAATCGGCGAAATGATGCGCTCGTCAGCGAGCAAAGTTACTTGTCAAATGGTAGCCGCATTGTTTTACGATCTCAACGGCGCCGGGACGAAATTAATCGGCCATACTGTAGCCACGGTTCGGACATCGACGATTAATTTCTCGTTTTATAGCTTCTCGATGTAGATTAATTAACTTTGAACAGCACTGCCGGCATTCGACTTCCTGTCAGTTTAGTTAGAGAGAGATTTTTCATGAGGATAGATTCTCGAATTATGGGGAAAAATGGTTAACGCGTTTGATGACATTATCAATCGACTTAAACTATTATTGTATTATTTATTGTATCGATCTCGCGATTAATTTTATTTCATAACAACTGAATATGCCATGGTATATTTCTCCTAGCAATTATTGAAGATTCTTTAATTGATACGAAGATTAATATTATTTACACTTTTTCAATCCAGAGTTCGTATTATAATTTAAATGACAATTGACATTACTTCGCTAATTAATTTTCTATTTGTCTTGGTAATTAGTAATGTTGTTAAAGGCACTCGTATTATATGGAAAATAATTTAGCGATTAATTTCACCATCACACACAGCTTTAACATTTGCCATTTTACACCCTTCCGATATCTCAACCCTTGTATAAAGGTATCTTTCGTTGAAAAAGTAATCCGGTTACGAAAGGAACTATCAAAGTTCGAAAAACGATCCAACGATGTCATAAAACGCGGTAGGACCCTCGAAGCAAGAAGACAATTTTCCCTGCCCGATAATGGACAGATTTTCCGCTATATCTGCACGATACGAAACGAATTTCCGCAATAATCGACGACACAATGACGCTTAAGCTTCCGGACCGTTCGCTATTTATTAGACGGAAGCGCAACGCAGAGGCAGAACGACATTTATATTCATAACGAAACCAGTTCCGTCCCCGTTTCGTGCCGCCGGCGATATTTACCCTCGGCAAATATAACATAGAAATCATTCACCGAATCGCCTGTTCGCCCCACACTCCTACTTTGCAATCCTTATTCTTATTCTCGCGACCCGTGCCATTCTCGATTCCATATCGCCCGTGCATTCCTCCAGTTGTTGACTTTGCCTTCCGGATACGAAAGAAACGTATACACAGGAAACTAAGTTTTCGGTTTCAATAATCTCAAAACGTATCAATATACGATCAACTTATTGCTTTGCTGGCAATGATTATACAGGCTACCATTATTGTTATTAATTCATCAAATATTAAATTCGTCTGAACAATTTGTCAATTCGTTTCTAATGCTTTCATTTGCCGTAAAAATTCGACTATACGCGTCAATAAATTTTGTTCTTAGATAAAATGCTCCTATAACGGAGATAAAATAAATGTCTGACTAGTGGTGGTATTTTCTACTGGTCGCGTGAGTACCGAATTATTATTCGCTTTTATCGAGTGAATACGAATACGATTATTACTATATATATTCTACGAAAGAAGACGTATTCGTAATTTCAGATGTAAAATAAACTGTACAAAATTGCAGAAACGAAAGACTGTTGTTATTTACTTTCGATTAACTATCGTATCCTTTTGTTTGATATTTTCGAGTGAATATTTACCTTTTGAATTGAGAAATATTTCAGGCGAGTCATAAAGTTGCATAGTTATAAACAATAGTTTGCGCGCGCAACTGTTACGCTGCGCGAACGATTCATCACAGGAAACGTGGATTTTTATTCGAAAAACTGTTTCCATTTTTAGAGGAAACTTCAGATATTTTGTCCAATTTAATAACCTGCTCTGTACGAAATTGCAAATAAATTTTTCGACGGTATAAAATTCGCAAAACGGAAATCGGAAAACGGTATAACATTTGTTTCGAAACATTGACGCATTGATCGTTGACGTGATTATTATTTTAAATGTAGATTACCGAAAAAGGCGTTATCGTCGAATGTGAAACGAAGAAACCATTTGCTAATATGGAAAATTTTTTTATACGAGAAAACGAGCTGCGAATGAGCAACAATTTGTTCTACGCTTCTCAACGTAAATCTGCTAAAATTCCTTTTTTTTATTACATAATGATTTCAGAATTTATTTCCGCTAGTTTGTTATTATTTCCTTTCTTTTTTTTTTCTTTTTAGATTTCGACGCAAGTCAAATACACGATTGAAATTCGTTCGAGTGCGATTACAATACTTCGCGCAAGTTCGCTAATTCCAACTTCAAAACACGATTGGAATTTACTCTACGTTCTATAATCTATTGTAGAATCTAGATAGTCCAGAATTCAATTAGTTACAACCTTAAGATATAATCAAGTAATGGCTCCTCTAGAAACAGTCGAGATGCATTTAATACGTAACCCACTATAGAGGATTTAATGCTATAGACAAAGAGCGATACAATCTAAAGCTGTTCGATAGAATTCACTGAACTATGCATAATCGGCAAGCACGGGAATATGTCGATAATGAAAATTATGATTATGATGTTGTTGCGAATTATTGCAACACACATTCGCGCATATGCATTTACCTTTTGTATTCTCTAAGCATACTATTTTACTTTTCTCGATGATTATATTCTCCCAAATATGTCAGTCTATCGAATAATTGTATTTGTCCGATCGCTACACGCGTGCAGGTAACTTTGATTGCCTTTGATAACCAATAATTAAACACGCAACTAAATTAATAACTAACCCGCTGTATAGCTTGAATACATATACTTCGTGTTGAACTTTCTATTTCGTTCGTAAATCGAGCATAAAATAGTTCGTATAATTACGCGTTAGCATCTAATTATCAATAATGCGAATATTAAATATCTTCTTTCGCAAACAACAATTTTTGACGTTTTATAAATACGTAGTACGTGCTAGAAAAGTTCGTTCGTCTGAAAATAAATATACAATAAACGTGTAAAAATGTTCAATTCTCAAGCTACGAAATTACTCATCGAACTTTCTGCTACGTTCATGATTGTCATTTATGTCGTGCAGTACGTAATCTCTAAATTTTTTTAGAACGATAGATTATCGACAAACAATCAAATTACCGGAATGAGGACTAAGAAAACGGGAGATAAAAATCAATGGCGTGAACGATTCGAGTGGCTAGATAGCCACCGTTCGATCGCAATTTCAATCGGCGATGCGTTCAGTAAATCTCGAAAAGAAATTACTCGCGCCGTTCTCGTATCAATCCCGTTGCACGGCAATGACCGTACAAGCGGCACGCTACTGCTTGCTCTTCCATTTCGGTGAACGCATGGCGGGAAAATCTGCAGCCTTGAACGTGATCGTGATCGTGATCGTGCGAACACGTAAATTCAAAACGATCCGCTGCTCATTCTGGTTAGCATCAATCGGCATGCTGCGTCTCGCCTATTTGCGCTTCGTGCTTTCTCAATTATGCTGCGTGATCCGGAGAACTGGTTAAAGGCAGACGTAAAGAATTTGGGAACTTCTGTCCCGCTATATACATTGTTAAAATCAAAAGGAAGAATAAATTCGGCCGATTTTATTCTTTGGACAAACTTCAAAGTATTTTAACGAATAAGAAAAATAATTCTCGAAATTAACTGTTTCGTTTGCTATATTTTCCGTTTCGCGTAGTTGCATCCTTTCGTCACACATCTTTCTTCCAGAGGAATCAGTTTCAAGCAAAGAAGAGTTTGAACAGACTCGAGTGCTGATTTTTAATCTTGAAGATATTTCTTTGATTTCGAGACAAAATGGACATCGAACGAAGCCAACTGTTGCTTAAACGAGATATGCGTGAAAAGCCAATTCAAAGCGCATTATTTAAATTATATCGACGAGTGGTCACTGCGTGTCTCCATTCTACGAACTGTATAATCACGTAATCTTTTCCCTTAGAACATAATCTTATGTAACGCGAAACGTGACCGTTATCCGCGATAAAACTTCATACACAGCGAAACAATTGACTTATAGAAAAGCAGCAGTGGAAGATCTCGCAATAAGACGCTCCTTAAGGGATCTCTAAATTGCTGGCTGAATAAAGCGTTTGGAATTCATCCTCTCTCCATCAGAAGTCGAATCACGCGTTATCTCCGGTATCATTAAACAACCAATGCAGCGATGGAAATTGCCGTCAGTAAGCGTTCCCCGGCGTTGCGATAAAAGTTCAACGGATCGGATAAATTCATGAATGTTAGATGCCTGTTGGCTTGAGAGGAACGCGCATTGATCCCTGAAACGTATCACAATTTCCGCAGCCAGACAGGGGTCGACTCGACTCCAGTCGATTCTGATGAATATTTAATTCACGAACCTCGATAAACGGCGTGCTAGCAGAGTCTTGGAGAAAAGCGTGAATTTTTTCCCTCCAAACGCAAGGATCTTCCTTGAACGCGATCTTTAAGCTTCTAACGACGATTTGGATGAATAATTGCGCGAAAATATCAATCTTTTTGGAGCGATGGTTTGTCGATAACCAGAGTAGTTGTACATCTATTATCTTCAAGTTTATTCGATGTCGAGTTTTGATCTTTCGTCAAATAAATCTTGGAATGTCGACTTGTATCGGTAGCGACGCAAGAAAGCAGCCGGAGAAGGTGTTTTACATGATCGAACATTTGGTATACTAAGCCGATTAAACGTGAAATATATCCCTATGATAAAGTGTTAGCTTGGAGTAGGTAAAGTGGTACGAAGAGCGTTCTACAATTTAGCGAGGCGTTACGATTTATGATTCAGATTTATTGGCCTTTGTCAATAAATCTGTGGTTCTTTGATGCTCGTTAATTGATTGTGTTCACGGATTTAATAGTTAATTTACCATATATATTTAGTACCATCTTTTTCTGCAAAGATTATGTAATTATAGTTCATAAGATTATACTTTGATTGAACGGATTATGTAATTATGGCTCGTAATATTGAAACGTGTAGTGGGTACTCGTCGATATAATTTAATTTTAAGTTTACATAGAATCTATGACTCTAAATTAAACTCTGAACGTTCTTTTACAATTAACGTCGTAGATTTAGTTGCTCGACTATAGACGAGGAAGATGCTGAAAAATTTCACTCTACCTTCGGTAGAATATCAAATACGTTCATTTTATTATAACTACAAATGTCCATCTTAATGTTTCAATTTTCTTCGCTTCTGATCAAAAGCGATTTAACGTTAATTAATACCAGAATCTTCGCATTAACATTTCCACACATTTTTCGTACACATTCTATAGTTCACAGAGAAATTCCTTTAAACGATTAATTCCATCGGAGGGGACATTCCATTGCCTTGGAACAAGTAATTGGAGGTACGACTGTCAAAACGATATCCGAGTCACAGAAAATCGAGTATAGCGACTATGAAATGAAAATATTTATTTGAGAATGGACAAATAGCGACGCTCACGGCGATCGAACGATCGAGTATTTTCAACGTTTACCAATTACAAAGGAAAATAGCGAAATTTAGAATCACGGTATAACGAACTTTCCAGCTGGAGAGCGCTGACTTCGCGAAATAACAACCAGTGTTCCGATTAAATTAGTTTTCGGCTCGCGTATGCGTCGCCGCAAACTGTAACAATATTTATCTCTGCACACACGGGAATTGCAGCATAAAAGGAAAGAGTGTCAACCGAACGGTTGGAAAGCTGCGGCTGATAAAATACGCAGGAATAACGAAATTAAATGGATTATGTTTCGATCGCTAAACGATTGATCGCATTATGTATAAGAATATAAAGAACGAAATTTTTGGTAAGTGCTCAAAGTTTCCCTTCGTAATGAATTTTTCGTACTGTCAAATTTGTCATTTTAATTGTCTAGAAATTTCATTTCATGTTTAATTTTGGAATTTTAATATTTAAGTAGATATCGATGTCCCGGTATTTAATTCTGCTCGATTAAAATACGTGGGAAAAGTGGGAAAATAAGAGTACCAAGAAAATCAAAATTTCTCTAAAAGCACGAGCTTTTCTACACATGCTGTGCCAAGGAGCCGTGATACTCTGCATGATTTCGCAATTACGAAAAATTTATGGAAGGTATAAAGCGACTTTGTGCGTTAAGAACGCCGCAGAAAAGGTTTCAGGACTGAATGACTTGGTTGCCCCGGCAGTTACTTTTAATTAGAGCGCTAGAAACGCTCTATCTTCGAGCGTTTAATGCGGGAGAAAGCAGAACAGCGACTTAGCAGCAATTTTTACCCATTAAGACTCAAGCAAGAGCCCCGCGAGACTCGTTCTACGAAGAATAAGACGAAGATTTTCTTATACAGATCTTGTCTGCTTTTCGTGCCATTCTTAGAAAACTTTGGCTTTCTCCTTTCTCATAATTACTCGAATATTCGATTCGCAATTATTCTCACCGTTACCATGGAATGGTAGATTTACTCTGCAGATGAAGCAGAATAATTTCTTATCTATTGTTTATTAATGAAATGCAGAATGTTATTCAGAATATAGCGTTCGACAGAAATGTAATGATAAAAGTGGATTTTATGGAAATTGTTTTAATATCAGTACTAATTTATATCTCCGTTTTAACACAATTTATGGCGCATTGATACTTTTTCGGAAAGATTCCAATAATTTTCATCAACATAATTTTCATACGAAGTTAATACGTTTTGAAGCAAACGTATTTTGCGAGGAGAGTTATCCTATTTGGTCATCCTACTTTTGATATACACGAAGTTATTGAACTTTTGCCAACCGATATTTGCAAAACGATATTTTCCTAATTTTTTTAATCGTAAAAGTTACGCTTTATCTAGCCAGTCGTTCTACCAAAATTCGAGATAATACGTTGTAATACTGTACGTATTTATAAATTTGACAATGATTTTTGTGATGATCGTTGATTGCCTCTTTCGTACATTGTATATTTCGTTTATTAATTTATTGCGATATATATAAAATTGTATGTAACGAGATACGAAACATGGCCGAGTACTATTATTTTATTGCTAATTATTTACTAATTAATTATCAATTACCGTTTGATTGAAAGTAATTACTTTAACGTCGACCTTGCAGAAAATGTAAAATATTCCAACAAAACATCCGATCGGGAAAGTAATATTCATGTTTTAACAATATTAGAATAGAAAATGAATTGATATTTTTCATTTCGAGCAATTTCTGATAATATAAAACGTTTAACATCGAACAAAATGTTTAATTTATTAGAACTGAAACATAGTGCGCGTCAAAGAATTAATTACCATCGACATATGAAATTTAATCGTTCTCTGACACTCACCCTTCGACTGTTGCCATCCTTTGGGGTCAGATCCGAGGCCACCGTGCCGAAAATGGTTGGCTGTAACAGAAAACACACAGTTTCTAATACTCATCGAGTCTCCAAACGAACATCGTGATCGATCGGAATTAATTTATATAAAAACATCTCTATCTACACTGTCGTTCGTAGATATTCGGACGCTCTGATTGATTTATATTAAGAATATGTAAATTTGACCAAAGTGTTCGGATCCTTCTCTGTCAGTTTACAAGACCATCCCTAATCTGACTTGAATGTGAATACGATTGCTCCAACATTTTCACTTTACTCAAGTGTATAAATTCTGATAGATTAAGTAGTCTATACACGTAAATTACCTACTTTTATGAACACGTTGTACGATTTTTTTTCATTTTTCCTTATCGCAGCCGACTCTGCAAACAACTCGATGGAATAATTATAACGAATAAAACCGCTGCAATTCGTTTTATCTGCAACTTCACAATTAGAACACGCCTTGTCGAAAATAAGCAAGCGTCGGAATATTGTTGAACAGCAGTGTATATAATTCTAAAGTAAGAAACTTGCACGATAAAGCAGGCGACACGACAACAGAGACTATTACCACCAAATTTCTGTTTCTTTTGGAAATAGAAAATTTCGCGAAAGAAACGCTGTCGTATGTACGTTATCGGACGAAATTCGTGGAAGAGAGAAGCGAGTGGATTTAGGGAGGCCGGAAAACATCGGCGATCGGCCATTAGAAAAGCGGCAATTACATCTCGCAGCTTTTAGGTGGCCAGGAATATCGTGCTTTTTGACATCGATCGAAGAGCTGTCAATTGGAAATAGAGGCATGATTTGCCTCCGTGAAATCGTCCGGATGTTACGGGGAAAACTGGGAATCCTGAAACGCGGCCTGTAAAAGCTGTCGCCTCGTAAATCTGCGGGATGCCATCTAGTTCGGTGGTTGCAGTCCGGCCATTAACTGCCCCTGACCGAGAGAATGCATTCGCCTGGTTTCATCGAACAAGGAACGAGTAAGAGGCAGAGCAGCGATGTAAAATATAAAAAAGAATGTAGCACGGACTGGGAGAGGGCAAGAATTATAGTCTGGATATATGGTTTATGTAGAAAAAGGAAACGGAAACTGGGTGATTTAACGATGCAATTTCGCTTAATTCGACCCTCCTTCGGGGCAAGTGTATAACGAAGTAACAACAGCGATGTTTTATTATTTGCGCAATGGTTGGTGGTCGTACTTAGATGGTGTAACGTTTCTGAGAACTAGACGCGGTTGACTTTTGTGCATCTGTATACTTTTACGAACGTAACTAAAAAATGGAATTTAAATAGAAAGAATCAAGTAGTATAATAAAATATTCCGTTTTGAATGTTTTATGTATGCTCCAGTGATAACTGTAGAGAGTTTGTACGATGTGCTTTGTCGGTGAAAATAAAGTTGTAGCGATTGCGAACGTTGGATCGTATCTTTTCCATTTTAATTTGTTGGAAATTTTTGACGATATTACGAAAACGTTTTGACAAAACAGTTGTGATAGCTTTGGGCTTTGTGCGATATTCTGTTTGAAAATAGAGTCGTAACAGGTGTAAACTATAGACTCCATGTTTGAACAATTTTGTAGACATTTTGCGTAGTTTTACGAACCGATGAAACGATGTTACGTGTACTTAATTGTTTCTGCTTTAAAATAAAGTTGCGGTAGGTATAAATGTCGGACTGTATTTTTTACTAAAAACTGTTGGAAATTTTTTTATGAATATTGGACGAAACGACGTTGCACGATGTTACGAGAAAGTTTTAATGAACGAGTAAAATACAATTTGCTGATCACATATCAGATATCTACGTGTGTCATAAATAAATGTCACGTTAAATATACGCACGAGCAAAATTAACAATGTCCATTTTTTTAACATTCCTTTATACAGATCAGGAATATTTATACTATATGTTTACGTAGGTACATGTGCGATGCTTCCTTCAATTTACATTTACCGTTTTGTCTCGTTTATTTTTCAACGAACAAATTACAGCACAGTCCTAGATTAAATTTCGAAAATCAGACAATTAAACTGCATTATCGATTAAATCACTAGAGCGAAAATTCATGTAGCTAGCAGACTATTGAAATCGTCGAGCTGCAAATTCTCATAGACACAAAAATCTCATCATATCGTCAGTTCGGTATTCTAGACTTCGATTCAAATCAATCTTCCAAGCGAATCAATGGAATCGGTGCCAAAAAATGAATACGATACATCACACGAGTGCAACTTCAAAAATCAATATTTCCGTGAATTCAAGAGGGAGTAATTCCGTGAATTCAAGAGAGAATATTTCCGATCGCCACCACCGAAAGTATCTTGATCAAGCTAAGAGAAGTGCATTCATTAAGCGTTCTTCTACTACCAGGATAACAATTTCCGATAATAATTATCGTTGTACGAGACAATAAACAGTAATTAAACAGTACGTAATATGACCGCGAATTTTACATCGAATTTAAGTATTCGTGCTGTGGATAACAAAGGAACAGCAATAGAAAAGAATCGAAGAAATTGGATTTTCCGTGAACTTGGCATAAATTTCCTTCGTTGCCCTGATGCCTGGCATATGATAATGATACTTAGAGTAATACGTGGTATTATAAATATCGGCCGCTGTTTTCGACACGCTACGTGATCATAAGTAGTGATCATAAATTGAAAATAAAGGTATAGGTTGATCATGAAATACGAGTTTCGCGCATAGAATACAATTGTTCCGTCAGAAAATTGATCACGCATGATTTACCACGCTACTGTGTGCAAATGGCCACAAATCACCTAGCAGCACTCAATCAGCCTCGACTAATTTTCAGATGAATTGATTTGATCGACGACTATATAATCACGATTTCCCTCGTGGCCTTTAAATGACCCATTTAAATGATCTTAAGTTCTAATGGCATAACCCCGATGAACCTGTGATCTTCAAATGGCTGCTAATCACACGACCTCGATGACCTCTACAAACCTACGAATGATTTGTAATGGTTAACTATAAGTTAATTTGGAGTAAAATGTTAAACAAACGGACGTTTCATTTCGTTCAATTCATCTGTTCCGTATTCGCAATAACGTCCCTATTTAGCGCGCGAAGAAAGTAAATGATGTGCTCGGCTGACTTACAAATGATCACCGACGACAGAATCATAATATTAACCTGTAAGTTTTAAATAAATTTCAACGCAAATGATACGAGTTTAACGATCTTCAATTAATCGCTAATAACACGATCTCTGGAAGAATTCAATTTGCTTTTTCGTTTCACGAACTAGATAATTATCGAATACGAATAAAAAGAGCATTGAACATGAGAATATAGTTAAAGCGGAAAATAGAGTAGACGCGATTAATTATTTGTCGATGACGTGCTATTCTAATCCATTGGACGTTGGCGATATTTACGTGAGATTTATCGTTGAATGACAGAATAGTGCTCGAGATTGAAACACGCAGTCCGATGTTGACAACAAACGACAATCGTAGTAACGCTATTGTTTGTAATTCCAAATGGGATCGAGTCAGTTGCGAATCGATCTGATGAATACCGAGTTTGTTAATTATGATGGATCGATCGATCAAGTAGCCAATTTGGTAAAGCCTATTTCGTTAACGAGTCAAGGAAAATATTCTGTCTTTCGTAATCTCTTATCGACTTACATAGCAACGTTTGTTACAACATTACGTCCTATATCGTCAGACACAGAAGTTATGCAGCAATTGGAATATTTAAAAGACAAAACAATAACAAATGTATCGACAACGATACCGATATCGTTTAACAATTTCTATGGATTATAAAATTAATATCGGATTTTTTCAACTACGTTCCTATAAAAATTTTTATGGTTCTGTGGAAACGGTGAATCGGCGTACGATGGAAAAAATAACTATTATCGTGTTCGAAATTGGTGGAATATCGGTGAAGAAAGGGGAGCGCCGGAATAGCACAATATCAAGCAAACAATTGCAGTTTGTAGCGCCGAATCAATATTGCGTTTCACATGGATAAATGGTACTGCGGTGTATGTTCCGCTTGCTACACGATGAATCCAGTTTTCCGTTATTGCGTGCATGTTATAGCAACTATGAAAATTAATTAAATCTCCGCCTCCCCACGCTTAGCATTATTTATCCGGTGTTGGTACAAATTTCAAAACGTGTAACTCTTCGGATCAATGAACAGCGCGCGCGTTGCTACGGCCTCGAACGACGCAGTGAATTATGAAACCGCTTCTCTATGACGCATACGTTCGCTGCAATTGTAAATCAACGAGATTAAAGGAGAACAAAAATCGTCGTGCCAATAAGACGACCATAATCATCTTTCTAAAATGTAACTTTCATTTCGCATGGATTAAAGATCCAAAGAGATATTTCCTTTTGCCAGTTGATAGATTTCGATCGTTCTTTGTGAAAGCTTCCCATATAATTGAAGGATACGATACAATTTAATCCTCTGTAATTGGATCTTTTTCGTAAGAACGATAGAATTTTGCAGTCGATTACATTTCCATTGGGGAAATTGCGAGTAATAATTGTCGTAAATGAATTGCTCGATAACGATACAATGATATAATTTTTTTTTTTTTTTATTTAGAGGAAGATTACAATCAGTTCTCAGTGAGAATTTTAAGTAAGTACAATGATATAATGGTAAAATAAAATGGGACAGTAACCAGTACATCAAATTATGTAAGTTCTAAATCACACGGTATTATAATGAAATCAATGTGAAAAATTCTTTCGGTATAAAAATTTAATAATAAATTAATTAATATAGGTACACGTTGTTATTAATTTCGAGTCAAACAGAACATTCCTATTGTCATTTGGATACGAACGCTTTTGTATCTAGTATACAGCTAAAGACTGAAATTTCTAAAATGTTCACGAAAGTCTAAAAACGGCTGGAAATCTCTTTTAAATCGAAAAATCCATAGCGCATTCTACAATTCGTTGTCGATATCAGGTCAAGATTCTGATGGCACTCTATAATCTATGACGTAACACGGTCAGGTACGACACGTCGAACGAGAAAAACAAGCCGAATCGATTCGAACAGTGGAACATCCGCAACACGGAATCCGCACTGAATCGTTTCCTCCTTATCTATATTCGCTTCGGCGGATCGGTCAACAATCGCGACCCTGATTCAAAAAGGCGAGGAGGAAAAGGCTCGGCCAACTTTCTCGCAGAAATTTCTTTCAGCACTTTCTTCCCGTGCATATCGTTACTCATCGAATCGAACTACATTTGATACGCGCGAGAAATTGATGCACGTCGTCACAATTGGTTTTACATTAGTCTGGTAGATCGTTTTAAGAAGATGTAGAATTTCCACGTTTCCTGCAATGTACCAACATCCGTATGACTCTGCTCTTTGTGTATAAAATTATGAAAATTTTGAAAAAAATCTACCGTTTCAGTTGTTAATTCTAATTTCACGTACGTGATAGTTAATTAAGATGAAGTTGTTCGAATAAATGCAATAATTCAATAATAAAACAACGAGATGGATTTTGAAGATGTGATCAGCAAAATGAAGTTTGATAAGATCTTTTCATTTTTTTAACTGATTCAGACGACGACTACGTTAGAAATGATAAAAAGAGAAGAAGGTTTCATATAAAATGGTACAATCGAATCACTCAGCCGCATATTTGATTTCGAGGTACCGAAGTAAGTGCAGTGCTGTTCTTTGCACTCCTCTTGCCAGAGTGCATCCACTCCCACTTTATGTCAAATCCTTTGGAGAACACCCTGTCCACAAAGAACTCCATCACTAGGGTTTCACGTGAAAAAATGCAATTTAGCATATTACACCGAGTTTTAAGACTCGAGTGGTACCTATGTATCTATTGAATTGGCCCCGAGAAAGACGATCTGATGTACATGTACACTAAGGAATTGAATATTTAAGTGGAATATAATACATTCTGCTAGTCATAAAGAAGTTCTTCCTTTTTATTTATTTAATTTGTACTTTACAATTTGTCCTACTGGACATTTGGTAAATATAAAAAAATTAGCGAACGTATTCTCTGAATTATCTACTCACAGATTCGATATTTTCGACACGAAATCTGATATAAAATATATTGTATATAACGCAATGTCGATTTTTAATTATTACGTTATAGATTTTTATATTTTATATTTTTAACGAAGATAACTTAAAAAATGGAATCGAAACGGGGATTTGTTTCGACTATAAGAAATGACGAATATTTTACTTTGAACGTCTTGAATAGTAAAATCTGATACATGTAATTATCACTGATGCAATAAATGTAAACGACAAAACGCTTGAATTATTAGCTTCGTGAAAGATGCCGGGTGCAGTTTACGAAACAATGGTGAAAAAATTGGATTTTCACGTATCGGTCGAAATATTGAGACGATATCACAAACTCTACGTCCAAATGCAATCGTATAAAGAACGTAAGAGATGGTTTCGTTATCGGTATCGTGCCAATTCCATTTCTCTTTGTTCTTCGTCGAAAACCATCTACAATGGAAACCTGTTCGACAGCAAAATCCAGGAAACAAATGAAAACAAATATTCGAAAATTCCTGGTGAAATTTTATTCTGCAAAGAGAGGTGTATGTCACAAATAGTAGAGCCATTTTTCAGATACAAAAGTTAACCAGATGAATGCTTCTCACGAAAATAACGATTGACAGAATAAGAGAAAAAGTATTTTCTTTTTAAATAAATTTCGTTCATCTTAGAAGTAACTGAGTATCGTAAAATACAACTTAGTAGAATGAAATATTTTACGAAATTTTGCTTGAAATTTTCCATAAAATAATTTTTTTACGTGCGTACCTTCTGCAACGCTATAATGTGCATGATTGACATTGAGTGACATTTGATAATCGAAGTTGTATTAAATATAATTAACAAATCATACTCTAGTAAAATTTTACGCCCAGTGGGATTTAGCGAATGAAACAAACGTTTCCATTAATATCGGCGCGCATTAACGAAATAATAATTCTACTAAAAAAACAAAAAAAAGGCAGTAACACATGATTTGAAACTCAAAAAATAACGCAGCACCATGCGATCCTCCACGACCTCGAGTCTAAGTGGTTCTTTGAAACGGCTACCCCACCGGTTGGTTGTAAATCTTTCAGCTCGTTAAGTTATTCCGTGTTCCCATTGCAGAAGGCTCTCAAGCGGGTGATTAAGAGACTCCTTTGAGAATCCAGTAACCGATGTCCGTCTTATTTACAGAGTACTCCAGAGCCAGGTGTTCTGGGAAAAACTTTTGACGGTGACACGGAAACGTTTAAATCGACTCTGGGCCACCATTTACGAATGAAAAATTGTCCAATGAAATTTTCAACCAGAATTCGTGGAGAATAAAGTTTTCCGCACAATTATAGGCGGAATTCGCTGTGTAGCGGTGTCGATAGTTTTTTGCGAATATCTCGGAAATTATGGCCGACCGACAGTCACGCGTAAAGAAGAAAGTTATTCAAAATGTTGAGCTTCGCAACATATTCGAAAATCATGCAAATTGGAGAGGACGTGGCCTTTTTACAGTTTCGCCGAATAAAATATTTGACAAATGATCGTTTAAACGATATACCGTCTTATTTGGCTGAATATTATTTTGAATTAATTACGTGCTAATTTATTTAAATAACCAAATGATTTTTGTCAAATTATTTCGTTATTTAACTATCAAATTGCATAATTTTGTAGTTAGATGCGATTGCACGTTTAGATAGATTTTTTTTAAACAATCTGTTATATCGATATTGTCAGCTCTCGATCTTTCTGAATTTACTTGATTTCGAATCGACGAAAAACCAGTCCGTTATCGTTTCACTTCCATTAGAATTTTTTAACGAAACACATTTTATTTATAGCACAGATACGCTTGCGGAGTAGGAGAAACCATAGATATTTCCTTGGTTATTCGTGGTATAGATATGGATAAAGGTAGAAAATGAATGTGGTTTTCCGTTATAGCGAGCTGAATATTATCTAGCAACTATCTCAATCAAGACTTTAATTATGGAATACGTCGATTAGTATTATATGCGAAATAATTACATTACGATGTATAGACATAAGATATAAGTACTCCGAATAATATGTAATTTTTGAAGAATATTAAATAACTATGTAATGTAGAAATAATGGTCGAAGCTTGTTTTTCCTTTAAATATTCTTAAATTTTCGTACGAATATCTCGGTTAGTTTGAAAACTAACTGTTCACAGTCAAAATCGGTAGACACCTACCTACGTGCGATAAATCGATAATGTAGATATAAACAAACATTTAAAAACCTCATCTTTTTTTCATCACATCAAAGATAGAATTCTTTTATTCTGGCTTAGGTGTAGGCGTCATATATATCGGTATATATATCTTCTCGCAACGTACAAGCAGGTGAACAGATCTTGTTAGTTTAATATATAAGAGGTGAAATGTGAAGTAAGGGGAAAACTGATAAACCAGTGATCTTCTCACTGGCAAGTCTGAAGGAGAATTTCGCGAAGCCGTTGAATCATGTCGGAAAGTTTAAAGAGAGGATATAAGAGTTAACGAGGCAAAAAGGGATACAAAGAAGGACTACAGACACGAGAGAAATGAAAATCCAATATCTGTGGGTCCGTAGCGATCTTGATGACGAGACTGGGAAGAATAAAATTTCCAGAGAGCCGGACAAAATAAGAGGCGAAGTAACGAAGGGTGGGTCATATTCGAAACGTAGCACCGGAAGAGACATTTGAATTTTTTACAATTTTTACCTTGCCTGATTGATGCAATGAAATTATTCCTAATAACGACGTCCTAATTTCTTCAAACAGCGTATCGCCACTTTCAACAATTTTACCGAAGGTTGTGGTCATTCTGCAACCAACATTCGTAACGAATGTTCGGAAGAGGAATGCTTTAAAAGTGGCATTACGTGACACAATAAACTCGTAATTTCTTACAGAAGCCATTCGAATCCTCGTTCGAAGCGCGTCACCGTAAATTAAAGAAATCACCCAGCTACTAGTTCTTGTTATTTTCGCTGGAAGTACGACTCGATCGTTTCACGATTGTTCTCCAACAGTTCGCAACGGGTCGTAATGAGGACCGTTTGAAGGATACCTACGAAATCACTCGGTAACAGCGTTGGGATCATCGTTATTCTGGAACCTCCTTTTCTCCCAAGTGTCCTGGTGGTTCGTTCAGAAATTCTCGTGGCGATCGCTTCACGACAATGGACCAACGTCTACGAATTCTTCCCAATCCCTTCTTCTGATATTTCCTTTTGTCTTGTTCATTTATTTTAGTGTCGTTTTCTTCCTCCTCTTCCGCATCCTTCCTTTCGGAAAATTTCGCGCTTCCTTCGCAACTCCGCTGGATCGACGACCTGCATGTTTTTTCGTCGATCGTTCCTAAAGCTTTTGCCTCTCGTTCATCCGATTTCCGCAATGCCTATAGGCTTTGCTTCGCAAACACCGAAGATGGATTTTTCACAGTTGCACCTACCGATCGTTTTTAGATCGATTGTCAAAGCGTTCGGAGTTTCTTCGTTTCGACGATTTTCACGCGATAATCGGCTTGCCATTGAGTAGATGAGATTTCAGAATATTTGACTATCTTTTTAAGGAAAGATCGAAACGACTGAAAATAAATATTCTTAATTTACATGTTATTTTATTTCAAACAACGCTTCCACGAACGACTGAACATGCAATTCAACGTGCAACCCTTTGAAACGAATTTTACAGTGACTGGGAGATAATTAAACTGCATGAATTTAATTAATATTGTTTTTTTGTCAGAAATAAACATCACATCGTGGAAGAACGCATGAAAAAGAAAGGAAATTCACATTCCCGTGGAAAAAATTGATCGTGTTTTCGTAAATGTACATACGCACACATGACACGGTAATAAATTTACGAAATAAATTTCCGCCGGTCAAGAGACAAACAAATTTTCGATGCTCGAATCCAACGATCCTTGCAAAATGAATGTCCTATCTCCACTGGATCCCGGCATCGCAAATACTTCTTTTTTTTCAAGGAAAAAGGCGAGTGAAAAATATTTAAAAATAAAAATTAACCAGGGAACGATGTCGTTACGCGAAGTTACACGCGAGATATCGTAATTTCGAATGAGAAGAAAATAAATGACATTTACAACAGATAATAACATTATGCATTTGATACGAGAATATAAAGTTGAAGCTTAATTTATAATTTTACTCGTGCGTAATAACATTTGCTTCTAATGAAAACAAACGTTTGTTACTACCGCAACTTTACATCCGTTACAAATTGGTATGAGTTACATCTTTGCATTATATATCGTAGTATGTTTAATAACCGAGAACGAATTACATTTTCTGTTCCATCAAACGCAGGGAAGATTTGAAACAGTCTACGACAAGAATCGTTTTTAATATCCTAAAAATTGAACGAGAAACAAAGCCGATAAAAAAAAATGGAATATTTTATTGAAACTAGAAACGAGAAATTGTGTAAATACATGGTAGATCCGGGGAAATTTTATTTAAAATAAAAATAGATTGCAACCGGAAGCGATGAAATTCGAGATTAAATAATTTTTCAATTTAATTCGTTCTTTGAAATAAAGTAATAAATGGTTTGAAATGTTAAATATCCAGTTTTATTTACATTTGAATTATAAACAATAAATTTGCATTATCTAACAATGAAACACCATATGCTCTTGGAATTACTCGTAATTTATTCTTGAATAAATATTTGGATAGAATAGATAGATACTTGAATGAGTATGTATATATGAAGCATTATAGGAAAATCTGTGCTTTTAATGTAGATGATATATGTATTAGAATGAGAGATTATTTGAGAAATTGTTTCAGGAAATATTTATTCGGGTGAAAAGCAAAATAAAAAGTTATTTTATTTGATAAGGAAGTAATGAAATAATTCAGAGAAAAGTCATTTATTTTTAAAAATATTTCGTTTAAATAATGTCGAATTATTATACGTACGATACACGCACACGCATACTTATGTACACCACCCGTCGATTTTCATGGCGTAAAATTGTCAAATGTTCTAAATTGACTTCGATAAATTTAGCGAACCATAAAATCGTATTGAACAAACTTCAACCATAAAAATATCGTCAAACCTGTTTTCAGCTTTAAATTGCCATTTATAAAATTCTCGCAAGTCAATCAAAATTCGAAGCAGAATTTTATTTCGTTCGATGATACACGATAGAAGTTTTCGAACGCACGAGAGAAATTACTTATTCTGTGTTTACGGGCTTAATTATAGATTTTTCAAGCCTAGCGAATACGCGAAACTCGAATTCCTTCTGCGCTTCTTATTTCTTTCCTCTCTTCCTGATCTTTTTTTTTATTTTTACGAGCTCCTACTACCTTGTTCTTGACGAGGCTGCAGCAGGGAGATGTAAAAGCAGACGATCGTCAAGGAAAAATAGCGCTGAAAATAAAACGTTGTCCTGGCAGAATAAGCCACAAGAAGGATCGTCTCTAAAGTAGAAATCCCTGGGCACCGCAATAAATCCAACTGGAACGCTCAAAATTTGTTCCGTTTGACGTTGCGCGATTCTTTTTTCCTAGCGTTCGAGTCGAAGCTTCGAAGCCACTCGCGAGACTTTGTAACCTCGCGACTCGAATTTTCGCGATAAGTCGCTTAACGTCATTCATCACCTTATCATAGTTTCAACAAAATATTGCTTCGTGCTTGCAATTCTTATTAACCTATCGCTTCTTCAAAGAGAAGCTACGTTTCTTGTTTTTCTGTGGTAAAATTTCTGTTGCTTTAACAATTGCGATATGGATATAGATTTTTCAGAAAGATTAAGAAGGTATTTAAATTTGTCAATCTCGAATAACTGGTATATTTTATCGCGTAATTATTACATCTTTAATGAACCGTCGTTAATATCGTTTCACGCGTAACGATTTCAATACAGAACATCTATACGCTCTTACGAGGAGTAACATTAAAGATATTGAATTCTTCGATAAATTTAGTGGCAGTCTTATCATCTTAGCATACATTAAGACGTAACACGCTATCTTTCATACTAAAATATAACGATATAAATTAAAAAGAAAATATAAGTCGTAACAATCATCAAGATTTTTCGGATACTTCTAGTAATCTGATAGATAAACGCTATCCACTTCAAGCTCTACCAATATCTTTCTCATCCTGTTCAAACAGTTTCGCATAACACACGTTATATATTCGTAAAAGATGTCTGCTAATGTTCGAATATTTTCGCAAGCCTGTATACGTATCCAATCCTCCCAAAAATGTTTACTTCGTTTCTTAACATCGATAGTTTTCCAACTTTAATGTCATTCACTTAACGCAGTTTGGTTTGCGCGCGGAGCTACCCCGGATTCTTTGTCGACGTTACAATCCCCTGCCTCTCAATTCATCGAAGTCGCAACGAAATTTCCTTTTCCCCGAAAAACCTGTCAAACGAAATTTCCGTCTACAATAACCACAAAGAGTCGGTTCCAGGGAGTGAAGAACACGTCCCCGGTTGGAATCGGTCGATTTAGCAAAAGGAACCAAAGCGGAAAGGAGAAAGGGAGACAGAAGGAAAAAAGAAGGAGAAAAATCGTTTTAGAGACGCGTAATGGAGAAACCAGGCTGACGATATTTACTCGCGATGGTATTTCGACTCCCTGGGCCTAGATTTACATCGCGACCCCGAGAACCCGCCTTTCCAGCTCGTGAAGAAGTCGTAAAGCGTCCACGACGCTCCATCTTCCTATCTATTAGGCACCTCTTTGCACCTCGTAACCCATCTCGTTTGATTTCATGGTATTGCAACTATACTTGACGAAACTCGAGCATCTCTTGAGGAACTAGGGGTTGTTTCTCGTGAGGCGAATTGAATGTCTGATGCGCCATTCCTGAATGAAATAATTTTCTAACGAACAGCGTCGATCATAACTACAGAGCAAGTCGCGAATGCATGTCCATACTCGAGCAACTGAACCCACGTACTAATCTGTGTTAGAAAAATTTACTAAATGTCCAATGGGAAAATTGTGTAAAGTACAAATCAAATAAATAAAAAAAAATTAGTCTACTGACTGGTAAAAAGTAAGAAACGTCGTATGAACATATATGTACATTCTACGCGCCATAGTTTTCCAGTTATGGATGATTAAAGAAAATATTCGAAAATATTCGTGTCCGCCTTGTGTCTCGATACACGCTACTACACAGCGTGTATATATTTGTTGGAAAATACGTTCGTGAGACGATTTGATTTATTTTAGTGTATATATTCACACTTTGAAACGTGGACGTGATTCACCCATTCACGTTTCCGATTCATCCTGTGTTACGATGTCAATACTGTTATTTTATTCACATCGTACTTTGCCATACTAATGTAAAATGAAATTTTATATTATACCGTATTTAATCATGCCAGGTGAAATGAAATTTTAGATATCAAAGTTTCACAAGAGTCAGTTTCAGGTCTGCTGCGAAGAAGGGAACCGCAATGTTCGCGAAATTTCGAAACAGAGCGCGATGCACGATCGAAAGCCGAAGGACCACAAACGTGCGAAAATAGAATTTGTTAGAGTTTTCCAACGAGTGTGTAACTTCGATAGAACGCTCGAACCTGTCAAACTAGATACGTGGACTGTCCTATCAATAAATCGACTTTACACATTTACAAAAGTAACGTACACCGTTTGGAGAGCAAATAATGGAAGTGAGCGCGAACTGGGAAACTCGAATTTAATGTTCGTGCAAGTAGAAGCCTGTTCTCGATCCGTGGACACGATTTTCGCGATGCTCGGTAAGCGTCGAGCACTTTAAGGCCATATTTCGTGGCTCGTTTGATTTGCCAGCCCCGTGCTTGTCGTGGAACGACGCGATAAATCTCCATGAGCCGGACGGATGTGCATTGTCGCAGCGATCGTGACGAGATTTTGGCGTCGACGCCAATATTTCGGCCAGACGCGGTTCCTACGTAGTTTGCCACGCCGTCTATTAATTATTAAAGTGATAACACTGATGCAGCGCGGTACGTTGTTTCCCGTTTGTCGCCTCGTGCGACCTCGTTCCTCCGAATGCAAGAACTTCGAGTGGATTGGTTATTCGTCGAAGAGACTCGACTCCGTTTAAGCGGATTGAATCCTCTAAGTTTTTTACTCCTTAGCATCTGAGAAATTTCTATCAGCATGATAATCCAGATTGATAAAGATAAAGCGATTTCGAATGGATTAATTTTAGATTCCCTGCATAAAAATACGGCGGAAGGATTGTTTCCAGCAGAGTTAAAGCAGCATTAAAATACAGAGGATCTACGAAACCAGGTTGAATTATAGAAATTTGAAAGAAAAGGGCGATATTCCAACTATCATTTTACATCCAACCTCTCGTTTTACAATCGTACTTGCATTCGTTTACCGATGTAACTTCGTATTTCTGTTTCTCGACGAATTTGAGATAACTGCGTTTACTGGTATTGTATTTTTAGAGTGTGTCGCAATGTTCTGCTTGTCGGCGGAATCAATTTTCCATGCAATGAATATTTCCTCGTGCGTACACGAAATTTATTTATTTCCCGGTACAATAAAAGCTTCGATCACAAATTCCATTTCGTTCTATAGTCACCGCAAATGTACACATAATACGACGTGTAGCTTTGCATAAGGATCCGAACAAGATTCTCCTTCTCTTCCTCTTCCTCTTTCTCTTCCTTCTTTCCGTTTTACGAGCGGCGATATTTCACCGAAAATAGATCGCATTGCGAGATTCCAGCTCATACAGCTTGTATACATCATACATATTAGTCAAACATACTCGACAGAGCGCAGACAATATCCACTATCGAGCGAATTTCACGCACAACTCTCTTGAATTACATTTACGAAGTACGCCGAATAAACGATTATCCGAAAACGCGAGAGAATCATTCGTCGTTCAAAATCCATCATTTTGCGAATGTTGCGGTACTACGCAACGATGGAACGTGTTATCTTACCTATTATTATATACTTATTATGCAGGGAATACCAACATTTTTAATAATAAATTTAAAAAAAAACAACAAACTACATATCGTAACTGAATATTGCACCTTAATATATTGTAACAACTTGAAGGATTTAAGATTTTATAGCAATTAATTATGCAAGACGCTTTTGCGTTGATAAATTGACGATGAAAAAATATTCTGAAAAGTGAAAATGATAAAACATACGGATGAAATTGCTGCGTGGATAAAATCTTAAAGGACCGTGAAATATAAATCTGTTAAATGGTTTATCTCAATAAGAGGAAGGGGAAACGATAGAAAAGATTCTGACGAAGAGCAGGAAATTATGATAGAAAGAAGAGGCCATTTAATGGTAGCGTTTGATGCCCATTTTGACTAAATTTCTGAGTAGAGACAAGTACAAATAATCTTTCAATAATAGTCTCAAACGAAAGGAACGTGAATAAAAATGAATTATCAGCATCGATTAACACGATATCCGTTCTAATTAGCGAGTTGTGACTCAAGCGATATATAAGCGAAAGTATCGCAATTTTATAAACGTTGCACATGCAGCGGACTTTCATTGAACTGTCATTGAAAAATTAATAAACCGCGATTAATATTTGTATTTGATAAAGGATAGAAGAGGGATATCCTCTGTTTACTTAGTATCAAATTCGTATGAAAGTAAACGACGCTTTTCATTTCGCTAGAGAAAATATTCTGTTGATATTTTTAATATACCGTAATCGTAACGAGACGAGTGTAACGAAATGTCGTATCTAAAATTACTAGGTTCGCTCAACAGGCTTCATATACCTTGGTACTTGTAGTGACATATAATATGAAAAAGAATCAGAGCGACGCTAATTAATTCGAATCGAATGAAATATACGCAAGCGTACGTGCAACTGCCATCGGAAAGATGTACGTTTCGTTCATTTAACCAAACAAAATGAACCTTACTTCTAATTAAATTTATCGATCTCGTCCGTTGAAGTAATGACACCATATTTCAGCTTAAAAGTGGATAAATTCGCGCACATGTGTATATTTTCCTCTGAAGATTAATCCCTGATTAAAAAACGGAAGTGTTCAATTTCTGTCTTTTAATTTACGATCTTTAATCCCGTCCGTTTCGTCGTATTCAATGTTCTCCGTATTTGAATATTTTCCGATTGTAAACTTACTACAGGGACAAAACGAGGAGAAAAGATACATAAATATAGTATTACGGATACTTTATATCGGTTGCATTAATCCAAAGTGTATGGCAGACCGCAACAGCTTATCGTAATCGTAGTTGATACGAAGCAAGGCCCGTTTGCTCCCAAGATTTTCCGTTGCACCGACGGAAAAACTGTGAAAGCAGTCACGGTTCGCCAAAGGCGATTAAAACTGTTCTATTTGGAAGCGTGTGAGCGGAACGACGACGAATCGATCGACTGTCGACTTTTGTGGCTGAATTTAGTCGACCGTGCCCGACATCGCAGCGCACGGAATGAATTCTAAATTGCCGCGTCGCATACATACGTGTAAGCCTTATTTGTCCGGCAGAAGAGGCGAAAGTAAATCGAACGTGACGCATAAACGGCTTGCAATTTGCGGTAAATGTAACGGCGTGAAATTTTGACACGATACATACGCCAGGGTATTTAGTATGCGAATTGCGTCGTAACGCTTTGTACCAAAGTATCGCGAGACGATTATCCCGTAACTAGTTAGAAAACAAAAAAGAGAAATATGAATTTATTTCAGGTAAATGCGTATTTTGTACGATGGTCAAAAGCACGGGATAAAGAATTGCTCTCGTTGAATTTTTTAATATCTGTATTGAACAACTTAGGATTTAATTCGGTTATCAAACGTTAGGGAAATGGTAGAGAACAACCTCGTGGATTTAAATATTAAATAAATCTAAAATAAATCTAACTAAATATTAGTTTATTTGCGTTAAATTAACTTAACTGACATTATCCTGCGTATAATCAACGTTATCGGTATTTTCTAAGCATCCGAGAGAGTGACAAAAACAGGTATTTAATCTCAAGATGAAACAGGAAGATAGTTTCGACGTGGAATCGCTTACCAGCGTATTACATTTTTAAATCTCTCTTCTACGAAAAACGAACTTATCGTGTTTTTCACCTACGAGCTTCATATTCGACCTAAACTTGGCATTTTCCATTTGCGTAACGCGTAACAAGAAACCTCCTCATTACCCGTGACAAGATCACTCGATGCAAACAATCTCGAACGGACAAACAAACGAACAAACAAACGAAGTCAAACATTACGATCCTAGTTGAGGATCAGAGACGTTAAAATTCTCCTCCACGGACGGTCTGACAGAGAGGAATCTCGCGATAGAACCACCGAAGAAGCACCTAAGTGTCCTAAATCACGAGGAAGCGCGGAAAAATCGTTAGCCCGTGTCCTGAGAGAAAAGTTAGAGAATCCGTCTGGCAAACAGAAGTTTCGCGCGAAGCAGCTGTATTATTCGCGGAAACGGAGGCGAGAACGGGACGAAGAGGAAGAGGGCGAGAACGACGAAGAAACGTATACGTCAGCAATGCCGGAAAGTATCGAACAAATCGTCGTTTTATGCCGTTCGCGGATATAAATAAAACTGAGCTCGCGAGATCATGGCTCAAGTTCGATCGTAAAGACTCGATATCTCGAGGTCCTTCCGAGAGACCGGAAAACGTCTCTTCACGGATATATTGTCCCAGATATCACGTGCCGATCTACCACTCCTCCTCTTTTTATTTCGCCATTTACCAGATTACGTCGACGTGTTTTTTGTCGTTTGCTTAACCTTCGCGCAAGTGTTGATCTTAAAAGTCGCATCATGGATCGCAGTGTATCAGTGATTTTCATTTCTATCAGTTGCCATTGCGTCGACTTTTGCGTGAAAATTACGGGAATATACGAAAAATGTTAAATTTTATCGAAATACGTATTTACCGAAATTAACGAAACGAGATGAAAATATTAGTTGATTTAATTAGTTCAAATTATGTGCTTTAGTAGTTAGATATTTACAAACGGCTCAGGTGAGACACAGTAATTGCAAAACAGGGTGAGAGTTGAATAGCGGCAGAGACGTTAATTAATTGCTCCTTGAATGCTGGAATCAACAAAGGTAAGCATTATTTCTGAGAGCTTCCCTTTCCTCCGTTGCTTCCTTCCTTACTTTCTCTTTCCTTCCTCCTCTCTTTTCCGCTTCCTCCCTTTACTTTCCTACCCATTTTCCTTCCTCGTCTTCCTCTTCTTGCCTATCCTCCCGCTTTTCCTAGCCTGCCGTAAATTCTTCTTATTCGTCTCGGGAATGTTTACGATATATGTTTCTTCTTAACCCCAAGAGATAAGCGCACAGGAGGATTTATCACTAATATACAATATCGGTTACTCTTCGTCGACAAACTTCATGACGTGCCGATTTGAAAATATTTTTAAGAAAATATCCCATGTACCTGTCAGATCAATCTTGTGCGCGATAACCTGGCCGTATATAAACTTTGTTTCCGGAATAATGCGAAAAAATGGCGACGCGACAATTTAAAAAAAAATTGGGCGGAGTACTTGATATTTGAATAAATTCGTTGCATAAGCTTGTGAAGTTATTGTCGGAATTTTGTTGGCTGGCATATTGGTTTGTGTATGTATATGTATGTACGAAGAGACAGTTGGATTTTATGATTATACATGAAAATTATATAACAGCGAAATTGAAAGAAATAATTAGAAAAATGTAATTCTTACTGATATACTCGGCAGTTTTAAGTTGCGATTTACAACACGACGAAGAAAGTTTTATTAAAATCACAAACGGAACGAATTTTATTGAATTTTAATTTACCATAGACGTATTAATAGAACGGATTTGGAAACCTGTTGCTGGAAAATTCGGGGTCACATTTTTTCAGAAATATTAAAGAAAGAACGCAATTGAATTTACAATTGTTTTCAACGTTACGTAACATCCGCATTCACTTACCCAACAGCATAAATATATACCATTTCCTTACACGAAACCACGTTATGCATCGAAACGATGCTAGTATTCTTAGCCGGACTATAAATACGCAAGTAGAGTTCGCTAGCGGCGATGTAACGAGCTTTGAAGATTTCTGCATATTCTATTTGGAGTCGAGGAGCAGCAATCCAGACGGGCCCGATTGAGAAATAGAACGCACGACCCTGAACGAGTGAACTAACTACGATCGAATTGAGAATATCGTTTAGAACGTTGCACGAAGCACGCTGCGAAAAAATTCTCAATTTTATTTTATCGACGAAACGGACGATAAACTTATTATTATTCGCTCGAAAACTCGACGATGACGTTTCGCCTCTAGAAATTTAATCAGAAACTTCCGAAAATAAGTGCGAACGATTTTATCTTTGAGATAAATTCAACATCCAAGAAAAAGAATTAACCTGAAGATACGTAGGTTCGCTTGAAATTTCCCGCCCATTTCTATAGTGTCATCGCATATTCTAAGAACCTTGGTATATACTAGCTATTCATCTTTCGTTACACTGCGAGCAATCGAGAATCATGAAACTAAAAACAAGAGAAATTATAATAATCACAGACAGGCTCGTACTACGTATTCGTTTTAGTCGATGCGTTATGAAAATACCGTCTCGATAACGCGATAATAAATTCCACTTTATTCGCCAGAGATCGATTTGTATGTCGATGTGTACCCTATTTCCTTTACTCGATGCGTTTCACTACACGAAATTTACCGTATTTGAATAGCAAATTTCATACTAGTAAACACTATGTGGTAAACTTACGTAAACGCTATAGCAAACGATGCGTCAATAGCCACTGCGTATGTTTGTCATGTGTATTTCCAACCTGGTTTGTGCCAATATTATATTGTTTACTTACTCGTATAATCGAAATATGAGTGGAAACGTCGTATAAAAATCGGCCTATTGTAGCTGCTTCCACGCACGAATCGACGTACGAATATAGAAATTCCATTTTGAAAAGCCGTTTCATCCATGCAGCCAAAATCGCGAACCGATCATACATAATCGTACTGGAACGACACGCGTAGCATTTGCTCGACCTGTAATTACCGGCAACAAACGATCGATGCCCATAACGTAGGCCATAATATCATGTCATTACGTGATTACGATAATGGAGCAAGACGTAGCGCCGTAACCTCGTGACGCGTTCGTATCGAGGTGTAGCCGATGCCACGGGGATTCCAGCGGCTTGAGAAACGGCGAACAACTTCTGCGTTGGTCGCCTCGTCAGCCACTCGCATCTGTCTCGAGATCTATTTGAGTTGCTTGCTTACGCGCAGGCTCTCGTGAAATTAACCACCGGCTCTCTTGCTTGTTGTTTAACGGCCGAAGATTAATCGCGTGTCTGAGTGCCGCGCAAAAGTTCGGGACACGACGTGGAAATGTTATGCTGTAAATATCGTTCCGTGACAACATGATAATGGAGACGGAAAATATAGAGAAGCTGCGAGGTGCTACGGGATTCTCGGCAATCCTTTTCTGGATTAAATTTCTGGCGCGGAGTAATTTATGAAATCGAGCACTGCCAAGCGTGAATTATATGTGCAACGCTGTTCATAAGTCACGGGACACTTGGATACTTATCGTCGGTACATTTAGAGTGGATGTAAATGGATGTTGGAATTGTGAAATGAGCCTGATTCTGATTAAAAGTGTCTATTACAGGGAATAGCATATTATACCACGGTTCGAAGATTATATTTTATTACACACGCAAGTAAGTCGAGGAATTTGAAAAAAATATTTGGAAAAAAAGCGTACAAATTGCAGGATCGCGCGTACGTATCTGCGATCGCGTCGACCAGCTAGGTAAAACATCTATTATGCAAATATTAGTGTACGCGTATTACGTCGTACAAAGTGTAGTATCATATAAACCGATTCGAGCGAGTATTTTTTAAACACTCGATGGCATCGATAAATATTTCAGACAAAATTGGAATGGTGCAGAGAAGATAACGTAACTGACCACGTAATTTGTTAGGATTAATCCTTTTTATAGATCGACGTATAAAAAACACTTTCGAAGATAAAATGTGCATTAACGAATGTGGCTTGCCATTCCTGGAATAAAATCTGGAAAAAGGTACTAAACTAAATATTAAATTAACAGATACTAATTTATGTCCTTAGTCACGGAATTATAATCAGTTTCGTTAAACCGAGACAATAGCGGTAATGATAATCAAGGCAATAGCAATAACAATAAAGTATGGTAATTAAATTTTGCACAAGAGATACATATATAAGATATCACGACGATCGTCGTAATCGGTAATTCACTTTAGAAACATTAACGACCAATTAGCTATTTTTCAAACGCGATGCGATATACCATTCGAATAAATAATTCAAAATTATGATAACCCTCGTTCTCATGTTCGAAATTGCTATTCTTTCACGACGTGTACTATCATTGCGCGAAATAACATTAGCATAGCGTTATTATTTATACGCTATTATTTGTTACGCGTGTTAAATAATATTTAAACGCCAGCGAGCCGCGCGTTAATTACTCCGTAGATTAAATATGCTTCGTTAAAGATTGCGTTGATTTTGCCTAATTATCTGCGAACATTCGCAGCTTTCTGCTAGTAACTTTCTGCTCGCTAATACGTTTCAACGTAATTGTAATAACGACTGTGCCAACGTGCGTAATATGGTAATCTGTTAGAGTCGTTATATCGCTGTGACGCCACGTAACGGTTCAAACAACACCGAAAACGGGGATAATTGTCGTTCGTTCTCCGAAATTTGCCTCGTGAATCATTACGAACGTTTGGCGGTGTTACGACGGATGCAAGAACGAAGAAACCTTCGATCGATCGTTTGAAATATAATATTTCTTACGTATAAAACTTTCAAGACGTTTGCTGAAATAGAAATTGCAAAAATTGAACCTAATTCAATTTCCTTACAAGATATCATCTACCTTTTAGTCGTTTAAAATCCAAGTACTACGATAATTTTTCATACGATCCCTGAGTTTAGTTTAACGAGCAATAAGAAACTAACCAATCCCCAAGACACGATCGAGCAAGCGTCTGCTACTTAATGATTATTTTATCATTTATTTTATACCTGCGGATATTCTCTCTACATGGAAAATCCCTTTTTATCAATTTCAAAGAAGCATGAAGAAACCAACTAATTCCCACATCTACAAACTCAAAGCAGAAGTTGTCCGTATCTCTCCCGAAGTCTCAAACACAGAACGTATTAACGGTAACCAGGCAACCCATTTTTGCTTTTATAAAAAATCTATCCCCGCTCTTCAATCCTTATCCGATCAAAAAAAAGAAAAAGCGAACGAACCGCGATTCCCACGTAATCAAGCCCATAAAATCCTCGTGGCCGCCCTGCGTTGGAATTTTCGCGAACAGATCCAGCAGCGATCGTAAAAATTGCCGCGCACAGTCGAAACAATATCGACGACGCAACGACCTGAATCTCCGCCCTCTGATCGCTTTTCGTCAGTTTTCAATGATCAGGACGAAGCGATCCGACGGGATGGCCGGTGAATTCGCGCTTGGAAAAAACATAACGATCCTCTTTCGCGGCTGGCCGGATTTCCTTTCGCCAGGCTGCGAGGGGGTTAATCGCTCTTTGATGCGCCGCCGCTTTTCCCCAACGTGCAACCTGCACTTTGTCCCATCCTCTTCCGCCGGTTTTTTTCTCTCTCCTCTTGCCTCGGTGCACGCTCACCTGACCCGACCGCAGCAACGAGAGCTGATTGCTGGCGCGGCGTAACGAGCGTGCAGGCTACGCGTAAACGCAGCCGCAGTTCGCGTCGAGCGTTGAATGCACTCTCGCGGCCCCGATCGAATGGAGTTTCTGTGTCCTCGCGGGGATCGTACCGGCGAGATCGTTAGCCGAGCCATCCGCTTCGTTGATCCACTCTGACGCGCTCGATCCCCGCTGAGATCGGGACCAACGACGAGTCACGTCGAGGATTCTTAGCGGTCATACTTATCGACCGGCCAGTAAGTATAGTACGTAAAGTATCGGGTGATCCGGTGCACGGATGATCGCTTTGGGAGAATCGATAAGAAGGCAATTAACAGAATTTTGAATAAAGACGCGATGTGATATATCTCTGAATCTCTAGAAATAATCACTCGAGAAGGAAGCGAGATTGGTACTCGGACGAACTACCTAGAAGTTGCGCTAATGAAAGTGACTCGCTTTTTCTTAAGAACTGAATATTAATCGCCGACTCGTATACGTAGTAAAATTGACAAATGAAGGGAAAGTTACAAAATTACAAAAGTCAGGATTAACGAGTTGTGCAAGTGAAGTTACAAGGTATCATCTATCATGGAGATATTCAAAATTGAGACAGAATAATAATTTCTAGTTCGTTAACTCGCTAAACTTCTGGTTTAAGGAACTACAAACTCCTGGAGGAATCTGAACGATCATAAAAAATTGTTCGTCGCTTGATTAGGACTTTTATATCTCCAGATATATTTTCAACGTCAAACATCCCTTCTCTCGCGACTCTATCGAATAGCGGTTCCGTGTCCCCGCGGGGATCGAGTTGGCGAGATCGTTAACCGAGCAATTCGTTTCGTTGATGCATTTTGGTGTGTATTCGATCCCCGCTGAGATCGGAAGCAACGGTGAGCCACGCTGGAGATTCTTATTGGTCGCGGTTATCGATCGAACAACCACGTGAAGTATGGGGTATTAATTGTTGGATGGTCGCTGATCGGAGGATTGGTGTTTTTGGGTAAGTTTGCCGCGGGATTTATACAGTCGAACTTTGCAGGTACGTGCCGAACTGTACTATCGCGGCGACGTAATTAATCCTTGAATACCGTTTCATGCATGATACGAATGTTTATGATCCTTTGATAACGAATGAAATTGTTTCAGCGTGCGATTTGTTTTAGGGAAATCGGTCAGAATTTTAGTAGGTTTCAAAGTGTGTACAGTTTGAGACAATTTTGAAAAATACACGATAAATTCGACGAAGGAACCTTGGTAAGAGATAATAAAAAC
Organism: Bombus confusus; assembly: GCA_014737475.1. Taxonomy (NCBI): domain Eukaryota; kingdom Metazoa; phylum Arthropoda; class Insecta; order Hymenoptera; family Apidae; genus Bombus; species Bombus confusus. The sequence goes on from JACXIV010000015.1 coordinate 1,331,896, forward strand.
AGTAGCGCGTCGAAAATCTCTTTATAACTTGCATGCTTGGTATCTTACCTTTCGTGTCTTCTGTACTATAATAACGTGTATTTGTGTTACGAAGTAAAAAAAAAAAACGGAGAAGTACAGAAAATAAACTATAACAGGTACGTTTGAAGTCTAAGGCTGGTAAACACTAGGAAATTCATCGGTAAAATCGAATACACGCTAATGGGCGCGTGCCTTGAGTAGGCGAGACAGCAGAAACCACGATACATGAGGTGCTTTAATAACGTTAATGATGTTAAAACAAAAGAGGATAGTAGGTTATTTAGGGTTGCAATTACGATATCAAACTCGCGATTAGGGTAATTAGGGACTATATTAGCTTTTGAATGCGATTACTCGGATTAAGAGGTGACGAAGGATGCGAACTCCAAAGTATCAATTGCTGGCCAGTTGATGATAGGTGTTGGGGACACAACACTAATGAGAGTTCCTTCGGCGTATGGCGATCCAGGGAAGGTCATAAATCACCTTCCTTCCATATCCAGGCTCCATTACCTACGTGTAGACCCGTGTCTACCAATGGTAAAGCTCGCATAATGCTAGAACTAATCACAGATTTACATCCTAATGTCGCTTCTACGACCATTCTCGCTGTCCACCTTTCGAAATTAGTTAGGAGTGCAAACTCTGGGGAGGGCTTTAATACAAACGGTGTGTAACGCAACAGTTCACGCAAACAGAGGGTATGAATTAGACCGAGGATTTCAACTCGAATTTCAATTTAAACCAGCGATTGCTCGAAGAATGGAATTAGCAGCAGCTAACCCATAATACAACTCGTGCCGCTGTAACTTGGGGCTGAATTGAATTTATAATTGGTCGTTTTAAATGGCACACGGCAATGCAAACAAATCGATTCTTTTTTTTTTTAAGGGATTGAACGTACTTCGTAAGAAGTACTCGTAAGGTATCAAGAAATATCGACTTACTCGATACGTTAAAAGTAGGATTATTTATACGTGGAATTACCCATAGCTTGACAAATATCGCTCGATTTGTTTCCACGAAAATGTATTATTCTCGGTTGCAAAAAAATATTCAGCTCCCGAAAGTATCTCGAAATCAGGGTATTGTTACATCCATCGTATTATTACGAGGATTAGGTTCCTCGAAATCCGAAGAAGACATCTTTTTTCACAACACACCAACGATAAAATAAATGCAGTTTAAATAACTCGGATAGTTTGGAAAAACTACTCGATCCTCGAAATCAACTCGAAAGCAGCACAATCGGCCGTTTGCAGCTCGAGTATCGGTAATTCCAGCGATGCGACTAATTGCATCGGGTGTAGGATCATTTCCGGAAATATCATCGGAGGCAACTAACTCTGTAATTCGCGAAGAGCGAATTGTTACGAACAAAAGATGATGGAGGGCGGAGAATCGCGTCGGAACGAGCTGAATATCGGTCACCATCGGAATGTAAGTTAACCCTTGTTCCATCGTTGCGTTGTCGGACCGGATGAAACAATCGACTCGCATCTTAATTACGCGGCCATAATTTAACGGGCACCGCGTCGCATTCGCGAAATGCACGCGTGCCAACGGATTATGGTTGAAGCAGCGAATGCGCGCGACGATTATGGCAAACAATGCCGACGATATTGAGTGGCCCCGGTCCAAACAAGAGGCTGCGTCCGCTCTCATAAGTGGACGTCGTTGAATGGTGCTTTGACTTCAAACATCGAAATAATTTCTGATTAATGCTCCACAGAGTTGCACCGTCATACGCGGTAGCCCAATTTCGTTCGTGTTGCTGATTCGCCGACTTGTTTGCTAGCGATCGATGGAAATACTTCCAGTTATACGATATGTATATTATTCCGTTTTGGAAAGTTTAGTTACATACGCGAAAGAAATTCGCTTTTATATTTCATAGCGTTGTTTTAAACCCAGATATTTTTGTATGTTTCAGTGCTGTACCGTTATTTTAAATAGAAATATTTTTCCATGCTTTGGTATGTGTTTTTTCTTCTGGTAGCGTCATGTGATATCGACGTTTAATTTGCGAAGGAAACCTTCGTTTGGAATTCTGATTGCAATATATAATATATTACACCAAAGTTACACTAAAGTACGTGTAACAAATATCGCGTAATTCAAATCATCTTCTTTTACTGGAAACGACGTTACTTACTTTATATCTTCATTTCGCGATAAATCTGTCAACAGACGTATTTTAAGAATTTCTAATATTCGGATACAGTAGAACTAAGTTTTATCCGAACTCCGTTTATGCGAATCCCGTTTGTACGAACCAGATTTTGTTTACCGTCAGTTATGTATATAAACTAGTTATGTATATAAAGTTATGTATATGTAACTGAACTTCTATTATGCGAACTGCGCTCGAGCGTGCTTTTAGTTATACGTGTACGAACGCGTATTCTGAAGTCGTACACGTCCGTGTGTTTGGTCTAAGCTGATATATATATATATAAATATATATAATAATGCAATTCGCATCGAAATTGTTGTCCAACCTCGTTCAAACGTCAATTTGTATCGTCGAAACTCGATGAGGATAGCGAGCGAGCCTCTGTTGTTCGAACTCATCGGTTATCCGAAATATTTTGTCTTTCGTCCGGTTCGGATGAACCAAGTTGCACCGTAATCCAATTTTGTTACATTTTAGCTTGCCGAAAGTTATTCCAGTTAACAAGAGAAACACGGGAATAATTTTATGCATGAATTTCGCCGCCAGTTCCACCAAACACGAGAAAAACGTTTAACCGGTAATTAACATCAACGCGAATCGAAGTTATTACAGTGTTAGTCCCGCGTTTACGTAGTATCGTGCAATATTTTGCAATAATTGCATGTATTATACATATACGATGTATACATAGCGCGTTATTGGATATTATGAAACAACAGAAATTCCAATTTCCTCTGTACTGTTCTCGTGTTAAATTCTTCCATCACATGCTATGTCATTTACATCGTTATTACTATAAGCTATTAATTTTTAATATTCTTCGTGATATACCGTCTGAAAAAAAAACAAGTTCGCGCAAACTGTAATTTTCGATAAAATAAATATAGACTTCTCTTAACGAAGGAAGAAAATTGCGAAAAATATTAAAACCCTTTCAGAACGAAAAATTACAAAACTAACATTCGATCGCTTTTTCTTGCAGTCTATTCTTTCGTTTCTTAAATAATATCTTTGCTATAGATTTCCAAATAGTTTACCGCTTTTTCCTTCAAAGACTTGTCCGCGTCACTTTCAAAATGCGATAAAATACGACGTGTTCGATATGTAAAAGCATGTTTGTCGCAATGGTAACACTTACCCACAAAACGTAACCAACCACGCAAGTGAGAAACGCGATCATAATTCCATAAACTGTCGGCAAAGTTTCTTCATTGGACTGCCCTTTCTCCATGTTATTGGTTCACCGCAAACTTCAAAATCACAAATGCACGTTCCCTATCCGCGGCGCGGTCACCGTCCAATGCGAAATTTCATTCAAATTATATAGGTTCTCGCGTCGCTGCCCTTTGTCAATTCCGATTAATTACACTTAGAGTTTATTAACCGCAAATGGCATTTACGTGCAGCTGTCTAAAAGACTTTTAAGCTTGGGTCTGATTAAACGCTTGATTACCGAACCAGACGTTACATTAATATCTGATGGAACGCAAAGAAAATGAATCATATACGATCGGATGAAAGATACGCACTGGTACGTTAAGAATTGTATGAAAATCATATATTGTAAATCATCCGCTATTTGCCGAGTAAGTATCTCGAAACCGTACGAATTAGACGAAAAATTATGACGAGTGAATTTTAGTAGGAGAGATATCAAGAAAACGAGAACACGGCGAATCGGAATTGCGTAAGTTGAAAATTAGATGCGAAGTACCACGAATTTGAAAACTAAGCAAAGTTGCGATGTGTAAAGTCTAATACGAAAAACGTAAATTACGAAATACTAAGTCACGGTGTAAGCGATTTAATACGCCAAAAATTAAGGAAAATATATCCTTCGTTTTTAAGTAAACCTTTCGTAAAATCATACAGGGGAAAGGCAATTTTCTGATGAAGGAAGAGCATCTCTGTGAACAAACCAAAAACTAGCCGAGCCAACTCGATCATCGTTAGGAAATGACGTTCATCCCGTCGCAATGTGCAGTGGCATCGTAATACGATAATAAGACGAATCGAACAGAGCTACGATACGGATCTTTCGTAAGGCGGCTTTAAAGCAATCGTAAAAACGTAGCAGCGACCAGCGGCTTCCGTAAAAATCCCAGAAGTGCTCAACGCAAATCCTTCTTATCGAGAGAAAGGAAACTTTCATCTCGAACAAATAGCGACACGAATCCCCGTTGTCCAGCAACAGTAAATCGATGAATTTGGCTCCGTGCAGCTATTTGCCGGAAAACCGTTCGACCAGGAAACTCGAAAGCATCGAAGAGAGCATGAACTACGAAGGAGGGAAAAAGGAGAAGATAGGTCAAGAGGGAAAAGGAAACAGACGATTCTGGTTGGCTTTGGAGAAAGGAGGGGAAGATTTATGGTGGTCACTTTATCGAGAGCGACCTCGTGCTCGATCATTTACGAGCTACACCTACGGGAAGGAGCATTTTTTTTTTCCTTTTGCAAGGCGACTACGTCATTCCAAGTATTTCTCCTTCCTTGTCCTTTTTTCACGGTCGGCAAAGTGACCTAGCAGAAACGTGACCTTGATACGGTTACGTTCCTCTCGATAAACTCGTATCGATAGGGGCCACCGGAGACGCGTAGGCGGACGAGAAAAGCTTCGAAGGGTATTAATGACTCTTCTATCGCGTGGAAAATTTGATTCGCCGTGAGACAGTGTCGTTTTTCAGCATTCCAGGCTCCAAGGAACAGAGTTATAGCTGTAGCCTTGGCGTTTTTCGAGCATTTTAAGATGCTCTTAAGTCGCCGTTTTTACCACGTTGCGCTCGCGATGACACAGAAGATGCGGTTAAATACGACCTATCCGAAGGAAGAATTAATTCGTATCTTATCAAATTGTTCGGAAGGTAAACCCACGGAAGAGGTGGAGGAGAAGAGAAGAATAAAATAGCGAGCGCGATACAAGTGGAAATATTTGAAGGAATATGGGCTTGAAGCTAAAAACGATTGTCAGAGACGTATATTAGATTATTCCGAGAATATTTATTGAAAAATTCCTAGACCTTCGAGCGAATATTTCCCGGAGGAGGGAATTCATTCAAACGAATTTAACAACGCACCTCGTTGAAGCACCATCGTTGCATTTTTATAGACGCGGTGAGAGAACGAACTGCAACCCTTTGAAACTCTAAAAATCATACTTCGTTCGCTCGTAAATAAGAAACTACAGAGACTCGTCGAAGTTGGTAGGAAACGCGTGAAAACTGACACGATCAAAGAGTTAAAGGGAAGCGTCGGCCGCCGCTTGAAAAACTCAGCGAACCGCGTTCCAAGCGTTGGACGCGTCAAAGCTTGTCTGGCTCAAAGCGAAACTTGCCAAAAATCCGCCATAACGTGCCCAATCGCGCCCAATCGCGCCCAATCGCGCCCAATCGCGCCCAATCGCGCCCAATCGCGCCACTAATTCCCAAGGCTTCTTCGCTTTAGCGTACAAGCAGGCGCGTCACAGTGTTGGGCGAGTTCTGTACGCGCGTTTCACAAGAGACGTCGTCGACGAACACGAATCGCTCGTTCATCGTGGAAAATTCGACGGACCACGGCCACGTACCGAAGACTCAATGACGAGGGATCGACACTGACTGATCGGCGAAGGGAACTTTCCTCTGTCGACTATTTTTAACGCGAGGGTCAAAGACGATCGAAGACGAAAGGAACGGCGATGGGACGAATTTGGCGATGAAATCGTCTCGCGCGACCACGTAGACTCTACAAGCCACTGGTTTCTGTTTTTCGAGACGCGTGTCCGCCTGATCGCGAAATGTCGGACGCGGAAACGCGTATTAATAGTCCGGTGGAAATGGAATCTAGGTGAGCAACGGGGAAACAGACGGGCGAACGAGCTGTTACGCGGCGAGCTTCGGCCGAGGGTGAGACGAATTCGCAGCGGATTCCACTCGATGTTCGCGAATTTATTGCCCGGCCATCCGATCGATCGTCGAACCAGTGACTTTCGCGTGCTTGCACGGAGAATTTCGCGATCTACCGCCAACGTGTTCCGGCCCGCTGGATTAAGTTGTTAGCGTGCTGTTTCTATTTAGTGCGCGGCTTGTTGCCTGTGTACCGTGTGCGATTAACGAGATTCGCTCGAGTTTAAGGTTTTTGTGTTTCTATTTCACAGCTGCAATTAACGCAATTCTTACGATTAAAGTATGGTTATACCTTCTGCATATTTAGCCAGTCTAAAAGACTTCGGGTAATAGTAACAATAATAATATTGTTCGTCTTAACGCATTGGCCAGTTTCGCCTTTGCCTTTTTCAAAATTCGTTCGACGATGCGCATCATTGTAAAAGGTATAGGATAGTTGCGTCGGTAGCGTTGCATAGAATCTAATAATAAGTATGACAATTGAATGGACGCAACGTACGCGCCGGTAACAGTGGCTGCATTAAAAAGCACGGAGATCAAGTTATATATATATACATAGGCGTGAGTTGGAAAATGTTTAATTTGAGAAAGTTGCTGATGAAGTTAAATTATACTATAGAAATCCAACGTAGAGTGTGCTTTCCAAAAGGAATGTTTTTTTTTAGAAAGTAAAAATGCTTCGAAGAATCTACTACTTGTTTTTCCATATGTATAAATATTTCGCTTCTCTATTGAAAATAATGCACGCGTTTCGTGTTCCTACGCGATGGTCAAAGTTTAAATACTCCTAGTCTCTGGCTCGTTTGTGGCTCGTTAGATGTAACTTACGAACACTACCAAAGTAGTATACTCTTACAGAAATTATACGAAGCTAGTTACGCGTTTTCTTTATTAATTATAGAATTTTATTATTTCCTGAATAAAAATCCTGTACGGGTTGTCCAATAATTTAATTCTCTTTGTCAAAAGATATCAAACTATCTTTATTATTTTGAAAAAATCACGTACTTGGTATCCGTCGATAGTATCTACTAATCGGAGCTGTTCGATAGCATTTCACTAAAACACATCGCATAGAGGAGAAGTATTTCTCTCCACTCGACCCGCAAGAAATAAACCTAATTCTTTACACAGCAGCGCTAATTGTACCAACTCCATAGAGCCGTGAAATCCAAATCGTTGAACGTGAAAACAAAGCGTACCTTCGGTGTATTTTCGTTGCAAACCGAACGCGAGTTTCGAGGATCGAGCTCGCTATAAATCTGATCTCCATTTGCGGAAGGTTCCCAGGGGGAATTTAATAGATCAGTCGAACCGGTACCAGTAGAGACGAATCGATTCGATAAAATGGTCGCAAAAATAGAGAGGCGTGAATTCGAACATTCGAACCTTTTTTCAACGATATTTGATCCGCTTAAACACCGTACCCATTAATTGAATAAATAGAAAAGGAACCTTCCACGAAAGAAGAAAAAACGACGATAATTTCGCAAACACGATTTCCCAAAGATTTGTCTTGTAATTCGTGGATTACTTTCCGCGTATTGTAAATTTTCTAACACTTGGGAATTTTCTTTCTACGGTGAAAACAACGCGACCGTCGAAAGGTTTGAAAAGAGATCGTTTACGAAGCTTTACCAGCGAAAGTATACAACGAAAGTTCACGGTATAATCTTAATAAGGCGATAAACGAGTTGAAGGTGAATTTAATGGGGCACTCGTATTCCGCGCGTGAAATATTTCTCAACGTGGCCATGAATATGTTAATCGCGAAGAACGAAGAAGAAGCCGCGACGTAGCCGCGAACAAAGTGCCATCTCCGTAGGCGAACTTGTGTCGTTTGCGTTCTGCAAAAGTATTCAGATGCAAATTGAAATTCACCGTGGATCCGCGCCGCCCGAGAAACTATAATAGAACGAATCGAAGCTAATTTCGATGTTTTATGTAACCAAACGAATAAGAAGTAACGATTGTCTTTTCAGACGTAGATATCCCGATTAAATTCCACCGAGATTAAACGCAGTTTGGAATACAAATTAACCTAAGAGAATTCGTTCCCTGATAATAATAAATTCCGATAACAACGATACCATCGGTGAAATGATACGGCGAAAGTTGCGTAAACGTAACGTTATCGATAAGCTGATGAAATATTTCAGAGAAGATGGTCACACGAATCACAAAACTACGGAAGATTTCCACGATACGATTAGCGATTATTACGGCGAAAGTTGCGTAAACGTAACGTTATCGATAAGCCGATTAAATATTTCATAGAAGATGGTCACACGAATCACAAAATTACGGAAGATTTCCACGATACGATTAGCGATTATTACGGCGAAAGTTGCGTAAACGTAACATTATCGATAAGCCGATTAAGTATTTCATAGAAGATGGTCACACGAATCACAAAATTACGGAAGATTTCCACAAAACGATTAGCGATTATTACGGCGAAAGTTGCGTAAACGTAACGTTATCGATAAGCCGATTAAATATTTCAGAGAAGATGGTCACACGAATCACAAAATTACGGAAGATTTCCACGATACGGTTAGCGATTATTACGGCGAAAGTTGCGTAAACGTAACATTATCGATAAGCCGATTAAGTATTTCATAGAAGATGGTCAGACGAATCACAAAATTACGGAAGATTTCCACGATACGATTAGCGATTATGTTTCTAAGACGGAAACTAATTTCAAACCGAATAAATGTCGCGATTTCAAGTATTTGATAGTACTCGACAGGGATCAGCGATCGTGGAACGTACCGTAAAGATGACAACGATGGATAACGTAAACCTATTCGGCAACGATCAAGCCACTGTACAAAGATGCGGGTGAAATTATAGCGATATCGATGATTTTAATTTACAACTGTTCTGCGAACTATGACGCGTCTCGAAAGTTACAATTATCGGCGAAATTGCTATTATAACGCGACTCGTACATCGTATTCGAAGAACAGAGTAAAAGCTTCTTTAAATTGACTAAATCGACTATTATCAGTGCGCAACGATAACACGTGTACGTGCGTACACGCTGAGAATTGTGGATCGTAATCGCCGAAATAACAATATAGGAACACTTGCATTACTTGCAGAAATAATAATATTATAGTTTACTATTTATTCGATACGTGATTTACAAGATGTTGGTGGATACATCCTTCTAGTCTCACCTTTTCTTTTCCATTCGTTTGTTTCTTGAAACACTCACGCACTGGTCCTGTTTTGCGACCAAGTTTTCAGAACAGAGATAGGAAGCAAAAAAAAAAACAATATCGTATAAAAGCACCGCTCTTCAGCGGCTTAAATTTAGTTATAAATTGTAACGTTAAAAATGTAAATGCGACACAAAACATTGTATGGCTACGTCGTACCGTCGCGTATCGGTACTTTTGCCTGAACAACTCCTCAACAATGTACTATACATCTTCTTGAACGATAAACGTTATTTTAAAAAAACACGCACACACACGCACATGCTCACACACATATACGTGTATCGCTACCGCGCGGCTGATCCGGTGCAGGGCACAAAATTACATATATTTCAATAGTACATAATAGCACGTACACGCGAAATCAATAAGCATCGTCGAAATTTATCGTGAGGATGCTTAACTCGTTGTAATTGAGGTATTATATTTGCAAATATTAATATTAAACGCGATACGAGTGGCAACTTTCGGTTAGTCGTTGTTAAAAGAACGAACGATCCATCGAAACGAACGTGGATTCCAGCTCATGTTCCCCGTTTACGTTTAAATTACGTTGTTCGTTTTCTCATGCAGAGAATAACGTTTGGTGGTTTGCAACGCGTTAATTAAAATTCGGTCTGAAACCTTGTGTAAATGAAGGTTTACGTACTTGGAAATACTGTAACGAAATTTATTCATTCTCAATTACTTCAATTATAACGTGAATAGGTATATTGAAAACGAATAACCTTTCATCTTTTATAAACCCGCGATATATGCCTGCCCATTGAAGATAAAGTTTTGCAGGATGTTTCCGCATTTATCGGTATAGAACTGAGTTTTCACGAGTAGAGGTTTCTTCATTTTTTTTTTTTTTTTCTCACTGAATGCAGTGGAACTATTATAGCAGCGGTGCCCTAACAATTGAAACAATCTGTCAGGCATAGAGAATTCTGATTAAAATCATCTAGGTGATAAAGATGGGTAGGTACATAGAGTTACTTTTCTGTCTCAATGAACTCTTTATAATCATAACATTGTAACACGATAGCAGAATTTACTGAAAATTCCTACAGAATTGATTGTAAATATTCCTCAATAAAATAAAAAAAAACTCAATTACAACAACCATTAAACTCTTAAAACCCACGACGACATTGTAACACGACAGCCGAATTACTGAAAATTCTGTAAAGAATTGATTGTAATTTAAAATAAATAAAAAAAAAAAAAAAAAGTACGTAAATGTAGCAAAACTTAAATATGTTTTCTTGAATATTGACAACAAATTTTCTTGTATTCGAATAAAGTTTTAGCTTTTAGAAGGCAAACGTTCAACGTGTATATTTCCGCAAAGGGTTAACAATGGCGAGAACAAAGAAATAGAAAATTCCTAATTTCAAGAGTACAGCGGTTAACCACCTTTTTCATTTTGTTAAATTGCAAAGGCGATTTAAAAGTCTAAATAAAGGTAGGAGATGACATGGTCAGAGATATTCGTACATGTGGCAAGGAATATTACGGTAAAAGTAGGATACTTGGGTTAAGAATACAAAGGAGAGTTAGGAAAGAGCCGGTGCGCTGTAAAATCGTAATAAGCGCGGGATAAACAGGCGATAAAGAAGAGCGGCGAATTTGCGATCAAAGAAAATCGCTCGTGGAAAATCGGCAAACGTTTTATCGGGATTCGGGCGAGTTAATTTCACGGATCGGCGAATGCGAATGCAACTGCGTTCGTTTATTTAAACGTAAAGTGCCCGTTTCCCTCTACGGTTTGTTTTCAACAAGCAAACGCAGTTTCCATTTGCACTGATCCGGTTTCCTATTGTAACACAATGTTAGCAAGCAGCGCCGCGCCCATTATCATAAGCTATATGAGAATTTATTTAGGGAACCCTTGGAACTGTTTTAGGAAGCCGCAATCTGTTGCAACAATTTCCCCTTCAACTAGCGCTGCTTCTCTCCCCCGACAGATTTACAATTTCGTGCACTCGACCGGCGCGCAGTAACCGTATAACTCTTGTTCACGGTTTACTGCTATCAATCAACGTGATGTGCTTAAGCTTCGCGGATTCAACTCTTTTCCGCAGTAAATTAACCTGCGTGAAAACGAGCGCGTTGACGTTTAAAGAAGATTCATTACGGCGTGGAAAATATTTACGCTCGTTTTACGCGATATTTATTTGCGCTCGTTTATTTCGCTTTATACGCTTACGCTTGCATTCTGACGAATTTACACGCCCGTGTAATTCTCCCTAAGTGTTTCATCTCTATCTCGTACCGTGGCTGTCGAATCGTCTTATCGTCTTTACCACGAGATCATACCGAGGATACATGCATACGATGGTTTCTGTACATTTTTCTCGACTCTGGAAACCTTCCTAGGTATTCGAATTTTTTTTCTACATTTTCTGTATATCGAGTTTCAAATTTCTGTAACTATCTGGAAATTCGCGCGAATAAGGGGGACACCACGGTTTCGAAGTATCATCGTTTCGTGATTCTTGAAAGAAGAATCCTAACGTGGGATTAATGAGCGGAAATAATCAAAGAATTAATTACGAATTACGTTAGGATAAGATCGCAATAGGTTGGTACAAGAATTTGAATAAATCAAGCTAGAAAAATGATAGAGTAACAAGGAAGATTGTTAGTGGATATCAAATTTTCTTCTGCACCGTCCAAGATAATTATTCGACGAACGAACGAAGAAACGGTTCCGGGATTCAAAGATTTCTGACGTCTATGGAATAGAGATCCATTGTTTCGTTAACTCGCACAAATGTTCTAGTTTGCTACATACGTGTCTGCATCGAATAGAAGTTTCTTCTACCTAGAACGTGTTATGCGATGTCAATCGGAATGAAAAATTGGCAACTGACCATAAGAAAACGAACGCAATGGCGGGAAACGCGTTAGAAAAATGGTCGAAGCAAGCTTAGATCGCGAATTGCGAAGGTAAGCAATCCGCAGCGGCATAACAGGAAGATGGTGTGGCGAACGCATCGGAGATGTCCTTCGTTCGCGCATAAAATGCAATTTGGTGGGTGTCAGACGGCCGTTACCGTTGCCCTCTCTGCTTCTGCAGGCAGCCGCGTTACGAAATTTAATTGGATTTATCGATCGGTTTTCTGATTCCCATTTCCCGTCCGTCCTACTATCGGTCGAGCCACGCGAAAATCCGCCGCCTCTGTAATCGATGTCGTAAACCCGACCATCGATGATTTCCTCTTCGCTCTCGTCCAAACGGTATATAGCCTATCCAGCATTTTCGTACAACTCCAAGCTGCAAAGCGTCTAACCTGTACAGGAACCGCTCTGTTCCTTGGCGGGTCTTGTTCACGCGGTTGTGCGTACGTATGTATTTTGATCTGAGTTGGGAGATCATCGAGTCGTTCGGAAACCATACTAATCGATTCTCTTGAAATGTTTTGAAACGTTTGATGTGTAAATCATGGAGGAAAATTGTTCGTAAAAGATGGAGCCGATCGATGTAGTTTTTGAGAGACCCGATTATCGCGTGCAAACATTCGCCGACATCGAACCGTTGACGATCGGGTTTGGTCAGTCGCCGAGGAAATGTCGAAAGGTCCAGGTCCGAGACTTCGGTCGCCTTCGTCGCATTAAATAGCTAAGTAAACGAACGCGAGGTTTCTTTTTTGAACTACTAAGCCCTCTCCCTACAATGTTATCAAATTTAACGATATAAGTTTCTCTTGCTTTCTCGAAATCTTTAGACACATTTTTGACCGAGTATCGAGGCGAACGATGTTTATGTTAAATTATCAAGAACGGTAAGCAGAAAACTTTCCTATCCACGCCAGTATATAAGCAGTTCCCTTTTACCGACAGTCGAGAAGAGACGAGCTTTTCTCATCGATCGGTGACTCTGCAGTATCCATCGTTGGTACCGTACTATCAACTGGCAACTTACCATGCTCTGCAGTCAGTCGGTAATACAGGTTGAGAGTAGAAGGAAGAAAATTAATTCTACAAAAACCAATAGGCGAATCAATAGCCTCTGCTGAGGTGTTATTCAAAGTACCGAGAAAACTATGCGACCTTACGATATTATATTAAAAATACTAGTAAAAACGAACGGAGACACGTGTACGTAATAAATCGCACACTGCCTGCCTTTTAGCGAGTTACTCGAACATCTAAAATCTATGATCGCGATTGTATTCAACGAGGAGTTTAACATCGCCAGAAACACAACGGAGAACCGGGAAGCGACTAATTCTATGCAAATGAAGGAGGCGTGGCATAGAATTCCTAGATATATCATTATCATCGGCCCGATATATTACGTCCTACGTGCAATCATCTGATCGCAGGTGCATATAAGCGTGTCTTTGACCGTATCGAGCGATATACACTGCCGCAGATTTCCTGGTTATGCGTTTAATTGTGACAGAACAATACCATATGCACGAGAATATTATCGTTCGAGAGGTTCGCCAATGGCACGATCATGTTAACGTGCCCTCGGTTTTATAACCTAACCTTGGAAATACGATTAACGAAGATGCTATCGTCGCCCTTTGAAACTTCACCGAGATTTCCATAATTTTCTCCAACTTGATACTTCGTGTGCCAACGAAGTATAAAATTCACGTTAAAAGGATCAAACTGAATATCGTATCATACGAAAAAATATATGTGTACGTACAAAAGTAACGTCGTAAATTTTTTACCATTTTATCATTTTGTTAGCTTCAGCGTTGATTAAAAAATTACCTCCCTAATGGAATAATACATAAAAATATTCCCGAAAGGAAATTACCTTACGTATCGTAGTTCCCTTTCCTACGCCTTAAAATTGCCTGGAAATGATCGATTTCACAAGATCACCGTGCAAGTCTATAACGTATCCGCAAGACACATAGACCGCGGCGGTGCAATTTTTCAATTTGCACGGCGGAAGAAGGATATTCCGGACCATGAAAGTTTCCTGCATCTGGCAAGAGTTTCTGACTCGAGTGTTACTCTGTTACTGTTGCGAGGCAAGCCGCGAAAAGGGAAGTTTATGCCGCGAAACTTTCACGCGGCCCGCATGCACACACCGGCTATGCAAATAATATAATTTCCTTAACTTTCTTGTCGCAAATTTCCCTCCCGACGAAACACCGATAAATTTCCATCTTTCCGTTATTCCTTTATTATCGCTCAGGACATTCGGATCCACTGCAAAACGTTTCGTTCGTGCTTCTGTAAGAAGAAGGTACCGTAATTCGAGGTGGAAGTATCGAATAATTCTAGATAAGTTGTATCGACAGGACCTAACCCTGTTGCGGCTAAGAACCGTTTAATCGGCAAAGAAAAGAGAATCGAACTGGTCCAACGCGCTGATTCGCAATCAACTTCTGCGGAATAAAATATTTTGGCAAACCCATAACGCGAACGAACCCAACATCCAGTCGGAAAATTAAATCACAGCTGACGATGAAGCCGCGTCTACGTCGGCAAAAGAGAGAGAGAGAGAGAGAGAGAGAGAGAGAGAGAGAGAGAGAGAGAGTTTAAAATATACCGTTGACATCGGTGATCGATTAATTGCCCGGTATACTTTGCCGATACTCGTTTCCTGGCCAATCAGCGCGGGAAAAAACGAAGGTAAAGAACGAGCGTTGCTGGTATTCCAGATTTCCGTACGAGGAGACCGACCATTACTCAGTCTGCCGGGCACGAACATCCGAGACGCGATCTCGCGACGTTTTCTTGCGACGATACGAAGCTAGCCAGTCGTTTTCGCCAAGTACCTGGCTGTTGTCGAGTAAACTCGACCAGCAGCCATCGCATCGCGGTATGGACAAGGAAAAACACGAGTCGTTAAGATCCCCTCGCACGTATCTCGAATAACGAGTGTGCGCAGCTACCCTTTGGGAACCTGATTTAACCCTCGACCGGCGTACCGCGGTTTGGATAAGTCCGTAACGAACAGCCTGCGGATTTTCACGCATTCGTGGAAAATTTGCAGCTGTAAATACGTAGAAGGCGGGCTGGAACGACAATAAGGAAGCACAGCAAAGAGGCAAGAAGCCCGAAAGTTACCTAGTTTAGAGAATGGAAAGCGATAGAATAGACTATATAAGAAAAGAGGTAGTTATATAGAGAGATAGACGCAGAAAAGGGATTAGTTAGATATAAGAGTAGAGATAATACGGAGATAACGCTAAAGATTGATATACAGGGTGGTACAAGCGGAAAGGGGGTGATTCTACGCGAAAAAAGAAGTCGAAAAGATAAGAATAAAAAAAAAATATAGAATAAAAAAGTAGGGTAGTAAGTTAATAGGTAGGAAAACACTTCGGTCACGCTGGAAGCGTTTATCAACGTAACGTCGATCGAGACGATGATCTACCGAGCAAAAATTCAAAGTCGATTTTCTCGAAAACGAAGCCACGAACGAACAATTTTTATTCTATATTTTCCACTTCTTTTTTCGCCTAGAATCACCCCCTTTTCGCTTGTACCACCGGTTACCAACCACCCTGTACGTCAAACGAGATGTAAAAGCGAAAAGCTCGTCCAAAGCCGAAAGGCACGGACTAATAATAAATAATCATAATAATAATAATAATAATAAATACGTAGAATACGCATCTGCGAGAGTATATGAAATATCTAGCGTATAGTACTGCTTGACGTATATAAAATAATTTTCTAAGTACAATTTTTATATTTTAATTTTATATTTGTTCTTCAAGCGCGCGAATAACAGATTGCCATCAATTACAAGTTTTCTATTTGTAAGTATAGCGCGAGTTTGTATTATTATTATTATTATTATTAAATCGAAGTACGTTTACAAGTAGAACTAAGGAAACCAGAGACCTAAATAGGCATTTTGATCGTTTCTATATTCTCGCATATTACGCGTATGCTGCAATTTTTGCATATTTTAATTTCCCGTAATTGCATACACGTTCGTAATCTAATCGTATTAGGTTGTCCGGAAAGTTTCTTTCGTTTTATAAGGAAACAACGGATACACCTTTGCTTCGTATTATTCTATCGAATTACGCATGATCGCGATAACAGAAACGGAAGAAAATGGATCATACGTGATTCAATAAAATAATAGAAAAGAAAAAATATCGTGCGTCTATTGTTTCCTTATAAAACGAAAGAAACTTTCCGGACAACCTAACGCAATAGATATCACGGTATAGAGGGGCTCGCGATGATTCCTTCTCAACAACTGTAGAAAACAACCTGTTGTAGGGAAATCTCTTTGCGCCGTGGCTGCTCTTCCGCCACGGTCGAATCGATCCGAATTGCAAATTCCAAATTCACCGGCACCAGATCTTGCGATTTTCTTCAGACCAAGACCTGCTCGCTCTTTCCACTCGCGCGCACATCGCACTCGGAAAGATCAAACGTTGTGTCACCGTCTGCCATAAACGATCTAGATTTCACTCGATAGCCGAGTATCCGGCGACTTTCGTTGAAGACGATCCTACTACACGCGTGTCATGTACCCGTAATCAGCGCGGCAGTAAATTTTTAACCGTCGAAGCTGATCGCAACGACACCGTGAAAGCGTGTCGTCTTCGAGATCCGGAGTAGTGACCTAAAGCCAGCTCGCAAGGGTGATAACTTTCTGCGCGAAGGAGCCGACAAAGCAGCTTATATGGCAACTTACGCGGCAACTCGTTTCGCCAAAGCGGTTTTCTATCTCGCGCTATTCGCTCGCATAGAATGCAGAAGGACAGTCGAGGCCTGTCGGCTATACGTATTAGTATACCGCTTGGGCAAACAGGCTGGCGTTAGAAAAGAAGCAAGACAGAGCGAGGGGACGCGACAGAGGGACAGAGACCGCGAGGAAAGAGAAAAGTCGGCGTTGTCGGCGCGTGGTCCGAGGAAGCTATCGAATTTCTAATTTCAGATCTCCGTAAAATCGATTTCGTTGCGGTCTTCGAACGAGTTGCAAATGGCTGGATGCGATTTGAGCGAACGGGATGCTAGGCGCGCGTAATATTTGGGGAACAGTGTCTTTATCGGCGGGAAAGCGTTCGAACGATCAGGAAAATGGATAAACGCTTGGCAGATTGATTCTTCGTCGATATTTCTTCGCGGAACATCGTCGTTCAACGCCACAAGCGTCGAATTTGACAAAAACGAGCTTCGGTTCTCTTTCCTTCTTTTTCGCGATGATCAAGCGCGCTTCGAGCGCCGAGGATATATAAACTGCCAGAAACCAGTTCCAACTCTAATTAAAAGCAACGTATTCGCGTTTACGCTTTAAAAGGCTGCGTGACATAATTCGAGTCAATTAAGCCACTCGTTCGAACCACTCGGATAACTTCAAATTTAATCGTCCATTATAAAAGTAAACAGCCTCTTAAGACAAACTTGTAAATCTGTAGCCAGATTTCCGTGCAAAGCGTTCGCAATGCTATCCGACGCAACGTTTACGAAGAAAGTAAAACGTGATCGATAACGATCGGACGCCGCTCGCAGGCGAAAGCGATCGATTACCGCAACCTGTTAGTCGCACGTTTCAGTTGCATACAATTTCGAAAACGCTTTATTATCCGGGGAAACGCGTTAAGCGACGATATTCTTCGAACGATTTCATCGCGAACGGTTTATCGAGTGTTTTGCTCTAATTATCGAATCGTCGCGGCAGTACGGTAGAAAAATTCGTATCCAAGTGTTACGCGAGTCTGGAATTTTGTTCGCGCGTGTAGGATTAACCGAATTGACGCGATTCGAATTTGAAATGCGTCAAATGGTAGGAAATGGAACGATCGTAAATCGTTTTAATCGCGGAAGTCGCGTCTTCCCTTCGATGAAATTTCGACTAAATTACTTAGCACCGCGATCCTTTCACGCCCCTGGCAAGACACCCGACTCGATTGTCCATTGCGTCGTAAAATAATTGCAAATGAAAAGATTCTTCTTCGACTTTTCTCCCTTTTTTCAAATCTCAACTTCAAACTTGACGGAACATTCCTGAACTTTTGCAGAATTTTGTTTCAAATACGCGAAAGTCGACCGTCGAACTCCCACCTTTGAAACTGCTTGAACAATTCGCTTCAAATATGACCGAATAATGCCCCTAATCGCGAAGAAGAACGCGCAAAGAGAATCGAGAATCGCTTACCGCCGAGTTGGTCGTCTGAACAGGCACCTTGGTTCCCAGTCCCGTGAGTCCTCCGAGACACCTACGCGCGCAATCGGGATCGTTATCTTCGCAGATAGGGCAGCCTACCGTGGAAGAACCGCTCGCTTCTCTGAGCACGTGATTGCTGCTGGTGTTGGTCGTGTAACCTTGATCGGAGCTCGCGTTCGAATTCGGCCTGGACTCGTCCGAGCTGTCGAACGGTTTGATGTTTCGCGGCCGATGGACGATTCCCACAGGCTCCCATATCTCGCTGGTCGACGAGGCGTAGTAATTATTTTCCTTCGTCTCGCGGCTCCTCTCGTCCACGACCTTTCCGCCCCGTGCCACGGTCACCTCCTCCTTCGTCACGATGGACGACTTTACGCTCAAGGATGTCTCGAGTCGTACCGGGGCCCTTTGCAAGCATTTCCAGTTAGCAGGTATCACGGTGGATCTCTGTCTGCGAGCAGCCGCACCGATTCCACGAGCTCGTTACACGCGTGGCAGGATTTTCGTTACGATTTTCGAGGACTCCGAATATCGGCTTTTAGACGCGAACGGTTGCCGGCTGGTTTGCCAGTGCGTCGAAAGGAAACAAGCTTCTGCAAGTCGCGACCGGGACGTACGGCATCTCTCGCGGTTCGATGGAACCGTGTAGCCGAGCTTAATTAGTTTGCGAATTTACGTGTGTATTTCATTACGTCCGTATCGCGAGGAACGTTGCTTTTGGAACCCGAGCTCGAGACGAAAGCAGCGAAAGAAGTTTTTTGAGATTCACGATTGCGCGGTTTCTTGCGCTTCGATCAACCTACGAGAAAACTACGAGCGTGCGTGTGTCGTTCTTGCGCGAAAGGTTTCTTTTGGAAACTTGAATTTAATAGGAAAGGAGTGGAGAGGCGGTCCTGGGAGTCAAGATCGTTGAAAGTGGTTCTTTGTGTTTTGATAGAGGTGCGGGCAAACTTGATTTGTCAATGTACGCATTTCATACTTGCGCGAAAGGTTTCTTCGAAACTTGAATCTGAGAAGAAAGGGACGAAAGAAGCTGCAGGCAGTCAAGATTGCTGCAGCTGGATTCTTGTATTTTGAGGAAGATGCGAGCAAACCCGATCGGTTTGCGCGTGTACGTATCGTATTGCGCTCGAGTCCATGTTTGTACGGAAAGTTTGAAGACGTTTCAATAGAAATTAAATTTTGGCAGGATGCAGCGAAAGAAGCTTCCTAGAGGATCGCGTAAATTACTACGTTTTAACACGTGTCTCTATCGATATTATTTTAAAATTCGAACGAAACTCCATATTGCTAAGTAGACTTGTATCTGGAGAGCGCTGAATGGACACTTTCTCAATCATCGAAACACGTCAGAAGTAAATTAGCTCCGTCTAGTAATTTACCAACTGCAGTTTATCGAATCTTCGCCAAGAGGCTCGCGAATAAAGGACACGAAGTATAATTCGAGTAAATGACGCGAAGGACGACACGGATGCACGCGGTGAGCAATTTATTTCGCATCAGGGCTAACTCGAAAAGGATCCACGATGATACCTTAGTATTCCAGCCTTGACGAGGATCTGATTGAGCAGATCGCACGGTGGCACCTGGCCGGTTATCATAGCCTCGCGGATGGCAACGCCATCCGGGCCCTCGAGGGGAATCGGTACGCCGTTTATCAACAACACTTCCTCCTCTCTCATGCTGGATTTCTTTTCGCAATCCACCACCTTCACCCCAGGCCCGAGAATCGACTCCACCGTCGACTGGATCTCGTGATCGTCCATTCCTGAGAAAACGTATGCCACGGGTTGCTACGCGAAACTTGTTGCTGATTTATTCGTACCTCGTGCGAAATCGATATGGACGTGATGGCGGTTCTCTTTCGACCAAGCATTTATTACGCAATCTCATAAAGGTGTTGGCACACCTGAAGACACCTTTTATGACACATTACGTGCACTGTACGAAACATTTGGAAATCTGTCGTAAATCTTAGACACGCGGATTTTTATACGTTTAGGGCAAAGTTAAGAATACACGGAATTCGTACGATACGCAAAATTGTGTAGAATATTCGAAATACGGCACGCGTTGTACCTAGTATTCGGTAGGTGAAGCAGTACTCTGCATACGTTCCACTCTTTTAGTCGTATTTGTGAAAATATGAATTTGCATAAATATCCGCGGTTTAGCAATTATGTGCGTTGGTCAAGTTTGAAAGAAATCTGAAAATGTACGTAGATTTTACAAGATACGATATGTATACGATATGATAAAAATTATTTCTCAGGAGAGGAATTTAATTAGCAGTAATTTTATCTTTGACACTGGTTTACGTTAAAAATGATTACTTTCAGACTTCTCGAAGGGAGTAAACGTTTTTATCCGTTTTGAAGTTAATTAGTAGAGAAACGAAATAAAACTTCGTTTTAATTCGACTAATTGCAAGAGTTTCTTAGTTCTTGATAGATATGCCGAGTAAGCGGAATATTTCGAGCCATATTCGTAACAACGTAGCAACAATGAAACTTCTGATCTTAATCTCCGTTCTCGGGTTCTTCAATCCCTTGAAATTCTTTTGACAGCGTTCGAGGAAACTGATGCGCGGCGAAAGAAATATTCGCCGTCGTTGTCCTTCCTCTAAACTGCTTTCCAAGCGATTTTCATTTCAAACCTCGGCGCAAAGATGCGCTAAAGTACGTTCGCTGAGATATCATTAACCCTGCCGAGTTTCATCGAATAACGCTGATTTATCGCGAATATTTCTCATAACGTCGAAAATAACGAGACGTGATATTTCTTGAATTATAAATCAGGTATTCCGATACTTTGATTCTCTATACTTGTTCACTCTCTCCTCTTAATGCAATTATTAATTTAGAAAAATTAAAACACAATCCGCAAACAAACGAGAAAAACAGTTTCGTGCTTGTACAATCTTATTATTTCACAATACATTGCAGATTGTATTAAAATTTTGCACAAATCCTACTTTACCTCTAAAGTAGATTTTAATTAGTTTTAACGTAGAATATACTAACTTTGCTTAGAATTTTTGCTTAGATTTTTGTTTCCGTAAGAACAGTCGTGTTATAGAACATACGAGACCTTAGTGACTAATCGTATTTGAGTTGCAAGAAAAATTGCAACTTGTACAATGTAGCCTAGGAAAATGCAAATTACTTCAAATACAATGTACGTGTACATCCGTCATATGACCTGATACGCTATCAGTCAGATGAAGAGCTCGAACCATTTTCTCGGTTTTGTTCGATTAATTTTCTCGTTAATTCAAACTTAATGCTACGGATTTCATAAAAATTTTTAGAAATTTTGACAGACCAGTGTCCGAGGATTTTTCTAAGACAGTGGAAGTCTAAATCAACTCCTCTTAAATTGTTGAGTTCCATACTTTCGACCGACAGTGTACTCGTCTACTTCGCTATTGAAAGAAGCCACGTATTGAACATGACTGAAACTCGAAAGGAGGATCGTCACGTTATTATTATTAGCCTCCTTTCAAGACAGCACAAAAGTTTTCGACTACGAACGAAAACACATTTTATTATGCAAATTAGCTGGATCGCGTAACCGTTAGAATCGTATTGGAATCGTAAAATTCATCAACGGGGGATAAGTGAATGAAATTCAGTACTTATTAAGTTGCTAATTGAATCGGTTAATCGTATAATCCGAGACGAAGATTACGAAATGAAATCCGCAAAACATCGTTAAGGACGACGTTACAGGGCGACAAAACGATATCGAGGAAATTTTTATCGCAATAATTTGCACCTGGCCGACTCGTCGAAGATAAGTCAACTTGAAATACGTTCGAAGGGTACTCGGAGGTGGAATCAGCTGCATACTGAATTGCAAATGAACCCGCGATGAAAAGGAAATCATAATAATACCACGGACAGATGTTAAAGCTCGTGTCCGCGAGTCTTCATCTAACTAAATGAAATCGAGGATGACGTGAAATCGTTGAATTATTTTTAGCAGACGGATATCTCTTGGCCGCCTGCACGAGGAAGTTTTTAGATAGTGACATTTGTTTGACAGATCTAGACACTTTCGCTCATAGGTAATACTTTGTACGTATCGTACATTAGGATCATATGGCAAGTAGATTTGTAGATACGAAAAAGCTTTTCTAATGGTTTATAGTCGCCCTATTCTTAGAAGTCACGCACTATTCAATTAAACGTCCTTACTGTTATTACTTTATGTTCGCATCAGGGTAATTAAATTTTCAAAGCAATAGTTACTTAAGTGGATTTATGTAAATCTAAATTATGAATATTAGATTCTATATTTTATTAACGCGTAATTTATAGGATACTCGTTAATTAGACATCCAACGACTCAACCATAGACAATCGGAAGTTATATACGTTCATTATTCTATCCATTCGTCATATCCATATTGAAATACTCACGATGAAGATAATATTTCTAAACACAAAGTTTTGCAGGAAATAAGAAGACAAATGTTCAATATCGTCTCATAGCGATTCGAACTCTACATCGTTATTTCTGATGTTCTAATAAAGGCACGGTAAATAGACTCAATGATTTCGTTTGCTATTCGCAGAAGACGGCGCTATTCCGTAAATTTTTCGTCGTTCCGAGTGCTGAGAAAATACCACGACAGAGTTCGAGTAATTAACGAATCATGCTCGTACGAAGCTAAAGGAGAACACCTGGAGGAAAGTAAACGAAAGCGCGCTGATCGATGAAGGATCGGTTTGACGAGCAAACAGCTGCGCATGCGCGCAATCGGAGCGACACGTTTGAAATAATTCAACAACCAAGTCACGAGAATCACGAGATCTCGAGACAAGAGCTGGCGGCAATCCGTGAAGGCTCAGGTAATATCAGGAGAACACCTGCACACGTGCGTCCCACCACCTGACCCATCCAAACTAACCTAAGCTAACACTACCTCACTGAAATCGAGCACGCCACGCACCTGCGTCCAAGGAACAGCATTTAAAATCATGCCCAGAATCATCAAGATTTTTTATTTATTTACCTGTTTGTTAATCTATTAGCCGGATCATCTTTTAACCTGAAAGTTTCATAATCATGGAACGAGAAGTTAATTAAGACGAATTAATTTTATCTCTTTACGACGTGAATTATTTGCAAGCGATTATTTGTAAAAACCGAAACCTAGATAGAGATCTATTTCGTCCAGTAATTATCGTAACTATCGTAACTATCGTAACGTGTACTTCACCGTGGATATTTTGTACATCTTTTCACATCATGCGCGTTCTTTCAATTTTTGCACGTTGCAAATAAAAGATCCATCGACGATCGATGAATGTAACACGGTAGCGTTGTAGATTTCAAGTTTTCTGAATTTTTACAGTCATACAGATTGTAACATTCACGTGGAAAATCTAAGTGGAAATTATTTTCAGAGTTGAATAAAATATTTCGTAAAAACTAGATAAAATTCGCGTTAAAAATTAACGAGAAAGCTTATATAATCGTTCGGAAATTTCGATAGACGGTACGCAAACGGTATTTTATCTTTACAAAATCGAATACCGCTTGGAACATAGTCGATGAGAATATTTTCTACGAAAATTCCACGTTCCCATTTTCGCTTATCAATTTATATCGTTCACCGTTCGTTCATATAATATGCACATCGTCGAATCTTCCCTCGAAAATAAGACGAAAAAACAGGCGCTTATTTCGTATAACACGTTATTGCATTATTCATGAACTAATGTAACAATAGATACGACGCATTTCCATCACAACCGAGATGATTCCTGTGAGATAAATCAGGAACTTCGCCTCTGACCTCAGTCACGAATGAGGTTAAGAACGTTGCGGATCGACGATGCAAAGAATGTATTATCTTGGTTCACGCACACACACCCCTATGCATCGAATCCACCTTCGTTGATTTACATCTTCGAAGAAGCAACAGGATGATCCACGGAAACAATCTTATTTATGGCGAGAGAAACACAGAAGTACGTGTCTCTGCCTGCAATTTTTCAACCACAGTTTCTCTCGTTTCTCCTCCGCGGTTACGATATAACAAGGATTTCCGTCGAAAGGATACATGCAGACAGAAGGACGTATATTATGAAAATGTTTCGAGTAGAATGACGTTGTATTCGATGAACTTTTCGAGTGGTTGTCAGAAACAAGGAACAGATTGAATATTTTAAGAAAGAAGAATTGTAGGTTTGAAATATTTTTATTGAAAAATTATCGAGGTAAAGACGATGTGTCGTGTCTGAAGATGAGCTCTCTCGCTTTTTTTCCGAAGTACCTTAATAGAAAATTTTCGAGGTCCAGGGTGACGTACTTTATTAAGCTCGATTAATTTTCTAATCACTTCATGGGTTTAGTTTTTCACCTCAGGTTTTATCTCGTGCACTAATAATATTCAAACTTTTTACGTCCCCTTTTCGTGTAGCCACTGGATTCTCATGTAAAGATCTCTCATTTCCTAATGTGTAATCAAATATTCTCTAAATACCTATATGTATATTTATGCAAGTTTCATCACACCGTGAAGGCATTTTTTAGCAAATACTCGAGGCAAGATTTTTATTTAAAAATACAGGAAATATGTAAAACGTGAAAAATATAATTCTGACGCATAATGCGTTTTTCGTGTATTTCTTCTAACCTCTACTATTTTAAGAACCGAAGAAATTCATCCCAGCAACCTCGATACCGTTATCGCTCTCATCTTGCTCCTATAATTCTACGATGACAGTTAGTAAAAGAATTATTACTGCCAATTCACCTCGCAATGCCGCGCGTGAATCGTCTTTCTCTCGAAATGTTTTCAATTACCGTCGCGATTAGGCGTGATCGTCGTGGCAAACATTCTCACGTGACCGTAATGAACATCTTGATAGCATTCATCGTTCAATTTCCCATGGAGAAATGAACAAGGAATCGCGACAACCGTGACAACGTACCATAATATCGTTACTCGCGATCCGATTTAGCTAACGTGTACAGTAAATTGCTGATCTATCGGGCTGTACACGGTAAATTTTGCTCCCTTGAAACACCGGTCGTTACCGTGTTTTCGTATCTTCGTATCCTCCCATTTGTTTCGTCCTGCACGGTCAAGGATTGCCTATTGCCTAAAAATCTCGTAGCTTGCAGGAACTGCTAACACGGTTATGAGTCGCCCACTACGATTACGGTAGATCATATGTGATGATAGAGCGCAATTTCGTACCGAAGAAATTATGTTACGACCAGAGCTTGATCCTTGACACTTAAAAAAGCTACTTTAACGATACTTTGGTTCGTTCCTTCTAGGATGGAATGAGGAGCGACGTGCGAGGAACAAATTTGACCCTGCTATGATTCTCTCAGACGTTCTCGACCCCAATTATATTTTTGCAACTTTAAAAAATATCCGTTTGAACAAAATATTACGAGAGTCTTATTAAATTTAAATTAATTAATAAATTAAATTTCAGGCAAAATTATCGGGAAAGCAAAACCAGTCTGGTATACGCAACACCAATCAAACAATAATTTTCCTGATAAAGCACACACCACGTTCGTAAGTCCATCGCAGAAAAATTTCATAACGAACAGAATTATTCGCCAATCTCCGTACCTCAACGATTCACGACTTTCGAAACTCGTTTCCTTCGCAATTAATCTTGCAACCTCGTAAACGTTGAAAAATCGGCCACGCGCAAATGTAACTTTGCTTCGATTCTGACGTGGCTTCTGATAGCTCTCTAACTGACGTGGCTTCGTTTTTAGTGGAGAAGTCTGAGATAACCGTGACAGGAACCAGGATGAGGGAGAAGATGCGAAGAAGTGGCGTGGAAGTCTACAGAAAGGCGAAGTGCGTTTGCCGAGGCAAGGAGGGCTAATTAATTGGCTGGCGTGCTAATTAAGGGCGAGAAACGTAATGTCACGGCGCTCTATTTGCGCAGCACGCCAAGCACAGAAACGCCAAGCTGTTTCACACTGTTTACAATCTTGCAAGTTCAGACGGTTTCCATTGAGTCTCATTAGCGTTAATCGCATCGCGTTCACGGTTAGTAAACGGAAGGATGTTTGGATGCGTTTGGCCGATGAAATTCAGTTCGATCGACCGATTGCTTGCGTTACTGCAGGTGCCAAAGTCGATAGAACATCCCGTAAATCACTGTCGTACAAATGGAGACAAATTCCACCGAGAAAGTTGGAAACACGAGGACACGAATGCGGTTCGACGACGAGAAAATGGTTTATAGAACGTTGGGACGTTTGTCGTCGGTTTGCTCGTGGTTTGCGAAGATCCGGAAGTGGATTTGGCGAAAGTAAATCGATCTTCGTGAGCTCTGGATTGGCGAACTATTCGATTGCTTCGGAGAATTTCGGTATAACATATTAAAGGAAGATGATAGGGATTTCTGGATTTATACAAGCTAAAGAGAGAAAGTTTGTGCAAATTTTGTGTACAAATTATACAAAATCGTTGGCAAAAATGTAGGTATAAGTAGAGTAACTCAAAAGGAAAAGAAGACGTTCTTGCCTGTCATCGAAGAGTAATATCAATGAAAGAATGGACTCGAAATAGATATTTTGTATACCGTTCATGAGATTCACGCTATTTTACAGTAGATTATCCAATTCGTACAAAGCTACTATAAACTGAAAATATTTGATGACAATACAAAATACCGTTTAGCATTAGCTATATTTTAAAATTAATTAATTTAATCCAATTCATAACTAAAATTAGCTAATTCACTTTGAAATTATCTTTCGATAAAGATTTTACAAAATAAATATTTATACGAATCCTATTTCCTCATTTACTATGCTTTCAACCATTCTTCTGTTGTTATAGCAAAGCGACGACTAGTCGTGGTTTTGCAAGTATCTATGTATTACAATCGCGTACTCCTCAATTATTTTTTACGACACCCAATTATGATTACATCACAGATGCATCTCGATAAAACGATAGAGGAATTCCATGAAAGTATCAACACACGCAACGACGAAAGACAACAAAAATCATTTCCCTGAAGTTTCATGATTTCGAAACGACCGACATCTACGCGAACGTATCCGCCATAACAGAACTTCAACGTCAAAGAACAAGCAGATGACGCTCTAACTAAGAAGAAATGGCGCTATCAAGGGAAACGTAGCGGTGCATCTGCAGTACCGTAGAATGGCGCTAATTCCTGCGTAAATAAAGCGAAGGCTAATTTTCGTTTCGATAAATGGCTCAATTAAAACTGTAAAGTCGCCCGCGGTCGCGATTTTTCCGACACGTGCTCGCGCTCGAAACCACTGCCAGCTCGCGAATTAATTAAATTCCCCAGCGACTAATTAAGACATGGAAACGGGACACGCGAGTGCGTGAGTCTTCGTTCGAACGTTACATCAGACATTCTGTCGTCCGGAACGGAGAACACCCATTGAAACGCGGCATGCTCACGATCGTCGACGCGCCAACAAAACGAAAGTTAAACGCGCATCGGCCTGGATGAAAATTCGCGTGTGAGATCTGGCCGGATAAAGAAAGCGCAAGTCGTGATTGTGTGCAAATTACACGCCACGCTGCCCTGTCACGCTAAACACCAACCATTTTACGGAATAACGTGAAAAGGATACGTTCCTTCCTTTCTTTTTTTTTTTTTTTTTCTTTTTTTGTCGAGCTCTTACGCGTGTCGGAAATCTAGCGTTGCGTTATCCAATTGTCTGTTTCTACGCTTCTTTGTAAATTTTATGAGTTGAAGTCGCTTGTGTCGCGATTTGTTAATTAATAAGATTAGTTAATCGATATATAGATGGCAATTTAGTTAAATTATATATATATATATATATATATATATATATATTTTTAGAAACTTTATGAAGGAACGACCCATACGGCAAAACGGCAAATTGAGCGAAATGGGTCGGGTGTTTCAGTTCTGGTTTTTTTAATGGTACCTACGCTTTTAGAACAGTGTTTTAGACTTTAGACCCATACGATGGTATGATAAATTGAGTGAATTGGGTCGGAAATTTTAGACACGACTTTTTAATATTACCTGCGATTGAATTGATAATTTCGATGACTCTTGAAGAATTTTGTACTATTTATGTTTGCAAAATAAACGGAGATTTCATCGGAATTCTACTATTTGACTGAAAAATACACCAAGCTCCTACATACATGTTTGTCATCAGATTCTATACTGCAGTATTCCGCACATTTACTCCTCAATTTTAGAATTTTTATATGGAATGAAACAACTAGAAGTCTTGAAACTTGTAAAATTGTAGGATTTCGTTCCGATTATTAAGAAATTTTTTACTATTATATAACTTATTTTGTTAACATTGGTAATGTGTAAAAATGTTCCTAATATTGCGTTAGTTTAATCGCGCAAGAAATTTCTGGCATTGTATTGTTGCTTTCTCATTTTCTTCTTTCATGTTGTTTGTACAATAAATTTGTAAGCAAGGAAATTGGAATTCGAGTTTTCGCGTGAAATCATATTTGAGATGTATGAATATTTTACGATTTAGTTTTCACGTGTAGTTTGCTCGTTGGTCGTTTGTGAACTGTAGTTAACGCTAATTGGAGTTGTTTGTAATGTTGCAGTTTACCGTGTAAATGAACAGTATAATTGAACGAATATAATGTGTAATGTGCAAACAGGCAACGAATAGTACTTTAATACAACGTGCAATGAATTTCGTAGATGAGCGTAGTATTGTATTGTGCGCCTTCACCGCAAATTTTCCTCGATCGCAGTATGTTTAATTGACTGTTTAAAATACGTAGACATAATATCAACTGTTATGATAATTCACTTCTTTATAAACGTTTAACATTCACGTAGCATAAAGACCTAATATATTAAACTTTAATTCAAACGAAAATACAATTTTGACAATGTATAATAATTATTTAATATTCCGAGAATATCACAATTTAAATATATAGAAAGTAATAACGTGTAAAATATAACGACAGTCTGTCTCGATCATCTTTTCCGAGATAATGTTCAACTCTTTCCAAGAAATACGTTTTTAAAGAGTATTACATGTCTCATTTTCTTTCAATCTCCCTTGTTAAACGTACTAAAAAGGAAAGATCTCTAGGCTCTGGGCTCGGCGAACAATCTGCACTGTTGAATCAATCTGAAAATTTATGCGCGAGTTTCCCTCCGTTCTTTTACCTTTTAATGTAACCACGACAAAAAAAATACGCATCTAAATTTCCTCGCTATTTTAACCAACGTTCCAGCTAACTAACTTAAATTTCAAATAAACACCCACCTATAATACCATTCCCATTCTTTCTTCTTTTTCATTTACTTTTTAATGCGTAGTTTTAACTAAAATGCATATTCAGAGGGGAAAATTGCGTAAAAGGTGAAATTGTAGCAGAATTTCATCGTTGCTATCGCGTTTCCTGATCGTTCAGCTGCAATGTCTATTATCTGGGTTACTAATTAAAGTGCGCGCATCAACAAGTGGGGGACCCGGTTTTCGCTTCATTGTCTTCCTGTCTGTCCTCCGTCTGGTTTCCCTGCGTCCGCCACCGGACATACGATAATGAAATAAACCGGGCTTACGGCGCCGTCCTTATTCCATTTATTGTTACTGCCGACTAAGAAAACGTGGATCGCGTGTTCTTGGACGGGAGTCGTGAGAACCCAGACCGTGACTCTCTGACATTTGGAAAGGGGAGAAGTTAACAGTCCGAGAAGGGACCAAGGTGCGTCAGTCGTCGTGTTAATCGTTAATTAGACCACACGCTTATTAATTTTCACGCCTGTTCTTTTTCTACTTTCGAGTTATCAGCAATGGTATTATACCTTGTCATAAAACAACAGTATAACTAGATATAATTTTTGTTAATTATCTTCTTTAAGTACGGAAGGTAAGAACGTTTTCACACTGCGAATATAGGAATTTTTGTTTCCTAAGTCGTATATTCTACATTTGTAAAGTCAAAAAAGAAGATTCGTTACAGTTTGTTTTAAAGACACTTTCGTTTATAATTTTTATAGCGGCGGTACGGTTATTTATTGTGTGATATATTAACAATCGTGAAGTAGAGATGATAGGTACAGAATTTACAGATTTATAAGACGCAAGAAATAAGGCGAATGATTGCGAAGTAAAATTTCGTTTCTCGTATCTTAAATCGAACAAGCATAATTTACAAGGTACAACGATATTTCAACATTCGTTCCCGTAAAACGTTCTCTCATTTCGCGTAGAGTTTACGATATAATAATTTTCAGGACCACCAAGAATCTAGTCCCGATTGTAATATTTTACTTGAGGTAGCATGGAACGAGACTACATGTCGACGAATAAACTTTGTTCCAAGTTGCGTGATAAACGGAAACACAAACGGCAAGTCACTTTTCCTTTCGTGAAGAAACATTCACAAGACTAGTGAATTAATACCCTCGCTATAGCTGTGAGTTTCACGTTCAACCGGTAACCAGACACGTATATTATTTGAAACATTTCATCTTATTAAAAATTTCGATGCATTTAAATCACGCGTTTAATTAAATCATTCTTCCGATAATTAAAATTCAAAATTCCTGGAAAAGCCAACGTGAAACTGAATACAGCTTTTGTTTAGCGACTGAAACGTCTAATGAATAAAACCACAGATAATTAAACAATCAAGCCATTGTTTGCGCTATTCGGCCAAATTCGAAATAACTCAAAACTGCTTGCGGTACGAAATAATTTCAGTTTGATCATATTATTGGGAAACTAAAACTAATAACTATAACGATATTTTATAAATCTAACTTTGTGTTATATTACGGTATATTCAAGATAATATACGTACTAGGGTAGAAAATGAGAAAATGGAGTACACACGAGATACTTCAAAATTGTCTTTGAAATAGATATCGTCTCCTTACTAATATCCTCTGATATTACATCGTACGAGCTTCTGAAAATTTCATGTTACTACAATAAATTTCACGTTTTTCTGTACGTGATATCAAATATGACGTACGCGGAGATAAATTTGAAAAATCAGGTGCAAAATTTCGGTTACGCAGCTAAGCAAAGAAAATTCCGCCGTACACTCGTGACTAAACGTCTATCTACACATGAATGAATTTTAAAATAATTTCGCATTTACATTTAAAAAAAACTGGTCTGGTGCCAGTTCTAGTCGTATGAAACGAGCTGTGTTAACGATAAGCGGCGGACGTTACGAAATACTATACATACTTTACTCCGGCCCAAGTAATTTCTTCCTAGAAAAAAGGTTGCTTACCGTGCAACAAAATTATATAAAACGATATCCGGTTTCTTAAGCGGCAATAAAAATCTCGGTATATTTCTTGATCCTTAATAGTCACGATCCATTTCCATTTACGACTGAAAATGAAATTTTTATAGAAGGAAAGCAAACCGATTCCAAATACCAATAAAACCATAAACCTACTCGATAAAGTTAAATTAGTGAAACTTACGTTAAAAACAATGAAGAAGACGAAAGAATAAAAATTTGCTTCTCGAATGATTCGATCGAAATAGAATTTTTAACAATTAATTATCTATTCTAAATTTTAGCGAAGCAATAATATCAACGAATAGAATAATACGAATCAAAAGTAACTAAAATAAGAACAGAAGGAAAAGAAAAAGGAGAAGCCATCGGATAAACGAAACGAATTCCTTAAACGATTGAAGTATAGGTTCGAAGAAATTAAGGCTTTGACTTCGTAAAAGAAAAAAACATATCAAACCCAAATGCAAACAAAACCGTATATAAAGTTGCATAAAAACAAAAAAGAAAAAAAGCATTAGTGAACCGAAAAACGTTCCTTAAACGATTTCCAAGTCGATATTAATTTCACGAAGCACGAGCAATCATTTTACGCATCAGAACACCAGCAAACACGTGCAACTCGATGACGTTTAATATTCAGTTAATTAGTCACGGATCGTAACGTACTGTTTTGCTATAGCCGTTTGAAACCTTGCGTCTGATTAATGTGTTTTCTACCGATCCACAGATCGTCACGCGAAATCTGTTCGTTAGTGTACGATTATCATTCAGAATCGCAGATTATCGTTTGCTCCAAGTATCAGTCTCGTACCGTGCAATCGAAAATCATTCGAGTAATGACTAAAATTTCCACGGTGATGTCAAACGAGTAGTCTCGACCAGTTGAAGCCATTTTTACGAACAAACGAAATTACGTCCAGGTGAATGTTCATCCTGCGTGATAATTTACAAGAACCAGAAATCGAATTGCACGAGTAAACAACTGTAATTTTGAGTTTCTCAAGGAAATCTGAGTGTTTGGATAGAAGTTGGCGTTTCTCTTTGTGTTGATGGCTTACTTTGCGTAGAAGATTCGAGTAACCTGAACGAAATCGTAACAGCTTTTGCTATGTCAAGAAAGAGGTATGTAAACTCATTTGTATGCGAACAAACAATTTTTTTTTACTATGTACACTACATTTTTCTTCCATCGATGACGTTATACATGTTATTAGAGACAATACTTATCTGTATAGCTTTGTATGTTTGTCCGCTACAGTTACGTAATATTCGCAATGTTCTTCAAGGCGTAATCAAACGACAAACACAATCTGATAAGCGTAAACCGAGTTTCTTGTTATATTCTAGAGATATATTTCGATTTTTTATTCTTTGTACCACAGAAAAAATGGAAACGATGACGATAAAAAGAAAGAGATAGTACAGGATGAATTCTAAAATACGCTGGATAACGAGATAAAAGTATTTTTAGTTGAAATATTTTCTACAAACTTGACGTTTGATAACACTATACGATGCGAACTCGATGACCGCGCCCTCAAAGAGATTTACATAATACGATATACTAAATGCAGAGTGCAAAATTGTACAACTCGCGCTCTAAATACTTTCGGAATTATGGCTGGTGCTTGTGCGGTTCATTTTGTTGGAAGAAGGCCAGGAGTGCTCTGTTAACGCAATTTAAAATTGAAATTGTATCCAGTTCTATTGTGATGTCATCTCGTTCGCGAGGAACGTGAGCGGGAGGAATTGTTTCTTACGTGAAATTATTCAGACTCGCGTCAGTTAATAACAATGATCAATGCCGCTTACAATGAATAATTTAAATATCAGGTCACCTCTCCAATTATGCGTTTACGTACGTGAATATTCCTTAGTTTGGAATGAAATTTGCAATGTAAAAGGAGAATAACGATGCAGGCTTCCTCGTTTAAGTAAATAAACCTCGAAAAAAAAAAAAAAAAACGAAAATTAATCGAATACCTCTTACACGATAAGCTAGTAACCAATAGTGTTAATGAATTGACAAATTACAGATTGTATTCATCGCTGTTACTGTAACTTAAAAAATTCAATACCGATATACTTGTATAAATTACCAACTGATAATATTGGCGAATTTGAAAATTGCAAGTTGTAGTTTCAACAACTGCGTTGCGCAAACAATTTGCACGTTATCGTTTAAATTGTTAATATCGTTGGTACATATTCTACACGAGATCGTACTAAAATCATTGTTGCATATTACAAATTTATTAATTAAATAAAGCTTTGTTTATTTATTCTACGATGTATATCGCAGTGTATACCAATTAACCATAAACTGAACTAATCCTCGTGAATAATATCTCTATATAGGCAAATTTATACATAATATATAGACTATATGTCGTGACAGAGAAACCAATCATCTACCGCTGAATAAAACACAAGCTCGCCTACTATAAACAAAGTGCAATTAATTTCAGCAACATCGTTCAGAAAATCAGGGAAGCAAAGAACATCGGAACAAAAGAGTGGCGAATACCCCGTGTAACATAAAATCTACCAGGCTTCTACGTGGATTGATTGTTTCGTTTGGCGCCGTGTTCATGAACACGTCCGCAATTAAGAAACCAATTTACCGGCGATTCGCGCGGCCTCAAGGCGGCTAAACGCTCGTTTCTTAAGTACGGTGCACTGACGAAAATTCTGTTTGCTTGATTTTTACACGAGACCGCCGTCTGGATGCCGGCCAGCAAGCGTAACACTGTGAAATTGCCGGTGGAACGAGGCAAAAAGCGCGCGAGAACGTGTACCAACGTCGTCGTCGATCCGCGGCGCGCTTTCCTCGCGAGTGAATCGCGAGCTACGCTCCCTCTGTGCGCCCAGGGAGGGTGGCTGGCCCGAAATTTGCATTGCAGAGTGAAATTAGCTTGGTAAAAAGTGGCCGGCCCCGTAAGGAATTTGCAATGTTAACGAGGCCGATCGCCGCGTTTCTGATGCACACCGAGAACCCGCTACGTATTCTCGTTTGCACGTTAATTCGCTTCAGCTTAAGTCTACTTCTGCAACTTCTTCCACTCGCGATTTTTATTGCGCATCCGCGCTCTACGTTCCACGATATATACATTGATTCAGGGAAATATTTGAACACTTACCATGGAAACGTCTCGTGTCTGTATCGTGTATGTGTTACGTCAAACGTTTTCAAATGTCATTAGCACTGACAGACTATATGAGACACGACTATCATGATTTCCTACATTAGCCGAATTTGAAACCAATCTGAAAGTCTACACAGAAATTGTGAGATATTCGTTGGAAATATATATTTAGTAAAAGGTTAATGCGAAAGGACACCAAATGTACGTAAGAGATTTTTAATCTACTTTAGCAAGCGTTTGATTGAAATTCGTGTGTGAATTCATAGCCGTAAAGGGTTTAAATCGTATCGGAATAGGAAGAATGTAATTATCAAAAAGATACGTATTAAATACAAGTTTATTGAACAGATCGCGTGGATTTTCGCGGTATCCATGATCGAGTTATTTTTCTCTTTTGCCAATTAAGATTTATACGACTTCCACATACACAAGCTTGATGAAATAGATTTACGAGCGCATAAAGTATGCATACCAGACTTCACCAAAGCATTTTAAACACAATCTGGCTGGATTCATGTTCCCATAAATTGCACATGGAATCTAATATTATCGAATTCATGATAAAAAAGGTATAATACCAGGAAGAATAAAGAATCTCAAGAATTTGTACCATAAATCATCGGACGCATCTTATATCTTATATTTGCCACGATCAGTAGCTGTAGTTTGATTTGATTAGCTTTATTTTAACAGAATGAATATGTATTGCATATTACAAATATAAAGATAAAAAAGACATTGTCGCTTAACATTTCAATATATTCTATATTATATTACTAGCAACGAGAAACTCGATAAAATCTATAAATGCAATGTCTGTGTTATTTTATTGCACACTGCGTATTTAAGATACCAAACAGGACGCCAAGCAGGCATTGTTAGAGAATACAATAAGGAAATATCGCTAATTCGTCGAATACGTAACGGGACGCGTGCTGCAAATTCCTCGCGTTTGCCCACTTTCTTGAAATAGTTCGACGGTGACAGGCCAAGAAAATCATGCGAGTTTAAGCATATTTTCGTCGATCAAATGAATTTCCTTCAAGGCGAGTGCCTTAGACAGTTTGCAGATTCTTCTCAGCTTTGAATCGCAAATGCGCAGAGCGCCGCGCCGCCAGAGACGCCGAAAGAGAACTTTATTTAGGTTAGTGGAGCTCGTAAAAAAATCGCTGCCTTATAACCGTTGGCGTGACGAAATATTTCTTTGCAGTCGGTTTTAAAGTGAACGCGAGAAAAAAACCAGGATTGAAATATACAGGGACGATGAAAATGGAAGCATCGGTCGAACTGCCAACGAACTTTCGCTTCGATAAAGACGTGGAGCTTGAAATTCGGTTTTTCCTCTTTCATTGAAACTCTTGCACGCTGTGCAACGCGTGACCAATCGACGAGGATAATTTCATAAAACATCCAGGAAAAAAAGAGATAGAGTAGATAATTTGTACAAGTTAGATTTTTAATGAGTTTCTAGGAAAATTTGAATTTTCCGCGTCCCGAATCGCAGTCTGCATTTATTTTTTATTGATATAACAGCAAAAAAATCGAGACAATTAAATAACCTGTCGACAATTGACAATCGTACACTCGTGAGTAATTGCTTTTTACAAAAATAGAAAGGAAAATTAATTCGCTGTATACATCGAGAAGCAAGAATAAATTGACAATAATGAAACAACTGTCTGGGCAATTTTGTCAGTTATTTCTTTAAACTATATTACAAATACGATACATTTAAAATACCATAGACTTAAGATCTCAAAAAAGTAACTAACAGAAAATAATTCGTCTGAAAGTAACTTTTCAAACTATCAAGTCGTTGTATAGTAATTGTTCTCGAGGTGAAAAAATGTTAATTGAAATAACATCTATCTTAATCGATGAACGTTCGTTCATCTTGAGATCAATATTTGTTCCTATTTCAAAAGTGTCCACGATTTGGGCATAACATGATTGATTTGAAAATATATTTCAGTAAATTATATATGACAGTTATCCGAAGTAGTTGTAGTTCTTCCCCGATAAAACCAGAACACTAAACGTCAAATATTTTGCGTCTATCGCATTCTAGGGCTAGAATTCAATTATTTTAGGAAACCTAAACTATTCTAACAAACTTGAACTTCAGGAAGCTATTCTATCTACGGTCAGACCCACGTTAAGCAAACTTTATGGCTTTATGTCGTCCTGTAACGTCGTGGTTATTTATCTGCAGTATGCGGAATACCAAATTATCTCGTTACTCTCGTTTGCTTATCGTATAATCAGAAATTCTGTCCGGTTCGCTTTCGGTTTAAAACCATAATACGCAGCTTAAACTGATCAAACACAATCGCAGTATTTTTGGTAAAAAAATTGGCTATTCAACAAATTGGTTAATCAACCAATGGCTACTTGAAATCACGATATTCCAATATTTTCTTACGATCAAGCTAATCCGACTCGGAACTAACGAGAAAATAACTACTTTCGTGTTTTGTATCAGCGATACGGAAATGCTAAAAGGGAGTCAGATGGCCCCCAAAACGTGGAACACAAAAAGCATTGCGTTCGTGTCTATTCTGTATCTCGTTTGTGGTAGTACGGTGGCATTTGAAGAGAGAAAAACGATCCTGCTCCGCGGCGGCTGCGAAACGTGTCAAGTAATTGGTGTCAAGAACGAGAGGCAGGAATCGTCGGAGAAACGCGTTTAAGCAATCGTCTTACGGGATGTAATGCATTTCAGCCAGTTAAGATAATCACGAAACACCGGTTAAGAAAGGGATCTCCGTGTCATATACATAGTCCGTATATACGTCCGGAGAGCCACTGCAAACAGAGATGTTTCCCTCTGGGACACAAGCTGAACGACATTGATGGTTCACGGAAAAAGTTCTTGGCAATAATAACAGGAACGTTAAGCAATTGCGTAATTACGCTTAGCTCCTTTCATGTTTATATAGGGTGTCGCGAAATATCATATGGGAGATATTTATAAGGTCGATTCTAGACATCAATACATAGAAATGTACCGGTGTCGATGAAACAGTTAACAAACCTTTCTCTCTATATCAGTCGCACTTTACATCTTCAACTTATATTGGAAAAAACATAAAATTTCATTTTTATATTTCTGAAGCCTTCTCTCTTCACCTTCTAGCTTCTCTAGATATTTGAAATTTATAAGTTGTGAACAGGTTCCGATTTTGGAGAAATTTCTTTCGATGAATCCTTGTACGAATTTCAGTTCGACGAAGAAAATTAAGAAAGAAATATTTGTACCATTTCTGAATATTCCGAGATGAAGAAACGAATGACATAGCATGTGGATAGGATTTCGCCTGTCGTATTAGACTGAGGAACATGCAGCGTGAATGAGACGAAGAGAAAGACGTTATTCGCTAGGACCAATATATTTCTATCGTGGTGTCACGTGAAAAATAAATCTCGTACGACACTTTTGTTCATGAATTTTTCTCGTTATTTTGATGTTTAAAATCGGCCCTATAAATATCCCCCATACTCGACATATTTTATGGCACCTGTATATAACGTAAACGTGGTGAGTGTAGGTATGCGTGCACACGCAGTACGTTGTAAATTACTCGCAAATAAACCTCGTGGAATTTCATGCCGCGAGATAGGACGACGTGTTATCTCGAACTGGCGATTGCACTTACGAGAGAAACGGGATGATGTCTCCCTGGTGTCGATCGATACCGGCGGACTCGCTGCTAAACGGAATACAATTGGATTGGTTCGCTTTTCCTCTCCTAGAGTCGAAAATAATTGCTTGATGACGAACGAATTCGAGGGCACGATGGATAATGGAAGTGCCCAAATGCTGCGACGGAGTGTTAATTAAACGCTAATTTTGGGACGTAATGGAATTGTGAAAATGTAAAACGGTTACGATATTGTTCGTGAGGGCATAAGTATGGAGATTATTGAAGATATTAGCTGTAGGATAGATTAATTCAGTGGCTTTCAGGAATAATTGAAATTTTATTTACACACATAGAATAGAATGAATTCAAATTTTGTTTATGACTGCGGTATAAACCTAATTATTAAAATAATTTTTATTATCCAACGATATAAAACTTCACAGATGGATCTTACAGATTATTCTTTTAAATATTTATCCAGCAGAAAACGAACGCGTCGTACTAATTTACATACATACATACGTGAGTAGACCGAGTCCTTAAAAACTAATTCAATTCGAAGTTTGCTGCTAATGTAATTTGTAACTTATTTATAATTTATTTTTGCCAGCTCAAAAAAAGCAGATCATTTTGCAGAGTTTCATCGTTTACTTATCGAATCGCTGTATTATGAATCGAAATCTAATAAAAATTAATCTAATACGTTCCTTTATTTAATAAAAGATTCTTCATACAATTGAAGAAACTCGCTTGCTGAAACTACAAAAGTTCAGATCTCTCTCCGAGTCTATAGTCGAACAATTTTTCCATCTTCGAGTACTCTGAACAATTAATATACGATTCTCGATGTTTCGTCTGGCGGCAACCCTTTACAACCATAAAATTTCAGATCGATATACCGATAACGTGAGCTGGTCGAACGAATCCCCGTGGAGCAAGTTTCCGTCCAAACAGTGAACGTTAACCCCCGAAAAATATGCACCCTGACCGAATCATACGGCAACGGTGTGCACGCGTAAAAGGGGGATGAACTGCGCGCACCCTCGACTCTCGAGGGATACATAGAGGGATTGTATCGTGAGATACAAAACGTAGTACAAGTGGAACGAAATCCTCTTTAACGTGGAGGATTACACGAGAGAACATTCGCCGATGTAAGAGAGAATACCGTGGCAATTGCGACGATTCAGCCGCAAATTGGTTTATCGTGTTCCCGCTGAGGCGATCGAATGGAAACAAAATGTCGGCCGTTCGTGGAAAATCAGCCGGTCGAGTGACCTTCGAATCGATCGATCATTCGTGAACATGGTAGTTGATGATAACTCGTAGACAACCGGATTAACCAATAAAGATACGCAATCTCTGATTGAAATAATTGGAAATAAACAAGGGTTACACGCTCGTTTGATAGAAAACTAGTTTAAGACACTTGAGAATATATCGTTATACCATTGCACGAAATACTCGAGAATATGTTAATGGCTGTGGCAGATGCGAAGTCACGTTGGAATTCAGACAGCCACCCGAAGTGACTGTTAAATTATTTCCTAACGAAAAGACATACTACACTGGTAGCGGCTTCTTACGCGAATGTAGGCTGCAATTTGCAGAGTTTTACAACTGGATCGGTTTGATAAGTTTATACGTTCAATATTAAATACGTAAATTAATTCAACCGAATTACGGTTATTGAAACTAGCCATTGAGGAAAGATCGTTGATCGAACTATACGATTAACCGTATGATTTATACCAAACAAAAAGAATAAATCTACTATCACGTATGTAATAACGCGACCAAAAGCAGCATCGAACAATAAATAGGCCGCTCAAAATAAGCGCACAAATTTCTTAAAAAATGCATTTATTTCTAATATAATAATTCAACTTAAACCTACTAACCCTATGAAACGTACAACAAAGGTCCGGCCAGCTAGACCACTTCACCCTATACCATAAAAACGATACTAAAGCACACACGAACAGCAGAGAAACACGTTCTCCCCCTGTCATCGTATAATCGTATCTTCTGCAGGTCAGTCGGTAGACCCCCTCTAGGCTCATCCTTCGCCGTATTTTCGAAAATACGATCGTTCCCCATAAATACAGGAAGAAAAACGACGAAACATCGGGGCTCGTGCGGTGGAGCAAGTATGGGACAGAAGAAACGAATGGAGCGCAGCGAAGGGACGTCCGCGACCAAATATGGCGCGCGTGCCAGCTTTGACGAGACTACCTTCCAAGCCGATCCTTTGCGTATCCCTTCGTCCTTTTTGTCGTCCTGCGCGTCGCCGTCTATATTTATAGTTACGAGCGCGCGAACGAATCTCGTCAGGTGGTCGAAACCCGACTGGGTTGTATTTACGTTCCGTTTAACTGCATAATGTATGCGCATCAACGAAGCGCGCGCTGCTCCATTTTAATCCCCTGGCCAGCCTAACAGGGGGGTCAGTTCACCCCTCCGGGTACAAGGGTTTCGTGCGTGCACCAAGAGGAGAGGAAGAGCCAAAAGGGGTCTGCACACGATCGATAATATTCATAATAATATTATCTTCTATGAAGCTCGAAAGAAAGATCTCCTTGGAAAGAATTATATGGTTTTACACTAGCTTTCACATAAATTTCCAACATTATGAAGTTACTATTTGATTTACATGTTTCAAGGGAATTTAAGCTTCCAAAGATCTATAGAACGAATATTGTACGCAAAAATATATAAAATACCCAGAGTAGAACGCTTGTTACGATATCTAATGGGTAAAACAAATCTCAATGCAAGTTACATTTCTTTCGTTACACAGGCTCACGTATGTGTTGTACGAAACATTCTGAGATTTCGTTAGCACTGTAACGATGAGAATTACGTTGGTGAAATTTGACATAGAAATTCTATAGTA
This sequence comes from Bombus confusus, assembly GCA_014737475.1. Taxonomy (NCBI): domain Eukaryota; kingdom Metazoa; phylum Arthropoda; class Insecta; order Hymenoptera; family Apidae; genus Bombus; species Bombus confusus. Next base: position 1,373,260 of record JACXIV010000015.1, read on the forward strand.
ACTGTGCAGATACTTTCGAGAGCTAATGTATGTTCATGAAAGTTTCAATTTGCGTGACATCCTCCGCCTAGAAATTAACGATGCTATTGACCATGCAGGAGCCCCGGAAGGCAGCAGCTGACGGGTATAAAAATTTCTGCGGGCTGGTCTCTGTGAAAAGGAAACGAGGACGACCTTCGACTGTTGGACACCGTCGAAATGAACCGTGACGCACGCTGTTACGCGCTTGTTGCCGGAACACTGCCAGTTATACCCGCGTGTACGCAACCAAATTAATGAATTCACTTTCTCCCTTCCTTCCCTCAACCGCTGGAACGAGTTTGTTATACTCGTTCCAGCTAAGTTGACGGTGCAACGATTAACTTGTCGCTTGGCCACTCGAGGACTCGCGGTTATTGGCCCGCTTGCCGTGTTTTTCCTGTTAACGAGTTGCCAGTTCGACTCGTGTCCCGTTGCTTGTTTCGCGGATTTTTATGTTTTAACAAATTCAAGAGTAAGTGGAAGTTTAGTTGGGCTGATCTGTCGCTACTTTTCTCCGACTTTGCAATTCTTCGGGAGATACAGAAGTGGAAGTTCCACAGTTTGTTTCCCTGTCAGCTGGCTTGCACGTAAGTTTAACGCCATAGTTCGGCAAACTGGCGTGTTTTAATGTAAAATTTGATTATTTTTGTATGCATTAGCATTAAGTATATGATGACATTAATTGCCTATTATCTTGTTGTTATGTGTACGAAAATGAGAAAATTGAACATGCATGAATTAATTTATGGGTGCAGTGGGTTTATCGTTGATGGCAGGTTAATGCCATGCCATTATTTACCTATCATAAATTCATTTTGATAAATCCACTACTTAATTCTGTGCTTTCAGGCATCGAAATTTAACGTGGTTAAAACGATTACTTGAAACGATTACTCGCTTAAATAATTCATTACCTTCGCGTAAAGCTATATTTTACACTGTTATTGACTCTTCGTAAATAAATTGGATCAATTTTGTTGTTCTTTTTCTAACTAAAGTAAAACTTTTTTTTTAATAAGAATGAGAATTTGTAGGAGAGAAATTTAAGGGTGAAATTTCAGTTTTTCAACGATACAGTTTGTCCAGAGAGGATTAAAAATAAATTCGAAACTCTCAACCACCTAAACAAACTCGTTTAACGCGTTCGCTCGTAGTCGAAATTTTCATACAAAATCGTAATTCGTTATTTATATAATTTATTTCTATATTATAAAATTATTCTAGAGGTATTTTTCACAGATATTCGAAAATAAGTGTCGTAAAAGTAGGCGTCGGATGCACAACGTACACGACGAAAGTGTTAAAAAACCCAAAGCGTGTTAATTTATGGATGTATGTTCGCGTAGAAGAAAAAAGATACTCGAGAAATGTAATTTTCCCAACCAAACTTATTCAAACTTTTACGCGAATGTTCCGTTGGCCGGTGATGGCGCAAGATTAATTTTATGCAAGCTCTAACCACTAAAATTGCATAAAAATTCAAGGGGAATCGAAGCGCGGCCGGGCATTACCGGGGGAAACTGGGACAACGAAATTATCATATCTCGCGCAAAAAAAACCGATTCCGTGCGTGGAACAGGGTCCGTTCTCCGCCGGAAATAGACCTGGGGTGCGTTCGAAATCGCCAACGGCGGGGAGACTTAATTGTCCAGGTGTACCTATGTAATGTCTGGCTACGTGCTAACTTTGCACGGAAGAGAATTGCAAAATTCTAATTCCCGTCTCGTTTCGTACGCGTAGAACCGGCCGCGCGAGTTCCACGATGAATTTCGGTTCGCTTACCACGCTCCTTATCGGACAAAGGACAAGCATTTTTTCGCGACGTTACATCCGCGCGCAAGGTGTACTCTTCAACTAGCAAATGAGGGAACTTAATTGCAACCACGTAAATTTCCGCGTCTTTGTCTCTTTTCACTCGCGCGGCCCGTGTTATTAATTCCGCGTTATTAAATAAAACATGGCAGCCACGGTACATAAGGAAACTCGTGTGGCTCGCGATGAATAACCGTGCCACCTGGGTTGAAAAGCAACGATATTTATTACGGTTTAGATTGTATCGCGCGATGACGTTGCGACAAATACGCTGTTCGTTGACCGATATTCCGGATTTGTCGCCGGAATTTTGCTGTACGCCTCGCGTAAAACTAAACCGAGATTCTTTGTTGCAAGTTGAAAATCAGGTGACGATTGGCGTTCGAGGTGCCTCGGCTGATTCAAAGACACGGGTTAAGAGAATGTAAGGGAACTTGAATTATTCAATGCTAGAGATGATGCGAGTAGAATATTTCTCGGCATTTAGGATCGTACATTGTTGTATAGCTGCATTTTTTTAACCTATGTCAGTAAAATGTTCGACGACGTTCGTTACGTAAATTATTTTAAATTTTTCCTTTAAGTATCTGAAATTTCGAACTGAACTCATTATTTTCTTATTTAACAAGCACATTTCGATTAACAGATAACTTGAAGTAGTATTCGATTGTTTAAGACAGTAGGAAATGTGGAGAATGAGATGAAGCTCCGAGGGCAATCTGACATCGAACACCGCTTGCTAAATTTTAGCTTCTTAAATTATCGAAGCGAATTTTATTACAGAATGTTAGTTTCTTATAAAATATCGTAGAATGTTAGTAGTAACTAAATGGAAAATGGTATCTTATTTTGAGCTCTCAACAGGTTGAGCATCCAGATAAAGGCAAGAAATATTTTTATTCGAGCTTCTTTTCTTAAAACATTGTCATTTTCCAGAGATGAAGTTCTTTTTACGTAGAGTCTATTATCGAGGATGTTCATTAACTACGCTCGCCGATCGCGATCGATGAAATTACGACGAATTAAAACACATCGAGGAGACACTCGTGTGGACCGAACCGAAAACGACGTAATTTCATTTACATCGACGCGCGTCGCAAGATCGTCGGAATGACCGCGAGCCTTCGAAGCAATTGAACTGTCCACGCATAACCAACCGAGCAGATAAATCGAGCGCAATTACCATCCGCCAAATTGAATCGCGCGTCATAGCCGAATGGAAGTCAGATTTCTCTCTTATCGCTTCGAGCCAGCTCATTATTTGTCTTCGCTAACGAGATTGCCTCGTTCCTTTCTTTTCGCGAGTCGTCCATCCAGCAGAATGACCGAAAAGTAAATGAACAAAAAAAAAAAAAAAAAAAAGAAAAAGAAGAAGAAGAACAGGTAAGAGAAAAATTCCAGGTTTCAATGATTCAACGGCGCAAACAGCAAATACTTTTAATTACTGTCGGTTGCCAAGGGTCTTCCTAATTGCATCTCAGATCCTCGAGCATCCTTTCACGTCCGTGAGTGGGCAGGGAATAATTAAAAAGAATAACTATTCGTTATCAGAACGGAGAAAGCAGGTGGTCCGTGGTTAGATCGATCGCAATTTACACTGCCGGTCGTAGGCATTAGGACACTTGGTCCATTTTGCACAGTCGATTTACACTGGCTGGCGAAAGTATTTGAAGAAACCATGCAACTTACAATTACGTTTGTCCGCTGAAAAATTGCGTAGTCAATTCTGTAGCCAATATAAGTACCATTGTCTGTCAGTTAAATTTTAGTACAACGATCAAACTGTTCCGTGGACTGAAACGAAACTTTTGACAACGAAAGAGCATCTGTACGATACGGATCATCTGTGATGAAAGACAGACATACAGCGATTGATTTCTAAGCCTCCCATATGTGTCGTGTAACGTACTAAATAAAGTACCTATTACAATTTTCCAACAAATATAACAAATAGATAGTGCTCCGATACTCGTGACCGATAGCGTATGTGTACGTGAATTTGACACGGACGGAATACGGTCGGCACGCAAAAGTTCTTATCAAAGCTTTCTCCTACGAATCTTCTCGTTTGACCGACGGAGATCAACGTGTTTGCTCTGACATCCAATCGAGCATCTTTCTCGCGAACTGGTCTCGAAACGAGTCCAAGGTTTAGAAAGTGCGACGGGTCAGGTTTCGGTTTTTCTACTTTCCGCGAACCGGTCACTGTCTCGTTAGATCTACTCTCGCGTGAGATCGCTATCGTGCTTATTACTCGCGTACCGCGTAAAGATCACAGCCACCTACGCCGACAGGCTTAATGGAATTAAGATTAGACTCGTCGTGATGCTCGCGTGACGTCGAATAATGATACTCGTTCCAGATTGCGAGCATCTCCTTCTGTTGATCCCCAGATTATTCTAAGTCGGTAAGTGGATGAGAGACACAATGAACTTCTTATACGACTGGTTCGTTACTCGTACAATTAAAATACGTACACAGTTCGGTCCTTTCTTATATGGCAATTAAAATCTCCTTTGTCTTGGAATACAGGATCTTTGAAATATTTAACTACGTACGTGTATAGTCCGGTAGGTCACCGAATTGCAAAAATTTCATTTCTACGAGTACGGTATGGATTAATTTCTAATCGATACGCAATCAAAACAGCGTTCGTTGTTCCAATAAAAAATCGTATACGTGAATAGCAAGGAATCCTTAGATATTTAGTTTCTATAAGAGAAAAACTATAGCACTGAATCGAGATATCGATCTAAAGAATAAAAGATCTGTATAACACTTTACTAATTCTTAAACTTTGCTATCGCGTTTCTCAATTTCGCTAAAAATGTTTCAAGAGATCGAAAGTTTCCAGCGATCCAAGTACAGTAGCGAAATTGTTCGATCAGACTTCAGCAGAACACGAATTCGTGTTTTCTCGATCAATTCAACCGTACCTTAGGAAACAGTGGCTGCGAATAAATGGACAATCCGATAAATATCAGCAGAAGAGGGAGGTTTCTTGAACGACTGGTTGGAAGAAGCAAACACGGGAGGAGCGAGCCAGAAGATGCAAATAGTAGTAATGAACTGTAGATTCGAGGAACATTATCGGAAAGGGACTAAAGTACCTGCACAGTTTCACGAAAGTATTCTAACACGTGCCTAAGATAGATATTCACGAATTATACTAATTTTTTACCAAATATATGTTTGCGATGTATATCTCGTCATCTTTATGTACACGCGCAGATTGATTCCAAAGCTTAAACAATATAATCGTGACAGTCGTATTTCGTTACGGTGTTAATGAAATTTCAAAATGTTTTATATAACCTGTAGAGTATAGACACAAAAGTTTTCAATGGTAACTGCTCGAATATACTTCTGCGAGGCAGTATAAATCGACGGGGAAGACAGACAAGGTAGGAGATGAAAAAAAATTGCTGAAAGATGGGCGTGTGGATAGAATATGTTACGAGAAGGAAAGAGGCAGAGGAGGGACGAAAACGATGGCAGCACGTGCCCTGGCTGCCGGTCGAAATCGGTTGGACGATTCCGGACAGGAAACGGGCCCGGCTTCACGGTCGATGGTCAGATCGTATCGATGAAAATTGCAATGGCCTCGCCGCGGTGAAACGTTCCAATTTCGCGAGAGAACAACGACACGCTGCATACACAACGACACTGCGACCTGACTCGAAGTCTAGCCAATCGAAATACGTTCGACCGTCCCGTCGTCCATCGTACACCTGGTTTTCGAATATGGCGATTGATACCATACTCGTAACGCACACGGAACGAATCCAGTGCCGCTATAAACTCCGATGGCAAAACCGCCCCATGCCTTGTAATTATAGCTTGTACGGTCGTTGCGATTGCGAGCTTATTGTTACTGCGTCGTGGTAAAAAGCGGACTTCCGCGCTTGAAAACGACGATGATAATAGGTATTGAAAGAGCGCAATTGGAAAAGTGTTCTCTGGTACGAGTCTCGAGTTGTTGCCATACTCGTTAATGGGAGCAGGCTGGAAGTTGGTGCAAGCTGGAATTGCGTAGAATAGGGAACATTTCCTTCTTTTTTTAGCGATGATCTTTTTTTTTACGATATAAGTATCCGTGTCTGGGATTTCTATTTTACGTGTATTTAAGTGTACGTGTACTGTGCACTGAGAACATTTTTACGATACGATCGACTAACGATTTCGATATAATTTTCAAACGAAACATTTTCCAACCAAAGGTTCTGTTTAAAAAAGCAAAAGCTTATACATTATTTTGTGTACGCTATTTTATTTATTATAATACACGAAGCATTTTCGTGTCATTTGGTAGTATTCTCACGCGACTATAAAAATTTGATACTATAAAAATGAAATCTATAGAATCTGAGAACAAACGCTTTATCGAAAAATATGTGTACGTGCAAATATTTTTTGTAGCAGTTATAAAGTTAGTCGCAGTTATAATCTGTAACACAATTATAAATTTGATTATAGTAGATTACTTCCCCTTCTCTATAATTTAAGCTTTAAACTTTTTTTTTAGCAAGTGTATATAATACGAGAAGTAACGTTCACATGATTAATGTCGCTAGAAATTTTGCACGTTGAGTACAAAGAGTTAACGTATTCCAGATGGGTAACAAGATATCTTGCTCTTTTTTGTCTAGTAGAGACCATTTTAGCGAGTTTTCAGTAACAAGTGACAAAGAATCAGATTCGTTACGTAAATTAATTTTTTTTAATAACAATTGAGAACGACAGAAAGGTTAACGATATTGTGGAAATATTTGCGGACAATTTATTACGGAAATATTTGTTGAAATTAATATCGAATATGATAATGATTTTTAACTGTATTAACAGACGATAAATTATTTAAGAAAATTTATCGAGGTAATAACTCTGAGCGTGTTTGCTGATAGAATATCTGACTCATAATGTATCGACATATTCGAAATTTAATTCGTGTTACACGTTTTAGTATTTATACATGCATATGTATGTGCATACATATGCACGCATGTTTTAGCGAACGAAGTACATATTTGCTACTATTAATATTACCGTGCCAAAATAGAAAATTAATCGATTAAATTCTCCCGAGAGAAATTATATCCGAAATTTTTGCTTTTTCTTAAAATCTAAATATTCGCGAAGTCATAATCATATTCTGCAAATTCCTTGGGTCAATGTACCTATCTAAATAACTATTCTCATACCTACCGATTGTACGTGAATTAAAATATGAATATCTTAAAAGCACGCAGTCGTGCATATGAATAGACGCGAATTACATTTCTAATATTACCGCGTGCACGGCTATTGAAACGTATGACTATTCATTTTACACGGATTCGTTCAAAACACAGATTTTTAATTCTTCGACACACGTTACATCTCGTATACGCATATCGCTTTAATACGCTTCGAAACCCAGCAACTCTAGTCTGGAATTCTCACCACATTTCCATAAAACGGAAAAATGCTAGGAAAATAAACGATAACGTAAAGTGGGAGAATAGAAAATGCGAAGAGAAAGGTAAAGAAGGGTTAAGAAATAGAAAACTGTATTCACAGCTTGGTCACGAAACGAACGTTAATATTGACCGAGTCCATAGGAAACTTTTGAAACTTTTATCAACGGAGAAAAATTTGCATAGAGTAAGAAACTTGAGGAGGAAAGGAAGCTTGGAATACGTATCAGCGAGGAAGAATCTTATATTGGTACCTCAATATCGGTCTCATCCATTCAAATCCTTCTATTCACGTCCCGTACCAATAGCAATCCCATTTTCGTTATCTATACATAAAAATGTATCGAATCGGATTCCTTTTAGCGCAGTGATCTGTTGAAATCCAGCTTTGAGAAAAAACTTCGAGACCTTAACGAAGTTTCGTAGCTAATAAAGTACCTTTATCTAAAAAAGCTACCATCCAAAGAGGGTATTAAGCGGAGTGCAATACCTCGGAGGTGAGTCTAATTGTAAGGCATGCCTCTTTCCTCGGGAAACGTGGCTGCTTGAAAATTTCTCGGTGACCCGTATTCCTTTAATATCGCCATCTCCAGTCCGCTTCATACGCGGCCGATATTGGCTGCATATCATGAAAACGTTTCGTCGGAAAAATTGTCCACGCGTAAAGTGCTACCCAATCTCGTCGCGATCAACATCGACTTTATCCCCAGCTCGGATTCAATATCATGTAAATGGTAACGCAAAGGGTTACTCAGCCCGAGTCAGAGTGTTGTTTCGAACGAAAACCAATCGGCCATGCGGGGTAACTAGCAGTTAAATCGGCGGACACTTGACTGCGAGTTTGCTGGTAAAACTATCGAAAGCGAAACGCATACTTTTTCGGTCATGTTCGCATCGACGCGTACTTTTGGAGCAGTTGAACTTCAAAGCGTTATTTTTTTTTGTGTGTGTGTGGATTGGTCCCACTTCTTTCGAAGCAGTTTGTAGCGTTTATCTGAATGAGCTTTTTTTAACGGTACACTTTTTGAAACATTTTTTGACGCGCTTTGTCTTTCTCGTTACAGTAAATTAAAAGTATATTTTCAGAGAATATTAATCAATCGAAGTGAAATTTAATCAAGGAATCGTACCTTGCTGAATTAAATTTCAGAAAATATAAAGTTCTTCGATATAAAATGTATGTATAAAAAATCTTCCTTTTCAATGACGATCACGCTTGATTTGCGAAAAGATCATTAATCAATTGTAGACCCGTAACAGGATACAGCAGTGACATTTCCTGTGGCACACCTGTACCGTCCTCGATTGCGATTATTCGAGTTCGAATCCGTATCGGAGCGTTACTAACACCTACGTTGGGAACAACAAATAGGCTGACGTATTTCTTTTTTCGTGTAATGGGTATAATCCACATTATGAAACGCCTCGATACGTCTATCGACTACTCAGGCTTGAAAATAAATATTCGTTATCAAACTGCATAGACAAATTACATAAAGATTTAATTTCTCAATATATCACATATGGTTATTAGATATAACAATTTCGTTAGATCTTATATTAAAATATTATCCTCTGTTCCATTAAATTTTACGAAAAAACCTAAAATCGATATCTGTATTGGTTTCTGAGAGAACAAGATATAACAATTTATTTGATACATCCTGTGTATAAACATATATAAACATAACACTATATGCATAATATATTATACGTGCAATATGTTCGCTAGCAACATCCAACCAATTCCTATAAAAAGCTAATAACTATTTTGAACTAACTTTTATTTACACTTTGTTTTCCTTGTATAAAATAAAGTGCTCGCAATTTCAATCAACCGTTCGATAAACAAAACGAAATGATCAACCGGAGCTTAAAACTTGCAACGAGTAAAATTATATCGTTGCAACGATCACAGTAGAATTCATCGTCGCTACTATTAACAATTCTATGCTGAATTTAATTAAATATTTCGCTCTCGTTCTCCAGATCACTAATTACTTCGTTCTTAAAGTCGTGTTCTTGCTGAGTGCCTTCGTTCTGCTGCAACCAAATGCACTGAACTACGTTAGGTTCGGTCTGCGTGTTCGTGGAAACTGAACTAGTCTGATTGTAATAACCCATGTCGGCGTTAAAAAGAATGCCACTTATGGCGTGCTGAACTGCGCTTCGAGTATGAGCTGAATAGCGTTTCAATTTATTCGCCACAAACATTCCGTAGCTGTAACACTCGTCCTCGCTTCGTGTTTCCACTGTCCTAGAGATCTTTTCTATTCGTTCGTTCTCTGATTGCAGTTTGCTTACTTTCATAGGCGGAGGAGAATGTTCGTCGCGATTAACGTTAACCTACAAATTATTCATCAAATCGTCAAATTCTTTGTTTGCCTATCGATAATTTCGAGATTTGATTCGATCATGAAAGATTGCAAAAGACTTTTCTTTTATAGAATTACGTCTTGAAGTACTTACGAAAGACTTGTTGGAACGGAGAACATCTTTTTCGATAAGAAAAGTTAACGAATCATAAAGGAACCACGTGGATCCCGAAGGTCTGTCAGAATCTAAATAGACAATTACAAAATGAACTATTACTAACGATGATTTCATTAATGATAACATCATCGATCAAACGGAAACCGGGTCGCTATCTGTGTTGAGAACAAGTTCTTTCGTACTCGCCTACGTTTCTTTCGCGTTGTTTTCGGCAACGAATTTTCGCTGCTCGCCTTCGTGCACGTCTTCCATCGAAATCGATTCTGTTAGAATGCGTGCTTCTACGAAATTGTTGTAGCGGTAGAAACACGTTGCCGATGTTAAGTTTTTCTTTGTGAAGGTAAGAAGAAAGATTGGACAAAAAAGGTCTTACAGATTCATAGCATAGAAGCATATCTCATCTTATTTCATTCGAGATGATCACGAACTAATAGAAATAACTACTAGAAATACATTTAACCCATCGAGCGATTATGTCGTGTGTGTACCTTTCAGGAGCAAAGTCCGTTCACAATGCAAATGACGATTATAATCAGATTGTGAAAACTGTTGTGTCTCAATGTACATGTTTATGTCAATGTACATTGGACCTTGAAATGTCTAATCATACTAACCGACTCTTTAAGAGTTATCTTCCGTGCAATGATAAGTTCAATTCTCCAGATGCTAAAGTATCGATATTGACAAAGAAATATTGTTATACAATTTCTCGTACGCTAGAGGCGAAAAGTTCGTGCCACTGTGATGTACACGTTCGGTGATAAACCATAACGCCCGAGGGGTTAAAACAGAGGGGGAAGACCTAAAATACTAGCCCAGAGCGTCTAGAAAATTGGTGAAAAACAAATAGAACATGGACTTGAATCGCCAATGGACTTGGACCCAATTTCCGTATCTACAGTCTCGAGAATCGCCTTCTTCCAATGATTAAATTCATCCAACATACCTCCCTCAGCCATCTCGCTAATCTTCCTTACTTTTACCCTCTCTCTCCTAAACGAGGAAAGAATGGTATCCATCTTTCTCTTGCATTCCAATGAAGACACCGGTTTTTTAATAATCATGGACAGTTCGTCAGCGACCTCTTGCCAAGCATCGTGTCGTCTATTTTTCTGATGGTATTCGGAGTTCCCCGGGTTCCATAGAACCTCCTTGTTCTTGTATAAGTTCACCAGCGACAGCCCCATGTCTTTCGACCAATCCATAATTTCTCCTCAACGACAAACTTTCATTAATGAGTAATACAAATGGACGTACAAGGATTGCAAGATGAACCGTAGGAAGATAAAAGGCGTGAACACAGCGAAATACACTAGAAATTCGTTCCTTCCTCTAACGTTGATAGGAGTACACTGGTTGCGCGGCGCAGGCTGTTCGCTGTCGAGGCCGCTGTTCGCGTACACACAGGCGCAACGCGCCGCGCGGAACGTGCTCGAAGCGCTTGAAACCGTTGGTTTAATGGCCGCTGGGAAGAGGCCACACGACCGTGGAAGAGACCGACCGACCGTTCGCGCGCACACAAGCGCGCACACAGCCGCGCACACAACCGCGTTCACAGCCGCGTTCACAGCCGCGTTCACAGCCGCGTTCACAGCCGCGTTCACAGCCGCGTTCCAACCACGGCATGGTGAGAAATACGCCAGCGTATTTCGTCCAAAATGGCCGCTCCTCGCCGTTCTCGAGTACACTTTGCACGACTCGACGCGATGTCTTCTGTGCGGAGGAACGTGACCCAACGTATTTCACGCCGCAACGTCCCCGCACTGTCGCCACCCAAGCAAACATGTTTGCACTGACAACGTCTCAGAGCCATTGAAAAGCAATTGGGAGAATCGGTGTGCTATTGTGCTATCGGAACTTCGATTATAAGAATTGTTTGTTCCCTCAGAGGAGTCAGAAGTTATAAGTTTTGTTTAGACTTTGCAGGAGGGTGAGATTCTTTGGAGGGGTGAAGAGTTTGGATGTTCCGACTTGAACCCACGATCTTCAAGTTCGTGGCATTATTGGTTCACAGCCAACGTTACGTTCACCAAATTCTTCTCTTCGCGGCTAAGTTTCTTCTTATACGCGTGTATTCTTAGACGTCGCGCGAACTTTCATTTTCCGGAGAAATAACTTGTACATCTAACATCGTACTTTTATTACTATTATCTGAAATCGTGAGTAAACGTTGAAAATAAAAATGACTTCTTACATTCCTATGTAAATTATAATTACCGTAATATCCTGGGAGGATCATAGGAAAGACAGATATGTAGGTAAAGTTGAGATCGGACACATCTTTCGGACCAAAGAATCTCTATCTCTATATGGTATATGTAATTGATAGACACCTATCGCTAAAGTAATTTGATAGTTCTAGCGAGCAAGAGAAGACCTAGATTGATCCTAAGACTACCCTGTTGCCTTCCATTTCATAAAGCTTCCTGAACTTTCCCAAAGAAGGTAAATGAGCACATCGATCAACTAACTACAAACTTTTAAATATTTCCTAAAGTAGCCCGACCGCACTCTATTTGGTCCCTCGTAGAACTTTTTACGACGTACCTTCTATTAAGCCCCCGCAAAGGAAATTTGTTGCAAAATAAAATTCCTTTTCAAACATTTGACATAAAATTAATTCGACACGTGAACACCTGTGACAGACTTTTTAATTATAGAACGGATGCAAAGTTGCAAGGGCCGACTAATAGGTACAGGAGTATTCGTGGCAAATGCGACCTGTCGCGCGGTTCAGGGGCAGTTCCGGAAAATGCAGTTTCGTACAACAAAAAGTTATTGCGCGATTTCGACTTATTTTCAAACACTGCATTTGTAGCGCGAATTACTTGTCTACACTATAAACGTGAGTTGTTAGATGGTTGTCGAGACATTTGTTAGACCTGGTACAAAGTTTGAGAATTCGTGGCTTGGGGAAGTTACAAACGTTGAAACGAAAGTGGAAAAAATGGCGTAGAAAACTAAAACAATCCCAATTTACAGTTTGTAATTACGAGATAAGTTATAGAAATGGAACTTTGATTCTCTTTTATAAATTAACTTATTTGGTATCGATTACACGTAGATGAAGATATTACGATTGGTCGATAATTTAAATACGTCGGTTAAAAGTTAAAAATTCAACTTTAAATTCTGGAATAAAGCGGCAAATCCTTTGATACGAAGTTGCGAGGACAAAATGCAACAAAGTTTCCTTACGCACCCTCGTCGTGTAACTTTGACCTATACTCTCGTCGCAAAATCGCATAAAAATTATTTTGACTAAAAATATGCAAATTGTTCCCAAGGAACTACGTATGGTTAAAGTCTTATTTATAAAAAAGGAACGACATTTTACACGCATCAAGCTAATACCACTGACTATCCATGTGCTTATTCTTTTTATACGTGTAGGTAACATTAGTAGCCTGAATGGAAAGTTTCTCGGCCATCAATAACCAACGTTGCGTGTTATGATACATACGTGTTACAAGATTTTATTGCACATATGCAACTACAGTTTTACTACACTATACGATAAGAAGACGTTTGCAACGAGCTCTTGAATTCGTGTTTATACCAAGTTTGTATATGGCTTGACCAATCGGTAGAATAAGAATAGTAGAATAAGAAGGTAGAGTAAGACGATAAATCTATACGTACTACGCACACAATAGCGTAAAAGTATAGTGCCTTATAGAAATAATCAAACGAACTATCTGATCGTCCTCTTAACTAGAAAAAAGAAACGAATTAGCTTGATACATTATATCAAAAGAAATTATACTATATAAATATATTATATCGTATTCGTATTAAAATTGAAATCGATTTGACTTTACACACTATATTAACTTTTAATTTCGTGATTATAGAAATCTCCGAGCAATGTCTCGGTTAACAGGTTAAACTACCACTGTATTCTTTTCAGTTGTTATAATTTGATCCGTGCATTGAACATCGACTATTTTAAACGTCATTTGCATATAATCTCTTTGATGATTCATTGGAATGCAGGGACCACGCGGATCGGATTTTTAGTGCTGTTCAACTTATTGTTCGGAACAAATGCCGTGCACGTTCTACAGCAATGCACAAGTGCTTGTGTTATGAGTGTTGTCGCGGTTTAGTCTTCATGGAACCAAAGTTGCATTATAATGACATATTGTGTATTATAATGTTATTAGATCTCCTTATGACTAACAGGATAATCCAGATAATGTGCAACACATGCAACTTCAATTTAAATTAACACGTTTGCAATAGAATCTCGTGAGTCACGCTGTCGATCAAATATATTTTTCATGCTAGGTATGAAAATAAAGCGACTATGTTTTAGAATAGCGTTACATATAGATGTAAAGTAACGTAACTCTCTTCATTTTGTACAATTTGCATGTCCCTGTAACACGTGTGTGGATAATTCCTTATCCGAGAATCAAATCTACGTGGAAAAGAAAAATAATTCTGTTACGTATATTTGTTAAATCTTGAAGTTAAATCTTGAGAAGTGAGCAAAACGGGGACGATAAATTCGCTTTCGAATCGGTTGGATGCATTCGCGCGTGCAGAAAAATTCCTCGAGAGTACGGTCACTCGTACGAAAAGGTCGACTTTCCTTTTTGCGGTATCGAGATTGTATGCTGTAAAACGATACGAATTGATTGCAGCAATGACATTCGACTATCGCTGCGGCGCGGCGCGGCGCGGCGCGGCGCGGCGCGAGCTCGAGGGGAAACCGAGATATTGGCCTCGAGGAGGTTAAAATTTTCGAAGGCAGGGTATATCGGAAAAAGGAGACACTTCATTACCGCGTCACGCTATCGACTCCATATAATACTAGTTCTCTCTTATCCTCTACGTGACTCAATTTACCCGCGCGATTGCGGTTCTATTACTCGGCGAGCGACCGTCGCGCTTGTTAGAATCACGCGTTAGAAGTTTCTTCGTCTCGGGCATTAACTTCCTCGAAATGAAATGCCGGTGAAAACTGCTATACGAAATGCTACTTTCCGCGATTTCTCTAAATTGGGAGATTGCCGGTAGGAAAATATACCGAAACTTTTCGTAAAACTTATTCTGTTTAGAACTTTTGTAGTGGTTTTTTAAACGCTTATGTGCGATTTTTAAATGATACAGAGGAGAAATTAATGGTAACTGGACCACGTGCTTTATTTCGAGCATAATTATGTCTTTGATTATTTAAATTTGTGCAAATATATGGATTAATCATTTTCGGGAACATTTTATATTTCTTACATAATATTTATACATATAAGAACACATTTTTATAAATAAAATTGTATGTTGGAATTGTACAAAGTGAACAAGAAACTTATAGTTTGAACCGTAACTCGATATCGAAGGAAACACCAACTTCGCTTTAATTTACGATATCTAATTGTTATTTTAATTGACTATAGATTAGTTTATACGCAGAATTGTTTAATTAGTGTCATACGGTATTGCATGACATCGGTATTAAGAGACTCGATCATTAATTATACATTATACTATCTATCGTGTAACCTATTTTACGAACGGTACAAGTTATTTAGCACAGCGCACCTTTCAAGGAATTAACATAACTCGCATCAATCGAATCAAATTAACTTCCATCTTATTCGTTCCCTTTCCAATACTCTTATGTAATGAAATACAATCACATTCCAGTATAGTTATGTATAACCAATATCGATTTCGTCATAGAATAATTGCTCCAAATGCGTTACTCTAATTTTAGATCGATCGTACACTCGTGCACAAACGTCTTACGAAAGTAGCTACATTTGCCCTAAATTTTGAAAGAATTGAAACCGTTCGAATGTACGAAGTAATTATATTTTATTATAGGTGACAGACTCTTTGTTCCATTATTAAGAAGACGACAAATCTTCAAAAATGAGAGAATTTGTTAATCTGTAGATAAAACTGGTCAAAACAACCAATTCGTAACTTTTCATAGAAATTTTATAGACTTAGAATGATACATTTTTATAGAATATATAAATAAAATTGCCGTATATATATTTTTTTCATGATTTCGTTGAAGTCAAAGCGTTCGATCAGTTTCGTACTTTAATTGGTAATTCCACGTAGTATTAATCTTCATAACCAAACGTTATATACTTTTTCTTCTCTTCGCAAATATCCCATAATTTTCCGCTATTCTCTGTCTATTAAAAACAGCACCTGTTCTTAGACCTTCGCACGAGACTAGATGATTCAGTCCTAAAAGAAAGAAAATTCTGCAACAGCTATGTCTCCTACAAATTCGCGGTTCTGTCATCATAAAACGTTCGCTATTAACACGTTTACGAGACGGGCCCTTGAACGTTTGCATTTCCATCGACTGCCATGCGTCGATTGATATTTATCTCGTACGCGGATCAATTTGCGCGAACGATTGCGCTTACGGTTACAATGCAAGCGAATCGAATGTATGTTCGCTGGAAACGGTAAACTCGATGGAACACGGAGCCTCCCAGCAATCGGGGCTCCGGTCTTTCGAGCGAATGAGACTGCATCGCAAGCGCCGCGCCGATCGCTAATTCGAATTCAAATCACGTCCCTCGCTCCGTACGTCTACGCACCGCCATTAAGTTGTGTACAGGTAACCCCGGTGCCGGTCGAATCGAAACATACTGTTCGCCGACTTCCAAAGAAATTTTATTGTACAGATGAATTGGTTTCGTATATTCAGTTGTCCTTGTTTTAGGTTGGAGTAGCTAAATATATTTTAGTTCGTTAAATTTTCTTTGCGGTCGTTGTCCTTTTATCGAAAAAAGTTCCGAATATCCGAATTAACGAACGGCTCTGTAATGTACTAAAGTCAACTGAAATAAATAAGTACCTATCCCAGATTCGTGGCACATTTTCTAAAAACTCAGTTTTTAAAAGAACGCTTTGGTAAAAATATTAATTTTTAACATAAATAACGTAATAATATAACATAATATATATATAAATATATAATATAATAATAAAAATATTTATCTTTCGAGGGGCTAATACCACTAATATCTAATTGCGAGAATATTCTTCGGATGTCGATGACGTGGAATGAAAAGTTGAAAGGAATGAAAATTTAACAAATTAAAAATATTCTGTTGGAGGATTAAAAATTTCGGAGCTTAAGAAATTGCAAAATTCGAAACGTTCGAGAACGTTTCTTTTCAATGATCACCGCAAATATCCGCTTGAAACAGTTTTGCCGCGTTTTGATTTTGAAATCGTTAACGAGGAGCACTATGAGCATGCAAAAATATTTATGCACTTCTAACACGCTTCGTATAAACTTTGTCCCGAGATGTAGATCATATCAATCAGTTGACGCATAGATAATTTTAAAGCACACGTCCCGCCACACGAATGAATGGCGCTGCATAAGTAAATGGTTGAATGAACGGAAAGAACGAGTGCCAAGTGCGAAAACAAGAATGGAAGTGTGTTCCTTATCCAAGCTACATATAAGCTGCTCTTATGCACACTGTTTACATCTCTGCCGTAATCTGTATAAACTGTGTGTTCTGTCTATGACGGTGTGCTTCTGCAGTGAGATACTTGAAGAGAAAATTTTCGAGAACTCGGTCGATGTACTTTAGTGGCCTCGATTAATTTTTGTACTCCGCCATCAGCTCATTTAAATATTTATTTTTATTCAGCGTATGTTTTACCCGATATATTAGCGTATGTAAAATGCGATTGTATCGACCGAAAAATGGTCAGTTGATTAATTTTGATATTATTTTGTGACTCACGAAGAACACGATAATAGTCCGTAGAGATACGGTAAATAAAGCGAAATCTCTCATCCTGAGTTTACAAGCGTACATTTTTAAACTATAATACATTTTTAATTCAGTGCACACCATACATGTTGCACTTTGCGAAATTTCTATTCGTTAACATTACATAATTCATGTACATGATAATTTTATTAAAACTTAATCCACGTTTATGAACAGTATTATTCTCTTGCTTGTATGCATTTTCGTAATAACGAAAATACCTTCTATCTACATATAACGTGTCTAAAATTCAACTAACTCAAACAATGCACCTCGTACAATAACGATTGCCGAATGAATGATTCCTCTATGGTATTTATGGTGTCATGGTAATCGGTATTACGTGTATTATGTGTTACAAAAAATGAACGATAGAAATAAAGGATATAAATTTTACGATATAATATTTGCCCCAGAATATATTTCCTGGCATATTCGCGAATTTAACATGGTGTTTCGTCTCGCGGGCAGATCGTGAAAGCAACTCGTGATAAGATCGCGCGATAAAAGTACCATTTAACGAAAACGAAAGGTGACGTTATCGGTGACGACGTTATCATATTACTAGGCGTTATTCACCTCGTTGGTCACGAAATACGTGACAGTACTTTTATACATATCGACTGTCAGATTACGAAACTCCATTCTAGTAGAACAAGATTCTAAGAATCGATAGGTGATAGTATTGTGGATTACGTGATCAGAGAGAGAAACCAGAGGAAACAGAAGAGGCAAATAAAAAAGTGCAGCTACATACAATTCCATTCATATCGCTTTGATAAAATTTCTATGTAAATTAAACATTTTGTTTCTTCGTATAACGTAGGGTGGATTAACAGTCGATCGGTTAAGATGAATGATCGAATAGTTTCGAGAAGATATAACTTGTCGTTAGCTTTTGCGCAGGCAAGTCGTGGACGAAATAAAATTCACGTTCAACGAAACTAAAGCTGATTTCCATCGATTCTGGACATAGAATTATCTCCCGACTTCGCCTAATCCCGTGATTGCGGCGAAGAAGATAATTCATCCACTTTGCAAGCACTTGGTACACCGACTATTTAGCTAGCCGTGGGAAAGACTCGAGAAACGACGTAACGCTAGTACTAAGACCTGTTATACATTGTAGCCACTTAACGACCATCCTAACAGCTGTCTTAGCGGCTGTCATTAGCAGGCTTGGTCCTCTTTCGCCAAACATGGTAGTTGATCCCGCAAGGTGAGAGCAATTCCCGTGCCTTTCGATTGTTCAGGCTGAAAATGCAAATGATAAGATCTTGCCATTGACAGTACTTGGAGGATACAAACAATGAAATTAATTATTAAAGGATGCAACGAGTGCCTGTTGATGTTTTACAACGTTCGATAGGCGTATAAAATGGTGGTTATTAACAATGAAATTATAAACGAGTAAGGCGTAAAACTTGTATCCAGGAATCCTTGTAATACGGAGACAAAAGTGCAAATATTATGCGGAGAATATGTTCCTTACATCAAGGTGGAGAGCGATTTTTATCGTCTTGCCGACGTAGAAAATCCTATCCTTACTCGCGATAATACCTGTCCAAACATTTCAACGTCCGAATTACAGAAGCAAAGAATTCAGACGTATCGTTCTACTTTATTCACTGCGCTCCACAGAATTACGTATCTCCCGCGTCAGCCTTTTCCAGGAGATTCTATTTTCCACGTGATACTCTATCGAGGAAGCACGTGAGAAGTCATAGACCGTAAAATTCCAAATATCTAGGATCTAAATATCTACAACTCGAAATATTTACATTTATACATTACGTAGATATTCGTGTTTCGAGTAATATATTTATTTAAAAAATAAAATACGTTCTATTGTATGGCTTCTATTGTATGGCTATCTTTGTGTATTTCTAATTTATAGGAGATTTAAATGTGCAAAAATATGAAGAGTACTATATACTCTTCATATTTTATCATACTATATCTATGATATAATATGGAAAAGTATACAGTACACAAAGTACAGTACAGTTACTCGTCGTAATATGTAGAGGATGAAACAAACTTCTATTCAGATTGAATCCGTGAGCGTTTATAAAATTGAACTCGCATGAAAATCCACAAGATGCAAAAAGAAATCAACGAACTTATCAAAGCTTTCTCTACATATTGCCGCGTGCTCATTTGTTAACTGTATAGCAGTTTAGTTGTTTCAGCTTATACTACAGTTGCATTGCATTAATTTACGACAAAACTTGTAAATGGAGATCGCTAATAGCTCCTACTTCCACTGTATTCATGAGCAAAAGGGCTAGCTCCCAAGGGTTTCAATTTTCTCGGGAATCTCGCGCCTTCAGTTGTGACGAGCCTGGAGTGCCTAGGAGTATCGATCCCTCAGGAATCGCGTATGCGCGCATCAGGTCTTCCCGACGTAGATAAACATATAATATAATAAATAAATTTTAGACGATAGTTTCCAGCGAAACAATCGGCATGTCTCTAATTGTAATCTTGACGAATTGCGAACCCTGCAGCGTAAAGTTCACGAATGATCAATAATTTTAAACCAATTTCGAATTACGCAATAATTAAAATGTTTGCCATCCAGGACTAGAAAGAGAAATTATTAAATCTGTTTATTTATTTAAGTAAAATCCGTTTTCATGGTCTTCTGTACTTTATATAAAGAATTTATATTAATAGTATTAATCCTAGTAAATAGACTTCTAAAAACTATCATTTTAAAAAGAAAGTATCGTAAAAAACGCACTACACATAGTGGTTTAAGAAGAGAAACAGACCAGAGAAAAAGGATGTTAAGCTTTAGATGGACTGAACAATGTGCGGGGAAATTACAGACACACTAATGGTCCGATGAATAGTACTTCTATATAAATTAGTGACTTTCGACAACAACAAGAAGCAAAAGTTTTTTTAGGGGGGATATAAGCGATAGCTAAAGGGCAGTTCTTATGAGAGAACACTTGAAAACGTCTCTCCGTATTCGTTCCTACTTTTTTAACAGGCAAGAAGGAAAAAAACTCTATCAAAGCTTCGTTTGAATTATATACATGTACATACACTTCGGTTAATTTAGTCTAACAAATAAAACAGAATAAAATACACGCGAAGGAATATATTTTTCACTTGTGTTTTTCTTGAATCTCACAATATTTAGTCATTATTATTTTACTGAAAATTAAGTCGATATAACGAAACCGTCGATTTGTATTAACGTCCTCGCTTCGTTTTTCTTTTGTCCTTGGAAGATTAACGTAGAATATAAGTTATCGGAGAACGAGGCGAATAAAAGACACGGAATAATGAATATTGTTTCTGAAACTTTCAACAACTGGAATTATTATCGAGGAAAAGATGGTTTCAATTAAGAAATAATTCTGAGATAACGAATCTAGAAACAATTGATGTTTGCTGCAGACACGTACAAGCTAAGAAATCTTTCTTCCTGGCTTTTTACGCAAGCATCGTTTGCCAACTTTCGTGGCGCACGATGAAAGCAGCTGGCTCATTTCGTGGTCCATTTATTTCCTATAAAAACTTGAAAATCCAAGTCTCGTCAGAAATATATATTTCGGTGGAACCGTCTTCAATTTACACCGTTCATTTAATACGATCCTTGATAAAAGATAAAATTTTTAATTTCACCAAAGAATCTATTCAAATTTCTCCTCTAAAGGGAATTACATTAATTATCCAAATGAATATACATTCCGAAATTAACGACGTTCACGTGAAACTAGAACATTATTCATTCGATATACCACTCATATTCTGGTAAAGCTCATTGTTCATTCATACTCGCGAAGCATGTACTATAAATACAATTAATTTTGTAGCATTAATTTTTATTGGAAATGTAACAATTGCGGAGATTTCTGAATGGACGATTCGTAAGACAAGATGACATCGGAAGTTTTAGTTTCAGGTTCTTAATATAATGTATGTTTGAGTGACAATTGTAACAGATTCCAAGTAACACTGCTTTTTGTCCTATATTTACAGAATAGATTAAAACTTCAGAATAATTTTACTAGTTTGACCAGAAAACGCTGGCTCCTTTTCCAAAAAGCTACTTAATTTCACGGCTCTACATTGAACAGATTAATTGTATGCCTTATAATTTATAAAATTCGCTTCTAGAGTTTGGCTTGATGGTTACCGTACAAGATGATAATTCGTAATTTGTGACTTGTAAAGTTTCGCCAATGATACTAGTATAGACAGACGGACTCTATAGACGCCATAGATCTTCAGGAACCTCTTTAATCCTTATTACAAATACAGCTAACTATAAACCAACTGTAGGTGGGAATCTTTGAAGCATCAAAGTATAGGAAACTGGATACGGACATTAAAGTTCCTTCGACGAGGTCTATCTCTTAATCGAACCACCGCCAAGTTCAAACACCGCTAAATCGACTAGAAACGACGGGGGACCGTGCTGGACGGAAGAAGGATAGAAAGCAACGCATCGAAGGAACGAACACACTTTCTTGATGTTTCCACGGTCGGACTAAGGCTTGGCCGCGCTCAAAGCGGCCGTCTAACTTTTCCCCATCGTCCGGCAAATAACGTAGACGTAGATGACGTGGTCGTGGAGAACGGATAGCGACGAATAAACTGGGAAAGAGGAAGAGGACGAAATGACTACTGGCCAGTCTGGTAAGAGGAAACTAATTCCGCACGCACAAAAGGATGGGCTCTTCCGCGTGGAAAGCAACGGGAGCTGAGTAAAAGAGGGAAAGGGACAAGGAAGAAACGCAGAGAGACGAAAAGAGCAGATTGAACCAGATAGAGTCAAAGGGACTCTCCTCCTCTCTTTCTCTTTGGCTGTCTTCCTACCTCGATGCCATTCGACCGACGATTTACAGCTACACCGAGAAGCGATCGAAAGTGTTTTCCATGGGATTGTAAGCATCGAGAGACCCTTGAAAAGACTCTGGCAAAGATTAATCGGTTATGGAGATGCGTTATGAAATATGCATGCGATGGGTCTTGACATTCTGCAGCGAATATGTATGAAAGAGGGCCCTGACGATCGAAAGAAATTTGTACTACTACGTTAAGCGTTTATCGTGACTCGTTACGTCCGTGTACATGTTGCAGTGGTATTAAAGAGATGCTCGTGCGAAATAGGATCTTCGATTCATCGGAGGGTTCAAAGGCTCTTACGGGTCTAGAAAATATTATTACGCCGCGGATAAGTAATGATTACGAACTTTCGACGACGATTATAAATGCAGCTTGTTCAACGGTCGAATAATTCCACGCGATCGATCAATGCTCGAGTAACGAAGGTGTTGGGCGATTATGCGAGAATTTCACGTGCTGCCAGGGGAATAATTTTACTTGGCAGCGAAGAAAGCTATGAAACGTTGTAATGTGCTGAGACTTGACAGGATATCGATGCGTTCGATTGGGCACCGTTTCCGCCGAACGTAGAAAAAAGAAAAAGTAAAAGAACGATGGAACGTTGAAGGGCAGTATATTTCGCGAGTATATCGTAGGAATAACGTAAGTGAAATCATTTGTGCAGAAAATTGCCTCTTCTGTTTCAGATTTCTCTTCTCAGATTCAAAAGTATGCTTTTACTTGGATAAGTTTATTAATCGAAGTACATATTGCATTGTTTGTCGAGATACGATGTTTCCAGCACGATTTTGGAATAATATTGTTCCACGTTTTAAAACATTTCACAGGTCCGCCCTTTGTTCGTTTTCGAATCTGGTACTGTCAAAAGACCGATGATAAATGGCTCTTTTATTACAATATTAATGTTATATACGGCTTTGACCGCGGCGTAATTGAATTCTCATTTCTTGCGTATTCGCTGCACTATCGCAAAGAGAATACTGAAAAGTTTCCAACGCTATTTCAAATAAGAGATACACGAAACGAAGAAACATAAATCGGCATTCACATCGTAAGCACATGATATATGTACTTCGTAATACGATCGAGATGAAAAATCTGCACATTTCGCACGAGGTACATAGAAACCAAGCTGATCAACTTTCCATTTTCTGCAAATTTCTTATTTTCACTACGACGATACATAATTGCTCTATAATACGTGAGAAGCAAAACGATTAACCTTGACAGAATCTATGAATTTTAGTTTCCGTGTAACCCATATACACCGTATCGTAATCTGATATTCTCAAACTAATTTCTGCCCTCGATATTAACGCGCTATTTGTATTAAATGTTTAGGCTTAAACTTATACTGCTAAGAGAACATTTAAAATAAAATAAACCGGGAAGATTAAATTAACGATTTTTTTTACAAAAAAAAAAAAAAAAAAAGTGGAACTCGCGATAAAATAGTATAAATCTCTTGATACCTCAAAGGGAGTGAATACGAATGAAAAGTTTGATGCAGAAAGTTTTGATAAATGGGAGCGGAGGAAAGGTTGCGATTAAAAGTAATTAGCGAAAAGCCTCGACAGAGAATCACATTGATCACCGAGGATACACTGAACGCATTTGAGGAAGAACGGTTTAGTTGGAACCGCTTTTGCGGTCATGGCGGTAGAACCCGATTTAGCAAACGACCACACGTACGCACTGCCAATGACTGTTTATGGCCACCTACGATTGCCTGACTACACATTCGTGCGCGACCCAATATCTGAGAAAAAAACCAGTGAAAACTGCAATGCAGCTTCCCGCCTAGTATGCGTTTATTGCACCCTATACGCGAATACGAACGAATCCACGCTTTCATGTATGCTTTATGTTCTTCTCGAACTGAACTACTCTCGCTTATTAACGAGCAATAATTCACGAAACACAGTCATCTGCGTAAGTATTTGAACATTTCCTATGGAAAAGTTTTAGATATATATCACGTGTGTTATACGAATATTTTATTTCAGAATTTCGCTAACACATTGGTACAGTTTAGAACGAAAATGTATATACAGTACAAATTACAAGATATTTAATGCAAACATATATTCTCGTACAAATCGGTACAAATTAATGAAATATTTAATAAAGAAACACCTATATAAGTTAAAAATATAAAAGTAAAGAATCTTCTAAAGTAAAAGTAAAGAATCTAAAGATATGTGCAATAGCTGATATTGCCGGTATTGTAACGCTTACCATAATTGTTACAATCATATTATGTGTATTATATAAACCTAGCAATCTAGATCAATTATCACGTAGCGATCAATTATTACGAACGGAAGCGTACAGTTCCAGTTTTGCTTCAGACTTTATTAGCACGTATAATCACGTTAGTGGTGCCTCGTTACAGCGTTAATGAAATTCCAAAATGCGCGCATAAACTTCCGTATCACTTTATATCACGCTTTAATTCCTTCAAAATATTTAAAACGCGTAAAATTTCCCACACGTAGGTGTACTACTCGACTATTACGCCAGTTTGTTGGCGTCCTTTCCCTCGCACTCAAGGATCCCCCTCGACTCCTTCTCGAGCACCTACGCAAAGAAGGGTTCTTCGTTAAGCCATCTTTCCCCAAACCTCTTCAGCCGCTCTAAACGCAAAATTTTTCGAGACCCGTTGAAATTAAAGCCGCACCAGAGGGAGAGAAACGGGAGCTACATGAAATACTACGCAACATCAACCGTGCCACGACTCGAAACTACTACCGGAATATTCGCTTACTTTTGGCAAGATTTATCTGATACAAGGTAAGATAGTGTTATCTGAGCCGTATAAAATTCAACACCTTAAAATCCAATCTTGAACTTTGCACGGAATAATTAAACTTGTTGTATACCTATTGTGAGACATGGTTAATTTAGTAATGTAGCTGAACTGCACGTCGCGAACGCATGGAAATTTTTTAGTTGATAGCGGACAACGATAGAACGAGAAGATGTCGTATATCTTAGGTTTATGGAAAGAAGGCGCGTCAAAAACGAGAAAATCAGTTGAATAATCATATGACAGGGTTATTTGAATTAGCATATATTATGTGAGAAGTAATAAAAGAAACAACAAAATAAAGTAACTTTCAGAAATAAAGTAACATACACAGGCTGCTGAATTATAATAATTACGACTGAGGATATTAACATCAATTGAAGAAACTTTCCTTTCGATAAGTAGATATTATATTCTCGTAGAAAACTATGGCCATCGAACCGTCAAAGTACACGAAACATTTCACTGTTTTATCACGCTACTAGTAACGAGTTAAACAGTCTGTTTCCAAAGGTAGATGGCTTAGAAATTCTTCATAACTTAATTTAGAACTGCCTCCTTATTGCCGCAGACGCTTCAATCTCCGTGAACGTTAAATCAAAATTTTGTGCGTGAATCAATAATCTTCCAGTGTTACGATCCCTGGGCGGTCCGTGTCGCACTACACAGCAACGTTTACAATCGATAATCTGTCAGAGAAAGTTGGGCTACGCATCACGAACTACGAACGTATACTAATGGAAAACGCTAATTGACTGGTTAATAATAATAATACGCGAGATATCGCTGTCAGAGCATCGTTGAAGAGACTGAGTGAGAAAGAGAGAGAAAGAGAGAGAGAGAGAGAGAGAGAGAGAGAGAGAGAGAGAGAAATGAACGTGATATCGTTCTCCAGCAGCGATATTTCGAGAGGAGCATCCGACGCAATGGACGTGACGAGCTAGCGTATTTAAGCGTGATTAAGCTCAGCAATATCGGGCTTTCGGTCACAAAGGGAATTTCACTTGCCATGGCTACCCCTCTAACCGACATCGCCGTAGAGTGCCGTAACCATAACGTTAATTAACGTTCGTTAAAAAAGACCGTAGGGCTCCTTTGGTGCTTTCGAATTGTTCGAATCGCTCTTTCGGCGGATTTCGCCTGTCGCAGGGTTTCCTTTGAATGTCCTATTTGTGATGTTGATGGGTAGCCTGAGATGATGATATTAAAGATAAAATGTGTAGGATTTCGCGTTGAAATTAATACTCTAATCTTTGATTAACGTTAGAATTACGAGTCATTAATATACGTATGTACGTTTAAATGTATTGCGTGTACTTAAAACTGCACGACCAAAGCAAGTAGAACGATGAATAATACACAGGATGGTCTCAGAAAGCTGTGAGACGATGCAAGACAGAAAGAATATTTCATTGGACGAAATTAAATGTCACCTGTATTTTATAAAATGGAGCTATAAATCTGCTAATACCTCGATCGATGCATCTTATTCTGCTTCGTAAGAAAGTAATTAACGCAGTTATGTAGAAAATTGATTGGTTTACGAACTATTTTATCTTTAATTTTGTAGAATTTATCATATAAATGACAAGGGAAACATAAACGCAGCAGCGCTACATTAATCATCTTCCTATCTTAATAACAGCCAACGTTAATTTTACCAGAAGTATATATATATACATCTACAGTATTTAACTAGAAACAGGATTTCCAGCACACTTTGAACATTCTTTTTATCGAATTAATCACTCCTCAAACCACGTTTTCCAAACTATAAGTTTGTTTAACCTCATCGTTTATAATATAATATAGTAATAAATTTATAATATAATACCTAGTCGCTAACATATAGCATATAATTTCTTGTGAAACTTTTAGGAGACAAAGCCGGAAAGACTAAAGGAAAGATATCTGATAAAGGTTATAACACTGATAAACGTAATGTCTCTTGTTTTTCAATATCGAGGGAGAAAATGTAAATCCATCAAGGGGGCAAGGTATCTTAATACCTTGGTCCTCGATTCGATTCGGGTGTCAAAGGACCGTGTGACAAAGTCGATGCGGAGAGATCACTCGGATTCCCTCGTTATCCTTGATCGGAGCGTTTGATCAAAGATCTCACATAGTTCCGCAGAGGTTAGCGAAGACCCTGGAAATTCCCCGTGTGGATGATGTTACGGAAATACCAACCAGAAACTGTCGAAACGGATCATCGTCGAGCTGAATCCCAATCCAAACAACTGGAATTACTCGTCGTTAACCTTTTCCCGAACTCATGAGCTCGATAATACTCTCAACCAAGTTTCTGCTGCAATTCTCTGCAGCTGGTCAGTTTTCGATGAATGAAATGCTGATTTTTTGTTTTTCGATCATGCACTTGATATCGAATGGACAAATCAAACGAGATAGAGAATAATTCCGAGAGTTTGCTGGAGTACTTCTTTTTTTATACCAGATTCATTTGAATCGATAATTATATTGGTTTGTAACGCTAGAATACACACACACACACAATGTACTGACTCTTAGAATGTATCTGATACGATGAAAATGAACAACTAAAAGTAAACATCATAATGTTACCAAAAACACCTATATGTTTTTAATAATTGCAAACATTAAAAATTGCTAGTTCTAGCGTTAAAGAACAAATTTCAGAATAATTCATATAGAAAAATACACTGGAAAATAGACATAAGTCCCCTTTATCAGAAAGTTCCTCGGTTATAAAAAAAAGGTACGTAACTATTTCTGCTTAAGTTGAAAAATGGTAAAGAATTTTATATCGTTCTATCTGCGTTAAATACTGGAAATTCTGTTGAACGGTACGTAATAGCAAATTAATTAAACAACGACGATAACTCGTGTTTGTGTTACGGGAATTGTGAGTGAGTTAATGGAAATGGTAAAAGAAAAATAAAATACAAAGCAAAGAGGGTGCACCGTTGCGATGAATAGAAGATACGCTCGGTATACAGAATATTCCAAAAGTGGAGAGTAAATATTAAAAAAGAGATATTTGAAAAAAAACTGTAATGCGAGGCAACAAAGGGAAATTTATTTATGACGAGAGGACGATGTCAACGAAACGAACTAAATAAAAATTTCACGATGAAATTATTGAAGATGAGAGTTTTGTAAATATAATAGAACAGGATAAAATGCAGTTCGTTATGATAAGAGCACTAGTTCAACCATTAAGTGATCGCATATATACACTGGGCTCTAAATTGCTATCTCCATTCTGTGTCTTTGATTCAAAGCCATACTCGGCCACTGTGTGGTTTACCGTACCTCGTAAACACTTTCGAGAGCCACGAACACGCATATCCATGCACGCATTTATTATGAGCGTGTAAACACGCACGCCACTGCGTGTATCCACTCAAGCTTGGCTTTCGAACATCGACAATATGATCGTGATGCTTGTCCCGCGACAAACACCGCCAAATGCTATTGGATTTACATTCGATCTGGATCGGTGCAACCAGTGCCTTGCTTTGATTGCATGCAGTTCGATTGTCTCCGACAATTCGCGTTTCCTAAATCTATCATCGTATCAATTAATCGTTCTTAATTGCAATGAGCTACACTTCATGGCTTCTGTTTCAGTTGCGGAATTATACAATGCACCAAATCATCGGGTAATAAGCTCTATATCGTAGTCATCGATAGTTCGAACACCGTAATAAACACGTGACAATGATTAAAGGTTCTCATTTTCAAAATTGACTATAAAAGATCAAAAACAATTCCTACTGGTTTTAAACTACTTTTCCAACGTATCGCGAATGAAACTTTACGCGACTAACAAAGCCAATAAACGAGATGACGAGCAATCGTTCGACAGAGGAATTTTCTAGATTTCTAACATGCTTGTATTAAGCGGATTTTTACGACAGCGTATTTCCACCAGCTTCCGCCGGCGACGTCATTTCGTTATGAACATCTTTTATGATCGTGCCCCATAAATCGTGTTCGCGTCAACGAGAATAGGAAGGAAGAAGGAGGACATGTTGCCTATAGGAGGGAGAGCCAAATTCGTTGGTGACATAAGTGCAATCACGTCGATTAAACGAATTCGCGCCGGGGTTCGTCATTTAGGACATCTTTAGATTGATGTTTCACGAGCAGCTCTGTGGGCGAAACTCTTGTTGCAGGAATAAAATTTTGCGGCTGAATATACCATTAATATACCAGCGAATAATATCATTAGCGTAACGAATACTAACGATAACATTTAGAACTTCTTTTTGCTTATATTATAGCGAAGCGTATGCCTCTATTACTTTGTACTTATTCCTAGCTATCTAACGTAGCTGAATATCGATTTAGTAATTAGTCCGCACCATATATATCTCGCCAAATAGACGTAGTTTCCAGAATATCAAATTAATATCAGACGTTTCGTTTTCTCTCAAAACGCTACTCTATTTTAATAAGTTGGAAACAGCACATCAACGGTTAATTTAATCTTCGTCTTTGCTGCTGTTTAGAAAAAGCAAGCAAGCAGCGTTAAATGAAAATTTCTACGAATAAATTTCAACTCGATGAACACATCCGTATGAGCAAATTGGATCTCTACGCAGATAAGCAAGAACGCTAGAAATCGATTCGATCTTGCCGAGAAACCGCGATGTTCTATGCAAACAAATAGAGCTAGCCACATGAATCCGCAGGAAGCAAGGAAAACAAATAGCACCGCGGTAGAGCTTTCTAACGAGTCGACGGTAGATAATTGAATGAAGGCCATCAATTGCTGCGCGACGGGATTAAACTCGGCAAGATTCATGTTCAACAGTATCCCACACGTCCAGCCATCATTATTAATCCCGTATCGATCGATCCACCTCGTTTCTTCTTATTAATGTAAGGCAACAGGAATGGTTCGTGGTCTTCGTCTGTGGTTTCGACGATCGGTTAGAGACACCGATGCAACACGATGATTTTGATCCAAACCATCCGAAGATGAGATTTCATATAGGCGCCAGACGCATACGTCCGATACAGTAGATTATAGGCAGAGGTCGAAAAGCATAGTTATTAATATTACTCGTAACTAGCACCTAGTATCAATAGGAATGTTAATGATGGTTAAAAAGCACCTAAAAAGTTTGTCATAATTGATTACTGGTAACCAAAAACTTTAACATTAACGTATCGACTGTCACGCGAATTTTATAATATATATTTTGCTCTGGAAAATATTATTCAAATCAGTCGCATTGTTGGAAATTCGTTAACCTATGAAATTCAACTTGTTTTAATCAGCCTGGAAAATGTGACAACATAGGTCACCGATGATCACCGTGGAAGTCAACGTGTTAATCGGGCCAATACGTCGAAATACCATGGGTTACTGAGACTCGAAGGTCTCTGGTGGTCCCTACGCAACTATGACTCATCGAACTACTCATCCATCGTGCGTGGTGCCCGTACCATGGAGTCGTATTCGCAGTCACGATCCAGCGCGTTCGTAATTGTGACCCGAGCGTGCCTGAGGACACGCGACTGCACGCCTACACCAGTCAAACGTACACACGCTCGGATAAAGTCGAAATTCCTACGTGGGAAATAGCGAAACGTGCCAAGGACGTGGTGAATTATTCGACCGAATTCAAAGGGATATCGTGTATGATTCGCGTGTTGGACGTGTCTATTTGAATTTGCACGTCGTTTTGAGAAAATCGAGTATCGACTCGTCGTTGTGAAACGGTGGTTTTCCGACGTCCTTACTTCGATAATAGTTCCCAACGTAGCTGGGTCAGATGGTTCTAATTAAGGAACTTTATCTGGATAGTAGTAATTGGAACATTACGAGCCCGTATATTTCAATTAGCGAACGCCACGAACACCCCTGGCCGCCCTTGGATTAATTATTATTACTCGAGAAATCGGTAATTAATACTTGGACATATCGACGGAAATGATATCGAAGGGTCGATAACTCCATCATTGGGAATACGAGACGAGTCACGAATGATTAAATACTATCCGATTCCATAATTTACGCGAGAATATCTGACTAACGTTCTAACGACCTTCTAATTAGATTTTGTACTCTCATGGGTATGCTAAAGAAACGTTAAACATCCGAATTATAATATAAATTACAACAATTCGTTCTCGGTGGTTTCGCTTTTCAATCATGTATTCTTGCAATTACATTAACGCATCGACCATTATATTTGTATCGACCATTCATGCAAACCGAATTCAATTACTTTTAATAATCAATGATCAAATAGGTAAATACATTGATACAACTTGATATACGACTTTATATTATACCGCGCGTTATGTTGCATAAAACATACGTAGTATTATAATCTTATATTCAAATAAAATGTATCCGTGAAAATACATATGTTGCCAGCTATTTTGGCCAGATATTGTAACATGCACATATACAGTCCTATTGACCTCAAATACGTTAACTCTTTGCACTCTGACATCAGTACAGCGACACTGATAGTACAAGTTTTTCCTTCTCAGCTTTATCTTCGCCGAGACAAAATCGGAAAGGCGAATAAGGCCAGCGTGTAAATAAAAATTCATAGATATATAGAAACAGTTTCTCTCTGGAGAAAAACAAAATGTTCAGCCGGAAAGAGCTTTCACGCTGTGCAAAGTGTACTTATCGATCGCATAAAAAAAGTGTTAAGCATTCCAGTTTACTAAATAAATTCCATTGACCAAACAATTTCCGTTTCCACCTATTTACCTCAGAAAAAAAAGACTTATCCCGATCGAATCAACATACGGTCCACTAGCAGCAAATGGATTTTTCGATGCATTACGCGCGATCGATGTATTCGCAGGCATCAGTCAAAACGTTCAGACAAATGGACCACGTAATCGCAATGAAAACAGCGGTCCGCTTTTTCGTCTCATTGTCGGACAAGATAGCACTCGAGAGCGTTTCCGTGGGCTTTCCACGCGATGATTCATCGGAGGAAAAAGGGCTGGAAAGGCATTCCACGGCATGAAAGAAGAAGGGGCGCACGCGTTCTTGCGTGTATGTCATTGCAGGGTCGTGGACCCTTGTCTACTTAAGGAAAAGGGCGAAGCAACCCCCTGTCATCGTCGTCGTGTATTATCCATCGAGCTTAAGCATCATAAAAGCTGCTGCCTCTGTTCATAAAATTTCACGAGAGAAATCGCGTCACCAGTGGGGGAGGCAAAAAAGCAGCGACGACGCGAGCAGCCACTTTGCGATTGAGCTTTAAAATGAGGGTAATAAAGGCACTCGTGTATCCCTCCCACTCTGCTGCTTCTCCATTCCTCCGTGATGTAACCTCGCCGACGAAATTGCGCGCTATCTGCGAAAAATTTTTTCAACGATGAATTAGCATTTTTAACGAGACTTTGCCTCCAGTAAAGCGTAAATTTGTATACTCTGACGTGTACTTGAAGAATACTCGATTAATTTAAACAATTTCAATTTCCTAAAAGCGTAGATACGTTTCGCTCGGAGGAATACGAAATTCTTTCAAGGCGATCATAAATCAGATTCTGCAAACAGTTAACATCTTCAAGAACGTGCCATATCTTGTTATATTTAAATTTCAAAGATCTAGTTAGTTCACAAAACGAATCGTATAACGTCGAACGAAGGGCAGCACATGATATCATTCGGTGTAATATTTTATCAGATGGTGTCCTCCTATCTACGCGATCATCCAAGGTTCCCCGCAGGACGTGGTCAATCGACTAGACCGTGATTCTATTTTTCTCGTTCGAGATGTCTTTCTCGAGAAAATTGAGTTGGAAAATTTATGAAATAGGAATCGTAAAATTAACGACCTGCTTCCTGACTGTCCTGTAACGCACATCGCACGTCTGGCTATAAATCATTGCCGCAAACATCAGAATCCCTCCAATGAAGAGTAACGAATGCAATTCCAATA
The DNA here is from genome assembly GCA_014737475.1 of Bombus confusus. Taxonomy (NCBI): domain Eukaryota; kingdom Metazoa; phylum Arthropoda; class Insecta; order Hymenoptera; family Apidae; genus Bombus; species Bombus confusus. Next base: position 1,406,399 of record JACXIV010000015.1, read on the forward strand.
ACGTCGCCCGTACCATTGTGATCTGTCACGTGCTGGAAGAATCCATATCCAATCGGAAGGCTCGTATTTACCCAGGGAAGACACAAGAGCACTTCCTTCCTGTCGTACTACGTACTACGTAAATCGATACACTTACTTTTAGATAGCCTTCGCAGATATTGTTCCACGCGGAGTCGTAAAGCAGCGTAGCCCATTATCAGAGTCTATATATCTGGACATAATTCGCATAAATATTCAACGTGCGTCATAAAACCTCGTAACCCTCGATTCGACGAAATAAAGTCGCAGTTGCGTCTATTTTCACGTGGAAAGAAGCGTGTGCAACAGGTCACCCTAATTCATTGCACTCGATGGATTTGTCCTATTCGTAAGAAGCGATTCCTTGTATCATGGATCTTTCATATTATCGTATTATCGAATTTTTTTTCGATAACCGCAGACCAACGCAAATTAGGCTAAAACATATCGATACGAACTCCGTTAAAAACTACAGAAAAATTCGCTTGATTACGAAGTCATAACGTACCTCATAATTACGAAGTTTTGCAAGGAAATAGATTTCAGCGACCAAATTCACGCCGTACAATCCAATTTTCAAAACTACCCTCGATTACATTGCAAATTAAAAACCGGCTATATAAACGAGAGAAGGACTACTCGAGGACGAGGCCTACGACGATCGTCGACAGCTGTAGGCACGAGGGAGAAAGGATGGGCGAAAGCGAGCGAGCCTGTTCAAGGATGAAAATTGAATTTCTCAGCTTCCACCTCCATCTTACCCCAATCCTTTCTGCTCCTATTTGCATCGCACGCTGTCCTGCTTCCGCCTTTTCCGTACCGTGTACACAAACGCGTTGGAACGTACAGAGCGACACGATGTCCCACGAAATACGAAACGGAGAAAGACAGACAAAGGAAGAAGGAAAACGGGCGTTGAGATCCACGCAGGCGTTCGAAAGAAACGCGAAGAACCGCCTTTAGTTTCTTTAAATATATACTCGAAATACGAATCAGCTCTATTGGATCCGAGATTGCACCCTTCCATTCGATGGTCTTCTTATTTCGCTCCATTTCGTGGGAAGGGTTGCGTGAATATGTAAACGGTGGTTGGTTTCCTACGATTAAAGCGAACGGTGCAGCGATCGACGAGCAATCGTGCAATTGTAACGACTGGACTACGGATTTTTAAAAAAATATATAAAATATCCAAGGTATAGCGCTTTCTGTGATAAGACTTGCGCTTATTTGCATTCTGTGAATTTTGGATCTCCGAATTTCTCGCAAAGGTGTAAAGCATTGATTCCGCTTTAAGGGGGTTGTAACGATTTGTCGACAAAAGTACTATCGGCGTGTGGGAACGTGTAGAGTGGCCGTGAGGTATCGTAAGGTAATCGATAAAGGTAATAATGGATGTCTGTAGCTAAAGATTACGGTAAACCGCTTTGAATGATGTACACGCGCGTACCTGGTTTAGAGAGATTGATGAAGATGTAAATCGTTGGGGATAGGACACAACCTGTGCATTCTACTGTGCGCCTGCTGCACGAAATGACGTGCTAATTTTACACTGACAAAGTTCGAGCGTCCACATGTTTCGTGGATAACTAAATTTCTTTGCGTTTATTTTTGCGAAAATATTCAACTTATAAATATTTTCTTCTTTTTTACATTAAAGTTAAAATTACAACCTGTCATGCCCATAATGGTATTGCGTAGGTATTTCTATATTAAAATGCTTTTATGAATCAAAAGCTTTTTGCGTATTTTTTGTTTGTTGGCTAATTCAGGTCTCTATCTTTTTAAAGACATTTAGTGTTATAATTAATTTTCATAGGATAACGATTTCTCATGCGTTCTGTGTAAATGACGTAAGCGATAGACACACAAATAATATGGCTTATTTGAATTTCTAGAAGTATCGTTATTTATTGGTAAGACTATACGCATTGCGTGTGTTTTAAAAATTGCAGAAACATTTTTACTCGAAAGATGCGTCGTTTGATCAGTTTGCAAGCACCTAGAGTAATAATTCCAGTAAAAGAACAACGTTAACAACTCCAATGGATAATATCTGATATCAATAACCTGAAAATCGTTATTTGTCTCTGTCGTGCGAAACGAAGTAATTTATTCACATTCTTTTTCTTGCTGGCGCAAAACTTCTAATTTTAACAACCATTAGTTCAAAAATATGATCGATCTTGAAAATTTTCGTAATACAAAGGATTAACGAGTCAAGTAAAAGAGTTTAAAAGTAGGTGGAAATCTTAAAATCGTAAATTGCCAACTCGGTGATTTATCACCGAGCTTTCACTAAATCGCTAGCTATTCAACTTCTCCTCGAATCGAACGTTCCGCCGGTATTTGGCGTATCGATAATCGTTAATTCAGCAACCGATAAAAAAGTCGCGAAATTTCGGAGGGCACAGGAGGGACGGCAACATATGGGTCCATACGTTTCTGTATCCCATGTTCCGACACTTCCTATGCGGAAGCGTAAAAAGTGGCCAGCGACGCCACGTGTTTCCGCGGTGTAATCTTTTTATGCCTCATCGCATCGGGTTGAATCACTACGGACTAGCGGCGTGCGTGTGCACCGCGTGCGTGAAACGAACACGTATTAACTTGGAGAGAGGAAGCTCACGAGCCCTAGCTCGTGTCACGAGCTTACAGTTTTTTACGTTTTTGTATCAGTTCTCCCGATCACGAGATATCGTCTTTCATTCAACTAAGCTCCTTTCATTCAGCTAAACCCGGCAATTTTTAGAAGCCTGTCCCATATGCGTGGTGCATCGTATTTTTATTACGGCCCCTGACATTAAACATTCTCTTTATTTGGTTAAAAATGAGTAACAACGGGCAATAATTGGAACACATAAACATCGTTAATGAGATATTTCAAAAACCGTTAATTTTGAGATGTTTGCAGAGATTAATGTTTGCAAAGTGAATTGTTTATTAGGATAGGAGTATTGTAATTAGTCAATACAATTATACTAGATATTTGAGAGCAACGTTATATTTCATTGGTAATATTATAGCAATTTTGGTATCAAAAATAAATTGCGTAATCTACAGAACTCGAGGATCTAAGATAACAGGTATCAATTAAAGTACAAACGTGGTTGTCGGTTTCGTTTTCCTTCTTCCCTTATCAATGTAAACTTACAAGGCCACCTGTTCTATCTAAAGTCAATATTTAATTATAGAATATTTGTCGTGTGGGTTCAGCAACGTTGAATTACAAGTCTCGTAAAAAGAATACGCCCTAAGCTTAATCCATACCTGCTATACTAGCATCCTTGGTATAACGACCTACGTAAAGGACTGTCCATTATTTCTAATCAGCAGTCGTTAAACATGCAAATCAGCTTCTTTATACATGCAAGAATAAACCAGTGAAGTGAAAAAATTCTACTACACATTTCTAATTTACTTTTGCATCTGCGTTATGTATCTTTGTATTATGTAAATATCATTTCTTATCGTTTCAAACCTGATCATAATTACGTACGAATATATAGGCAACAAATTCCCAAAATCGACATTTTCGGAGACGAGGTCTCGAATCTGTCTTTCATATTCGTTTATTACTTTAAATGTACCGTTGATTTCAGTTAGATCGTTCAACGAATGAACTAGCAGAACACTGGAGAAAATATCCTCTAGCGATTGCTCAAAGATAAAAGCCCGACTGAACAAATTTTTATTCCACTCTTGCAATTTCAAACTTTATTTCATACTATTCGTTTCTTGTCTTGCTTGTATCAAACTTTCTATAGCACCCTGTATATAGCAGTATTCCTTTGAACTTACTCTACAGAATATCTAACTAATTTTATGCATTTACCCGCTTAAACGAAGTTTCCTCGATCAGACAGCATTACGAACCTTCTTTTTTGCTTCGCCCGATTACCCGCGTAGCACGTATTTCGAAGATAATCACTGTTTTGCAACTTAAGATCTTTCGAATACTTGAGTTACCACGTTGCTTCCGTGGATAACGCCAATTTATCAATGGACGTCCCTAATTCCCCAATGAATAGCAACGAAGCAAAGCTGAACGAAAGCTATGAGAACCGCGCTGCAACTGTGTAATCGGCAGTAACAACACACCATTAACGAATCGAAAGGAACGGTTCGATCGACAGGCCACGAGCTGTTCGCCGATTAAATTGCAGGCCCGACAAATGGCGGAACGTTTCGGGATCATTAGACAAACGTTCGGGGACGTTATTAATGTCGACGTCGGTACGTCGTGGAATGAATCGTCCATCTCGTTCATCCGGAATTGTCCCTCCTCGTTTTTCCTCCGTGAAAAACGTTTCCAAGCGTGGCTCGAGCTATCGATCGACCGAGCCACGCTCCAATTTCGCTGTTACACGATTCCGCGATCTGCATTCACCGCCGCCGATGAATCTTGCTCTAACGAAACTTGGTGTACGTTGCTACGCTATTACCAAGTGTTAAGACTTTGCTCGTTACAGACGCATAGCGAGATATCTCGCATTTCGCGCTCTCTCGCGAAAGAACGTTAATAAGGGATCTGAAATTTTATACAGGTAACTACATTATCGATGAAAAGTTTGAAATCATTACGCGTTTCGTGGAACTTGGAAATTTAACATTTGGAATTTATACGTATGTTGCAAAGAATTTAAGAATTTAAGAAGAAGGTAGCTCAGCACTGCTTAATCGTCGAATACTTTTTGCTGAAAAATATCTCGAAAGAAATAAAATTGTTACGAATAATTTTATGATGAAAGGTATTCCAAATATTTAGCAGTTCATAGCAATGAATAGAAAAGAAACAAAAACTGTCAGCACTAAGTTACTCAAATATGCATATCATATAAAACATTTAACATGCAATATTGTACGAAAGTCCGCATCAAAGACAACACGATAATTAGTGCGATGTAAAATTTCTCTATCCCCAAAATACCAACACTCCAATACCAATTTCAAATAGTATGTACATACTCACAGTAAAATACACGTTACATATCGTAATTGATTCTGCGCCTATTAATCAATCATTTGTGTTACCACGTCTCATCGAACGGTCGCGTCCTATTGGAAGTATCGTAATTGACAAATTTCTAGTGTAATCAAGCTCAATCGAGTCGTAGATTTAATTGCGTCCATAATTGTGACTTTTCGATAGCCCTCGTCATTGCCTGTTCCCTATCCCCCTTTCTCCCTTTTTCACTTGGTGAAAAGAAAGCGCTCGTTAAAGCACCGTGGAACGCTGCAGGAGTATGGATCTCGTAGTTGAAAGAGAATTTCAAGGGAAAAAAAAGAGGGCTGTTCTCGAGACCTTGCGAAGTGATACTGAAAGAGAGGCGTGCCTCTGAAACGAGGCGTCGAAATGGATGGCGCGTCGTTTCCCTCGGGATTAAGTTCGTGTCCTACTCCAGGATTCGGGAGGAAATCTTAACAGAGAGTTACCGGCCTGGCGAAAAATTTTCCCCCGAGAATATTAAAGCTTACCGCGCATTTATTCACAGATGTCGTCGAAAATGTCTTCCTCGCAGCTGGAGCTGCCCGCGTGCGCTGCACGCATTCAAATGAGAAACAGAACAAAAATTTAACAAAAGGATTAGGAAAACAGGCAATCGTACTACTTTGATCGTAGCCAGTTTTACGTGCGCGTGATATATTTGGAAATAGAACAAGTGTATCGTTTGCACAATAACAATTTGAACATCGGACGCAGACTGAAAATCCAACCAAAAATAAAAAATTACAAAAAGGAATCTCATAATAATTCGTTAAGGATACTTACACACGTAAGTATTCGTAATATAGAAACAAGTAGGTACCGTATGAAAATTACTCATCAGTATACCGACAAGTTCCTCAAAATGCTTGCTTCCCTATCTTCACACCCATAATTTCGTCGTTAGAAGTAATTATTCTGAAACTGGTAATTATCCCCGGCAATAAAAAGTTCATCGATATAACTATAGTGTATCTACGGGAACGTCACGACACACTTTCCTCCCTCATTCCCCGTCACGCGTTCTTACATAATCTTATCTGAATATATGCCACATTCCGTCAACATTCGTGTTCATCTGTACGATTGTCTCGAGTCTATCGGAAATAACCAATCAGATAGGCTGTCCTTCGCCTAGCTATCTTCTTGTAGATCATTAAAATGCTATACTTCCGATACTATCCTTTTAATTAAATCTTCCATGAAACATAACAAACAATATTTGAATTTTACAGGAACTTTCAATGGAACAGCATTGCTGCGAAAAATACGCGCAACACGTTGATCTCGATACGAGGAGAATCAAATAAAATTGCTAGGGTTAATTCGACTACAATTTCGAAGGTGCTTTCCCACGACGTTTTCCGATAATCAGATAGCTGACGCGAGTTCCGCTCTCCCGAAGCTACGTGACCCACCAGCGGGTATCTGTCGGGGTGTTTCTGAAGAGATTCATGAATTATGTAGATATATCAGCGTGTGGGAGGAGTTTCTACACGCTGCATGTACGATCAACCGGCAAATGCTTCTGAACTGTCGGCAGAATGTTGTTTACCGGCTATGGATTTGATGGATGAATCTACATCGTTCGATAAGGGGTGACACTCTATCCACTTTATCAAATCGGCATAGTCATCGTGTCATTGTCACCAACGTAGTTCAGCGGGCTTTCCGTATTATTTGCCATTGGGTCGCGTATTTGCGTACGCTCGCCTTCCAGGAGCCCATTAAGAACGATCGAACTTTCTGACAGTCACCTTCGATGCATCGAATGGCAAGATTACGATTTGCACCGGTGGCATTTTCCCGTACGCTCTGCAATTCCGTTTCGTTTCAATTCTTGACTTTGGGATGTAATTTTTAGTGTTATTAGAACTTCTGGATTTCTTATTGCAAACCCTACTTGGGGATTTTGTTTTTGAATAAATCTTTAAATAAGATTTTGGAAGTTATTAGAATTTTTTAATAGGTTTTTAAATGAATTTGTTTGAATTAAATAATTTAGGGAAGAATTGATATCAACATTTACAGTACGTACGATATATGAAGATTTCTAACATGATCTCTGTCGAATAATGGTATTCGAAACATTTTGTAGCATGCATTTGAAATGTAAATTCGTCAGTTCAACCCTCAGTGGGTAATGAATTCAAGAACGAGAGTAAGCCAAGCAAATGCTACACCATGAACGCTTTAATTGCAAATTATACCTTCCAAAAGCGCGTATTTTGCCGCTTGGCAAACGTTTTCAAACGCTGCCCTAACATAAATAGTTGCCATTCGAGGGATTGATAAATTCACAGAGGAAAACAAATGCAAAGTTTTGACAAATGGCGAAATATCCAATGAACAGTAGGATTAACCGGTATAAATGACGGGCGACTAATATACGGCTCGTTTGTCCCATTTCAAAGTAAACCATGGAATATTGCATTCATTATGATTATCACTGTTATGGCTTTAACGTGATACGTGTAATTTGTATTTCTATCGGTGAAAATCATTCGTACTTTGTAATTATAAATCTCCATGAAAATCGAGGATAAACTATCCGGAATAAAATAGTAGATACAGCGCACATATAGAAACTTTCTGCGAATATGTTGTATGTGTATGCTGTAGAAAACATTTTTACATCTTAGTAATACTACGATGAAACGCGACTATCGTTCTTCTACTGATAAAATTCCAAACGAATCTGAAAATGTACGCAACACGCAACGAGTGTATGTAAATATATTACACGTTGAACTGTGAAAGTAGGTATTATCGTTGAGTAGAAATTAGGTTGAAGAATTCGTACGATCGGTGCCTCTAAATTATGGAGCTCCTCCCGTTCGCTCTATTTTTTGACATTTCTGTCACGAGATTTCCCGCAGGATATTGGGTTTGGATAGATTTAGCAATATGCTAGATCCTACGAAGGCATCTTGACTACAGAAAAATCCAATATCCTGCTTGTCGACGATCGGCAACGATTTGGAAACGAAGACGGAAATAACCGCCGCCTCTAAGTTAAGAGATAAAAGGAAGTAAAGTCGGAGAAGAATTTTGTCTACATTTATAGAAACAAGCATGTTTAATCCTTCGACACATTGGTACGGACATCTGCCAGACACGATGAAACATCGTGGCTGTTTCTTGTTAAGATTCTTAGTAACTTAAGACTACGATATCTAACGATCTTCAAGATCCAATTCAAGAACTGAATGTTCTTAGAAAAATTTGTCTACCGATTTTAATAGTAATAAGTAAATAATAAAAAATAACGAACTGCGGATATTGCTGCAGAGTCATACTTTTATGAATCTAATTAGACAAATGGACCCTGTGCAAAATTATTTTACTTATAAAAAATTATAAGTGAATAAAAATCTGTAGTTTAATAACAAATAGCAATTTTGGTGGAAAAAGATAGTATATTACGCTACAATTTTACAGTGACAATATACACGACAATTTTGGAAAAAGCACTTTATCTATCACCATCTTTCCAGATTTAGTGTATCCTGAATAGAGGACTAACAGGTACTCTTGTTGTCTGTAAATAAAGAGAGAAAGAGAGAGAAAGAGAGAGGGAGAGAGAGATCTATCAACTACAGTCAACGCAAAGCGATATCGGCAAAAGTTTCGACAAATACGGACCACTTCGATTTAATTAAACCGCTAGACGAAATGAAAAACACGCGACGGATGACACACCTAACGAAACACGGAATCAAAAACATTTTGGTAATGTGGATAAAAACAATGAACAGTAAAATAAGAACATTTGCAAACACACGTGTACCTTAATTCCTTCAAACATTAAATTACAGAGTCCAGGTGAGAAAAGAGATAACCACGAGAAAGATCCCTCTTCATAACCACAATGTTCGATTGAAGTAAAAATTGCCACGAAAGAATACCAAAAAATGAGTGTCACCAGGTAAGAGTCGAACGATTAAACGCAACAAATGACACATGGATAGAAAAACCATACTAAATTCGCGTATAAATTTCGACGAAATGGCGGGAATCGCTAAACTCTCGTCTGCTCTCGTATCGATCTCACTTCCGTCCCTTCTCTTCTCTTCCCTGCTCTTTTGTGCGAGCTCTTTTCGCTCGGCAAACCCTCGAGGAGTCTTGGCAGCGAGTAAACGCTTTCCACGATTTTCCATGCTTGGTGTGACGTCACATCCGGTAGCTAGGACATTCACCGAAAACAACATCGCGTGTTTAGAAACGTATCAACTTGTTTATAGAAATTGAAATCACTCGGTTTCAGAGGAGAGAACAGAATTACGTTACACTTCTAGAACGGAATGATTGCATCCGGTATAATGTTTTTTGCAATTACGTTACTCTTTTTATCGAATGTAAACAGCGACAGGGCTTTTTCGACAGTGATAAAACCAAGGAATTGCTCTAATCGATTTTTCGATCGTAAAATAATTTACTAATCCAAAGCAACTATAAATAATATAATTATTGTTATACATATCGTATAATAAAGCGAAGAACGTATGTGAAAGCATTTGCGTATCGTTATAGGTTGTACGTACTATTCTCTTTTACGATTTTATGAAGTTTCTACAAATATAACGATCGGATAATTTGTAATTTGTAAAATTTCATTTACTTTATAAGAAAATTTGTTACCGTTGTACATAAGCGTTATTAATACTTATTTGTAACTTGTGACTTGTAAATTTTTACTAATAATGTTACTTCTATCGTGCAAGATAGCTGTGGTATTTTAAAACAGTGTATACATATTTAAACAGAAGTTATCGTGTACTTTAAAAGTCATAGAAGAGATTTATACAGTTTATTAAAAACGAATAACAAATTTAATTTCAATTGTTAAAAAAGAACGAATTTATTTGAACGAGCGAGTTTATTTTATATTTTAACGAAAACAACGCCATCCTTTATTCGAAAATGTAGAGCACGTCAAGCGTGTTACGATATTTTTAAACATTTTACGATCATAACAAATTAATTAGCAGCATCGATCACGCGCAGAGCTTTTAATCAACCATGATGATTAATTGTTTCCAGGTTATTGCCAGGTATTGGTGCGAAACGGACCAGTTTCACGTATGACCACCCAAATATTAGAAATTCAAAATGAATCTGCGAAATCGTAAATAACGTGGCAATCTGTCGCTTCGATACAAATAATTCGTACACAGCTTGCAACGAATTGTTCGATCATTTCAAAGACTATCAAATATTCACATAATTGATGTAACTATAATCTAACACATTTATAAAACTGTTTTCCTTAGAAAATAAATTTAGAATTTAAGTTTAAGAAATAAAATCACTGATATCATTTTTCTTGATATATAAGCAAAACAAAATGTCTGTTTCTTAGAATTTGCAACTTCAGAAAACTTCTTTCATCCCCCTGTACAGAAAAAATATTCTCAAAGCAAGAGAAGATACATAAATTCTCCGTCGCTAAAGCGTACATCATCCTCGAATCATTTTTCATAAAATCTCACCAACTGTTTATCATTACAGGCGATATTCTTCTTGGGAAAGTCAACACCCAGCATAGACGATACGAAAGATACAATCTAGAATGTCCTGCCGCAACCAACCACAGGGATAATCGATCGCGAAGATGAGTCATCTCTCCTGCGGAAATTTTCGAAGGGATGCAGTTGATGTGGGTTGCCGGAGGAACGAAGATAACGGGGAAGAAGAAGAGAGGAGGGGAGAGGGAGGAGTACGAGTGACGTGGAACACCCTAAAGTTGATTCCAGAGAAGTTACGTTACGCCCCGTTCTAAGGATACGTTTCCCACCTTGTTAGCGATTAACCCACCACCTCGTTGTCTTTGTCTCGTTGCCGTGCCCTCTTCTATCAATATTACATTTAAACGTAAACATAAACGTCTCGACCAGTCGAAGGAAACTTTTAAAAGCGAGCCACGCTGAGTAAAAATTTCCATAAATACATTATGTACGTTATACGTAACTATGTTGAAATTCCATTAGTACTACGTACAATAAGCATGTTCGAGTGGAGACATTGATCGATAGAGAGCGAGAGGAAAATTAAAATAGGTACACAAGATAGCGAAAACGTGAATGCAGATGCCTCGACAATCATTTCCGGAAACAGGCGGAGTAAGGGCAGCCGGAAGGCACCTTCGAGTGCTCTCGCCCGTTCCTCCGGCACATTTTCATTCCTCTGCCATTAGCCGCCGCTTACTATTCGTTTTCGACCCAATTATCAATCCCTTGCACGGCCTCGGCCAGCCGTGCACGTCGATGGATATCTAACTTCCTCGGCTGAGCGAGGTTCGAGTGTTTCCTCGATTTCCCGTAAATGAAGCTATACAGAGGCTCAGATAATACTCGCTACCCGTCCTACGCGGCCTCCATTAACCAGAGAGTTCCAACATTCCGCGATTATGCGCGCCAGTCCGGCCAGAAATTAACAATTTATTTCCAGCTCGTAAATTGAGCTGTCCCGGCAATAACGAGCATTTCTGAATCGCGCTCATATGGCGTTTCATTTTATTGGATTTACTACGCGAACACGAAGCTCACGTGCAACGACTGGCTTGCGCTCACGTGCAACGGCTCTGACACCATGTAACGCGCGTTGTACGATACTTAAGTGGGTAGATACTTAACGCGTGTCCCATCTGCATATCTCGATCTATCATTTCGCGAATTTTATTACCACATCGCATCGGAGAGATTCGACTCGTGTTTCGACGATTGTTGCGAGTTCAATGCGCTCCTCTCGTGTATAGGCATTCGCAGGGGCGCATTCTTCGTTGCAACTACGATGAATCCACCGTGACTAGGCAACCGCCAGGATCTTGTTTTATGTTGTTTTTGGTAATTACGCTTGCAATAGGATTACGTTAGGCGAAGCTCGTGCATGATTCATCAAGTAAATGATTTCAATTTCGTGTTAGCAGCGAACAAAATAATCTAAGTGTACGTATCTTCAAGCGTATTTCGAATTAATTCGGGATGAATGGCAAGTCTCACCGACGCTCCAATTTCTCAAGTGCGGTAATTTAATTTCCATTTCTGTCTTCATTAAAAAGTATCCGTTATATAATTCAATTTACTACACTCTTTTATATTCGCATTTTTTGTTCAATCTCGCGAAACTTTTAATTATTACATTTTCTGTAATGTTTCCTGTTACAGAAAATTAGCCAAGTTTTAAATTTCCAACGATAAGTCTGAGAAGTGGATATAGCAGAGCTACGGTTTAATCCAATAACCGAGTTCTATCTATCGATTCTTGCTACATACTAACAAATTTCCATCGCGAATTTATTTAAAAACGACGATATTATCCTAATCCGTTCGTTTCATATCCTTCGTCTGTCGAAGTTCACTTCGACACTGTCGAGTGATCGAAATATCTTCAAACACGAACCAACGTACTTTTGAAAACACCGAGAATAGTAACTAGAGAACCTTTTGAAGTCTATTGAACACTAAGAAACGCAAAGATTTGGCCGTATGAAACGGGAAGCTTTGACACGAACGTTCAACTTGTAACCGATGAACAAGCACAGATTGGTCCTTTTGCATGAAGCGCGACCATCGTCGTCTAGCTGCATCTAACGGCTTTTGTAGATGCACTCACAATGCACGTCGCTTCTCTCTACACACCGCTTTCCTCCAGACGGTTTACATACGAGCATAGATATTACTCTATAGTATCTAGGTTGCCTCGGCATTGTCGCGTATGTGCACCATGGTACAATAACTTCAGCGAACAGGAACAGAAACGTGCTCCAGAAACGGAGATAGCGTCTTCGCCACGAGAACGGAAGACGCGTTGAGTCGAAAACGAACTTGGATTGAAACTACGCGATAACGATCATCTTCTTTGTGTAGGCAGGCGCTGCCACGTGCTTCTGCAGCCTTTGTCGTCGCACGGATCCATCTATTTCGAAATGAATAACACATTTCTGGATGATATCTTACTGAAGTTAATTATACATATAGGAGAGACTTTATCTATTTTTATTAAATTACACATTCAAGAGAATTTAGATGCAACGAAGACACAGAAACGTATAATCGACGATCAATAACGAGTGTATCAAAAATTCGACACAATGACAAAGAAGGTTCGCCGCGTGGAAAGCGAAGTGTATTTCGTTAAAGAATTTCTCGTTCACGATGATTATCGAAAAAAACACTTTATTAAATACAAGATCAAACGAAGAGTATTACGTTCGAAGGTACGGACGGACATAGAAAAGAAGAATTTAAACGAAGAGCGGCATTTGTGCCAGATAAGCCCAATTGACTCATAAATTTTATTAGTCAGTCTGTGATACTCCTTTGGGCTATACAGCACGAATTAAGCAACGTTTTATGACTTGGATGAGATTAAATTGACATCGTACGTTCCATTTCGTACTGCGGTCGTGCTATCACTAATACAAATAAGAGAGAAACCTTTCAAATGGAACTTACGGAACACCTTTCGAACGGCCGCAACTTTAATTTCTAAAATGGTATTACGAAGATAATCTGGAACGAAAATATCGACTGAATCGGAAACAAATTGGACTAAACTTTGTTCGCCACTATTTGATCTTTTCAGTTCGTTAACCTCGTTTTCCTCCCTCAATTTTGGATTAATGAATGCGTTGAATTAAATTAATTATCGCATCTATTCCTAGCCAATCTTTTTCACGGGTATATCTACATCAAATTTCTATTCCACTGTTTTGAATTTTTAACGATACAGCGCATAAGATACGTTTACACTTTCCTAAAAATCATCTCGCCCGTTTAATTATTAACAGTTCGCAGCAGTCTTCCATCTATCTTCCGGGCTATACATAGTTCTGGCCATCGAATTTTAATACATCGAGTATGCAAGATTCACTTCTTAACCGCGACATGTCACGTTCACGCATGACGGCTAAATGAGTTCTCGAAAATTAAACTGCATTTTTTATAACTTCTTCAATTCTGACTTATATTACAACCCAATTACATCTCGATGACCAAGGAATGTATATTACTTTCGTGTTTCACCAAACAAATTGCAACGAAAAGCAGCACGCGTTTTCTTGGAAGCAACACGCGTGTCTCGGACGGTTCAAGAATGATCGTTAGAAAAACCTGATCGCAGGTGAGCATATTCACGAGCCACCTGAAAAAAGGAGGATCTCTCGAGCGAAAAAGAAGATATATGCACGGTAATCCGACCGCAACACGTTCTCTTTGTTGCCGATCTCGTGTCGAATGGCTGCTGCCTCTCCATTCTGCCAGCCTGTACACTTTCATTTTTTTCTTTTTCCTTCCCTTTTGTACCTGGCTGCACTCCAGAAACATTGTGAGGGCCAAGTATGGCGCCCTCTCCGAGAAGGACGAAAGAATCGCTTTCCATTATATATAGAAACGAGAATGTGTGCTACGTTCCATCGGCAGGTAAAGGTAGCTTCACACAGGGACACGGGCAACGGCACACGTACTCGTCGTTCTACCTCGACCTAGCGCACCCAGGAAGTGTTTTTATCCGATCCTCGTGTATCTCCGACTCGATGATTCCTCGGTGAAGTCGGAAACGCCGACTTATCTCGCTTTTATCGCCAGCGAACAAACAGCCCGCGCGATGCAGTCTCATAATACATCGTGCGCTACACGTTCTTCGACGATCAGGTAAGTTTACTGGATACCTCGGCGAGTTGACGGCAGCATCGAGAAGCATCACGGACCACGACTGCGCGTGTATCTGTGTATCTAGATGCCGCGAAAACCGCTGAACGGGATAAACAATCCGTCGAAACGAGGACACCAAGTTTCGAAGCGGATCAAAAAGCGCTCGGGAGAAAAAGAGATTCTTCGTTGGCTGTGAAAGGAACGTTTTTACCAGCCCTCGAACGAGGCCGCTGGACTTAATGGGTTAACAGCAGATTTCTTATTTGTCTCCTGCTCTGAGAATCGCGTGATCGAACCGAATTGTTATCGCGATCGAACGACGATGAAAATCTACTTTCCAAGTGTACGTTTAGTGTAAGATACACTTTCGTTTGAGAATGAATTTTATCACGAATGAAATATTCGATGTGAAATATTCGACGAGGAAAAGAAGTGCATTGGAAAGCTGGCGAATTCCAGGTTACCGGCAGTTCAACTGAAGAAATGCAGAAAACGAGCAACGAAACTGACGATTACCCAGTGAGCTACAAATCAAGCTGAGAAGCGATAATACGATCGCCGAGCAACGAAGAACCGGATCGGAAGCGATAGAGAGCAACGAGCTGCGACGATCATGCGTAAAGTCAGCTACTTTATTAATCCGTATCGTGCATATCTAGGAGACAAACAAGAGGAGCAGAATCAGAATCAAACAGATTTATCCGAATCTTTTGTTCAACCATAGGCAAATCGTCATATATATTTATGAACGTTCTCAAATAATTTTTATATTCTTCCTTGCCTTCTAGAAATTTAAGGCAGCTATATGGAAACAACTCCTGACTATTCGCTTCCTCGTACAAATTGGCTGTTTCTTTCCAATATTACTTGTCGAAACTCTTAAAAATTTATTCGCGTAACAGTAAATACAATTTCCCCCAAAATCAATCCGGATATCTATTTTTTATTATCCTTCTGAAATATGATTATCCGAAACCAAACAAATTCAAGTGGGTTAACTTGACTTGACATGCGCGAACACAGACTCAAACTCAAGTCGTCTGAATTCAACCAACTTTAAAGGTTACTCGAAAGTAACAGAAACGAAGAAACTAAAGGGTAGATACACATCGATGAAAATCACGTCAGTGTTATCATCCCACTTCCTTGCTCGATCTAATGCAAGATCAGCCGTCGTATAGCCGAGTAAACTGGTTCGATCGCTCGATTCGAAACCAGTTTTCGATGGGCAGCGGCGATCCATCTTGTTCACCTGCACGCAGACACGGGTCCACGCTCGTATAGACACGCTCGTTAGCACGTGCGTGTATACACGATATCCCAGATTCGAGATCCGATTATTCTCCCATAAGGAGGAAAGAGTCAGACGAGATCGCGTTGTACTTTAAACCAGTAGTTCGCCGGATCGTTTGCTTCGTGTACGCGTGTACGACGCCAGACAGTCGGTCGACGAGAGGAAAACACCGCGAGTACACGCCGAGGAAATCGAGGATGCGCCTGCTTAAATCGAGACGATGATTTCTCGCACGCTGCCTTGCTATTTCCGTCGGACGATTATTTCTCGTGCGGTTTAACCTCGCCGATATAGTAATCGTTGGTTAGTACGAAGAAGGAAAGAACTATGGAATTGTTCGTGGTTTCTTTAATCGAGCAAAATAATAGTAAATAAGGAGAAAACGCGGTTTTCGGAGGAGCGTTTTGTGCGAATTGTATCGTGAGTGATAGTATCGACATTATGAAGTTAGGTAGATTTATCGTTGAATATTTTGCAAGTGAATTTTTGCTCAAGAATGCTTCGATACCGCGTGGGTGGAATGTGTTATTCCTAAACGATATTGATATAGTTGGAACCGTCTGTTTAGTTATTATCTTTAACAGCTGCGGATTTCAACACCACGAGTTGTTTTATGTTTCCTACTCGAGAACTTTGAGAGGAAATTATCGAGGCAGAGAGTTTGCAAAATTTGGTTAAAGGCGACGTAATCGAATAAAGATTCCTATCGTTTCATATGAATTCATTTATATCGTTTACAATCGACAATGTCGAAATTATACCTAACAAATGTATATTATGCTTATACATATGCATAATGGAACGTATGTCACAAAAATGAACAGCAGCATTTTGCTGCTGTTAGGAAAATTTACATAAAATTTACATGATAATCACCGCGTTAATTAAATATATTGGCTCGATCAGCGAGCACAATTATCGCTCAACAAATTGATAAATTAATCATTCTCCTCTATCAAATTGTCAAAATTTGCGTAAGAGTTATAACTGATATTTCTAAATCCTCCTTCCATTCATTCGCTAATCTTATGTTAAACATCATTTTCATCCGTATTTTTCTTCTTTATCCGAGTTCTGCAACGGTGAAACTAATCTCTACGTAGGGGATTTCCGCAAAAAAATTGAAGAACAATGCCCAACGGTAAACAATCTCAGTGGTATCTAGAAAGGTAGATGATAGGAGTAGGCGTGCAGTTACGCTCGATACCTCACCGCGTGTATTACGTACGATCTACGGATGCTGAAAAGAATCACGACTACCGTTTCTTCCTTACGCGTAGGAGTGACGATATCCTCTTTCGCGTGTGCCTGGAGAAAAGAGAATGGCGGCACCGGTGGTCCTTGACAATGAACTGGTTTTCGAGTTTTGGCGTCGAACCAGTTAAACGACAGAAATAATGAAGGAAATGCCATGCGTGCGACAGCCTGTCGATTGGATAAATTGCCACGCGTATTATTTGAAAATGTTCAATAAGAAGGTGAATGAAGTATAGTTGGCGTAACAATATTTAGAATGCGTATTATAAAGAGAATTAAGCTAGACTATATTTTGAAGATTTTATTTCAAACTTATTTTAAACAAACATTACGTCTAACTTTTGGACAGGTGTGTACGTCCATGATATCATGTAAAATTGAGATAGGATAATATACGTAAGATAATACGTTATCTGTTATAAAATTGACATGACATAGTTATAAGTTAAGGTAGCGATATTTGGCGAAATCGATAAAAAAAGATAGCAATAAACTATAGTCCAGGTTATTTGTAAATTTTCTATCTTATATTTTTTATCTAATTCGAGAGAAATCGTGTTCATATTTCGAACAAGATATTCCAGAAAATTTCTGCCAAGATAAATCTTAGGGATTCCATAGATAAAATCGTCAGATAATTCTCTTACGTACGAAGGATTTATATCCGGTAATTTAGAAGAATCGCTAGGTCGTGTCTGTGACTCACAGATAGTTCGCGCTCCAGCTCGACAAATCGTGTTTTTCGCGTCACCATCGGTTATTTCTTCGCAGTTTCATGTCTATTCTTATTTTGTCAATCAATTAGAAAACAAAATTACTAAAACTATGATATGTTTCTCCAAATATCTAAAATAATTCCCCAGTATATCTAAAATTATTTTAATAAAATTCTAACACATAAAATGTGCAGAAAAAATTCTAATTTCTTTTAATGTTCATTTAATGATACTTCTGGAGTACCTGTGACAATTGAGGCAACTCCACTTTGCAGAAATTTGTGTAAATCGACAAAATCCAACTCAAAATCAAATTACTTTTGTGCTATGAATTCATAGTGATAGCAATAAACTTTTGCGATATTGAATATGAATTCTTCTCCTTGTTGCTACAACCCCTTCAATCTCAGAATTTTACGTTGACGCATATCGCGTGTTTAAAAAGAAAAAACACAATTTTTTTTATCGTTCGCACCGATGAAGAGGGAAGGACAGAAATATTTATGTTCTGTAAACGATGTTGAGTCATTTCGGGAAAGCAAATACTCGTTACATTCAGCGCACAGTGAATAAAAAGGTATCGGCCTCGAGACAATGCTGTGTCTTCCATTTATCAGAGATCGTGGATGTGCAAATTTGCCACGTATAGCGAAAATAAACTTTTGCAGAGGATCAAGCGGCCTCGATCCAGCCATCGTTTAATTCGCGTTTAATTCAACGGCATAAACTGTCAAACGCAAACATTTGGAGAAGTAAATCCAGCTTCGATTGTACACGACACCTTCATAATCCTTTAATTTGATTAAAAGCTGCGAATAATAATACGATACGGCAATTTTATTTCACCGACGATTGAAAACACCAACAGTGAAATCGAATAGTTGTCGAAAAAGATACATTGAATAGGACAGAATGAACGACGACAGATATTTTAAATAAGTAAATACGTAGGTGTATTTGAAAAATTAATTCCCGTTACGCGATCATGGAACTAACGTAGTAATTTTCTTGAATTCCTTCCATAATTCAGTAATTACTTTTCATAACTCAGACTCAACTATTAACAATCCGATTCATAAAGCAAACATAATCACTAGACCATTGTTGGTTATGTTAGCACATTGTTGACAAACCACAAATATATTTGTGCTCACTCGCGTATCAATTTGCGCAATTATTAAGGTATAAAATTACAGAAATTATCATAGTAATATTATTCGCTCTATCGACAAGCGTTGAATACTGTTGGATAATATTTGCTGGATAAATTATATAGAAAAGTGCAAAAGTAAAATAATTCCTATCTGTACTATCGTTGCGCAAAACATACCATCGGGTTAAAATAAACCTAAAATTCAGTATCTTTCCAATAACTGTCATCAATACCATAAACAGTCATGGACGCATTTTTAGTTACATAAAAGCATGCGTAATGTTTTCTCTTTCTTTCGCGGCGAGTCTCCTCTATGGCATCGCAAATAAAAGCACGCGGATTCCCCAAGGCTCCCGGGACGCCTATTTTTAATGGAGAACCGTATTTAGACACCTGTCAGGGAATTCTGCGTGGAATGCCGGAGCGGAGGTGCACGCGGTTCAGGAAACACGGGTGCAGAGGCGAGAAGTAGAATATACGAGCGAGAAGAGGGAGAAATGTGCGAAGAAGACGCGACGCATTACATAATAGTTGGCAGTTGGCATAGTTCTCGAACACGGTCGCTTATTCACGCATGGAACTCGCACGAGAATCACTAGGCGACAAGGCTAAGGGCGCGTTCACACGCTGCCGGTATGGCGAGCGAAATGAATTTCTGCTCGAAGAATCTTCAACCGCCAGAACCGCGATGTCGATATAATACCAGGCTTGGCATTACACGGCGATAAAATAAAGTAACTAACGTAACTTACTATAAATAATATAAAAATGTGATACTTAAAATTTTTTATCCAGTCCAAAGACACTAGCCTTTTAGAAACAGATGACGAATCTATGAAATTTTCATAAAAAACTCGTTTCTAAATATGATTTCTAAAATATGAATCTGTCAAATACGATCCCGATACTTTCGAGAGAGCAATCAATATTTTTCATGTAAATATATTTCGCGAGAACGCTATAGCCGAATTTAATTAAAAAAAAGCAGTTTTGATAATATGTATGTAATTCGTTGACGACTGAATTTTAAAATTGCTCTCATGTGAAATGAAAAATGTGACTTATCGTGTTTTTCGCTTGTGGTTTTCAAATAATATTTCTAGAGCAAAGTATAAAATATCCTCTGTGTGGCATAAAACGTAAATTGTTTTGCATAAATTGCATGTGCTTTTTCTATGGTTACTACGCTCGTATGAAATACGTAGTTGTGTTAAAGTAACGATATTGCGTACGTGCTTGGCATAGTGGTATGATGTATCCAGTGCAGTAATTTCCTTTCTGAATATCTGAATTTTACAACACTCTCATGAAACTTTTAAATTATAAAATATTTTATTCTCTATTTAGAACATTACATAGTTTTAGACTGGAAACTTTCAATTTAAGCATTTTGATATAACCTGATTCGA
Organism: Bombus confusus; assembly: GCA_014737475.1. Taxonomy (NCBI): domain Eukaryota; kingdom Metazoa; phylum Arthropoda; class Insecta; order Hymenoptera; family Apidae; genus Bombus; species Bombus confusus. Next base: position 1,426,883 of record JACXIV010000015.1, read on the forward strand.
TCAATAACAGTAATGTTATTGCTGAAATTATATCGCTTTGCACATCGATATATATATATTCTGATACAAGTTAATTAATAAAGTAAATAACTAAAAGGAAGATTGTTTTATGTAATCTGTTTTAAATAATCTGTTCATTATCGCAGAACTTCCGCGACATTATTCATCGATACCCATCATCCATATCATATATTATTTACGTTAATTCGTTTTCGAATAAAAAACAAAATGACGATTGCCATTCATCGTTTCTGATAAATATAAAAGATACGTTTCGAAGTACAAGTCCAATCCATTTCATTATTAATTACTTAGTCCACTGTAAACTCTATTCCGCGAACACCACGATAACGTCAATGCAACTTATCCAGCTATCGATATCCCATTTGCCTGAACATTCTGAGCTTAACTGGCAATCTTCTCGCATCTACTATTAAAATGACTGGAGCACGCACTGAAAGGTCGTTTATATGGATGATGCTTTAACATGAGCCGTTGGCGATACATGTGAGACGCGTTACACGCGAATACTCGCTGCAAACCGCACAGGGACAAACGAACGGACGCTAGATGAAAGGAGCGTGTGCATTTAGACGCGTGGGATCTGTCTGAGACTGCACCTTCGATATCCGCGCGAGGATACACGCGCGTAATCAATTCTACGAGGGAAATGTACACCATGATTCATAAGTATTATATTTGCACATTTCTACGTTATTGCAAATAAATAAAATACTTATGTATGCGTATTGCGTGTTTTATATGAAACATCTTGGAATATCATTAGTACTGTAATGAAACAAAATTGCGAGAACTATATTGGTTAAATTTGAAACCAATCAGATGATATCTACCGTGTGTTTATATTGGGTTGTTTAAAAGGTCTATAGGTTCTTTATTATGAATTTTTATCAAATAACGAAACGTTCGAACACAGATATTCAATTTTAGCGGGATACTAAAGAGATTTAAGAAAGAAGATAAAAAATTCATTAATGAAACACAGGATTTTTCCATTAGAAACAAACATGGAACTAGAACGATGCAAGCAATGACGTTCCTTGTTTTAGATTAAATCTGATTCGACTTACGGCGAGAAGTAAAGAATCAACGGCAAACAAACGTCGTATTATGACTTTAAAAATATCAACATGTTGATCGAACTGCACGTAGTGTGAGAATGCTTATAAACGATAGTTTATGTACGACCGCGAAGCACAACCTCGTTTCTTTCACCCAGTTTTCGCGATTTCAAACCTGATTCCTGACTCGAGTCTATCGAACGATATCGTTCGAGTTAATCTCATTCGAAGCACTAAGCATCCTCGACAATTTGATCGTCACGGAGCTTGTCGGTGCTCCCTCGATCGTTTTAGAAGACGAAGATTTTATCTTCGAAACCGGTTCTCTCGTGGCAGGGCGCAAGAATAATAAATCTTCGTGGAAAGTAATTTTCATTCATCCGGTAATACACTGGGTGAATTTTAGTCAACGTTACAGGCTTCTCGTTTCCCGGTAATTGTCAGTTCGATAATTTTATTTCAACGATTCGATAATTTCGTTTCCACGGGTCCGAATTAATTTCGCTATTCGCGAACCTTTCGCGAAAAATGCTTCTCCTCTCGACGATGGAACGAAATTTAATAAATTTTCGTCCGTGGCATTCGATTGTGACTGATTTCTGACGATAACTGATTTCCACGTGGATAGTGTATATTCATAGTGTTGAGTCGTCTATGCGAAGACGAAATAATATTTATATTTTACATTTCCTTAATCGAATTTGAAGCGGACTATCCGCTGTCCAAAAATAAATAATTAACGATGGATAAAAGTAATTATTCGAAATAATTCTATAAAATTATAGATCAAATTGGCACAATCAATCACTGAGTATACGTAAACCTATCGCAACGAATTCCTCAAGTTATAAGAAGTTATTTAATTATTTCAATCTTTCTTCATCCTTGTATCCTGAATTGATTTCATCTATAGCCGTACTTAGTTATTTGAAGGTGAAATAACTTCTTCTTTTTAGCTATTTATATTCCTTACTTTTCTCTATGGAGTTATTTTTATGTAATCGTCGTCGTGTGGGACAAGTTCATACATTTTCTTTGGGACATATTGATACACGAAAAGAATACACGTATGAGCCTAATTTCCCATCCCTCGTTGTAAATAGATAGATTTGAAAATGTTATCTATGTACGTATCATGAAAATGATTCACTTTTTGCTGTCTGATACCCACGTTCTCAAAACCAAATTAAATAATAATTCAAATGCCAATCAAAATAGGAGTCGTACCAATAAGATTCACAGTATCCACTTACTCCATACTGAAGTAAGTCCATCTATTTTGACTGTGTTAACATATTAAATTAACGTTTTTCACTCTCACAATATTATAATATATAATCGTTCAAACTGAATTTCTAACATATTTCTCAAATATAAATAAAGAGGAGGGAAAATCCAAACTAGAATTCCAGTATATTTTTAATTAAAATTTCGAGTAACGATCATTAAGAGTTTTGTTTCACGCAGAAAAAAAAAGAAGGGAAGAAGAAGGGATACAAGCAGCTGGGAAGAATCACCGGAGTGGCTCCAATTTTACAAGTTTACCGGCCGCAAAGACGTCGAAACGGGCACCGTCTAATAGCGCGTAATCGATAATAATCGAATATCGGAGCAAGGCTTGAAACGAGGCGGCGCGCCAAAGTGGCCGGTATAAATAATTTAATCTCCCTCGTGTACTGGCCAGAGGTTGCCGATCCCTCTGACTTCACCAACGCGGATCGTCTGCAAAGGAAACGTGCAAACGTTGCGCGCTCCTACTTGTACATACAACTTGTACGCACGTGGGAATAAGCGTACCGAAAATATCTTCACTTTACAACCCCTTTGTCCCCCCCCTTCTAGAGTCCCTTCTGAACTATCAACCTTCTTGGTTGCCTGTCTTCTCTCTGCTTTTCTTGGCTCCTGTCTATCGTAATGGAGGACTTCCTCCTCTTTTGTGTTGCGTTAAATTATGCGTTCGAGAATTGAGAAGTTCCAAGTATGGACAATTTTCAGGGTTTCGGTTTGGTTAAAGTTAGTTTAATTTAGTATCCATGTATCCTTCGAGGAAAAAAGTTACTCGAGATGGTTTCGTTGGAAGTGGTTTATTAAATAATTCTTGGCCGTTGACCCAGCGGAGCGAATATCCGAGATACGACGATTTTTCGTGATACCGATGAGAAATTTTATGTAATAAATTTCAATAACTACTTCGTGTCCTTGTGCCTGTTAAAACGTGTTAAGTGTTTATGATTGTTCGACATAAAGTTTGCAGCGTTTGTACGAATTAATGGTACTATCGATAATGAATGAAATAAAAATCGAACAGATACTGTCCTGAGAGGGAGTGAGATTAAAAAAATTCAATCTCGGGATTTGTTTTAAATATCATAAGGTACACTTTGCTTTCGACATATTATATATTTTTCCATATTACGCGTATTTTGCAAATTTTGTACCTTTTTTGAAAGTATGGCAGACACGGCAGCCATTAAGAATGTGATAATAGAAACGTTAAAACACTGCTAAAAGTTTCTGTTCGTGTATATAAATACGCGAATTGCGTAATATGTAAATTTATGTTATCGAAGAAAGTATCAAAGGAAGGAGGTCGATTTATATGCGGCTTTGCTTTCACGGAAACTGCTAAACATGATCTCGACGTTCGACGCGCCATTATACGCGACCGATCTTCGATACTTGATATTCAGAAGTGAATCTAAGAGTTTCTGCTCGGCGATTTGCATTTTGCCAGCGTAACTCTGGGTGATTTATAAGTTTGTCGCAATACCGTAGACACTCGAGTATAAAGTTCCATTGATTTCGCCAATTGTATCGAAGCAGACGTTCTTTGAACAAATGTACTAGTGTCTCGAATGTAACGTCAGCTCGAATGTCAAGACATCAGCAAGAATATTGAACATCCATAGTATCACATGAAAAATTAATAAGTATATATAATTAATAAAACGTTTCCCAAGTCTCATCTATCAGCCCCATAATTCGAAAGATGATGATGTTACAAGCATGGTTCCTTAAATTTGCCTTAGAATTTACCATTAATTATGACAACTTCTTGCGACGAACGAACTTCTGAAAGTATTTGTTTCGTGGGAATTCAATATTAATATTAATAAAATATGCAGAGTATTGGTCAGTTTGATCTTTGACAGATTCGAGCAAAAAATCGCAAACGTTCAAAAACGTTTCACGAATCGACGGAAGAAGAGGGAGGAACTAAGGTATGATTTACCAGTGTCTGTATTAGCGTGAAGCTATCGAAGATTGTCTGGATATTCTGCACAGAACGTGGTATACTATACAACCAGAACTGGACAGTACTCGTTCAGTAGCGTATAGGTATAGCGACAGCTGGGTGGTAGGTACTTCCTATAAAGAGAGTGGAATATCGTGCTAGCACAGGTATTAATTCTGGATAGAGGCCAGAAGCTCAGCAAAGACTGTTGGAAGCCTGGTACACGGCCAACCACTGTCCGATTAATTATATTTTACGATTTAACCGGCAATCCACGCTTCCTACCGTCGCGTGAAAAAGAACGTAGCTATATAGACGAACGAAGCGTTGAATAGAGTTCTACCTTCCTAACCAGGAATTATCAATGGGACTGTGCTTTCGACAGGGTTAGGGAGTAATCCTCGAATTTAGAAAGTCGAAGGCCATTCAAGGGAAATAGTGCAAGAAATTTCATTGAAGGTATTGAGTTATGACCGACGCGAGTTTAACCAATTTTCTAGCGTGTATTACGGTTATAGGACTAAATTATAGTTATTCGATTTAAGAAATTGTATTTGATTATTTTAAATTATAGAGCATATTTATTCGTGTTTTATTTTAGGTCAGATTATTTATTTATTTTTCTTTTTATAAAGTGCATTAGTAATCCAAGAACACATGAGATCGATCATAAGGTTGAATTGATAGTTAATAATAAAATTAGCAAACTTGTCGTTTTGATGGATTTCACATGGATCGCAGACGATACGCAGACACTTTTGACGAAAATGATCTCGATTTTTATTCCGATAGAAATATGGATATGTATAATTATTTGTTTTCCTAAATATTATTTCAATTGAGATCATCTACGTGTACAATATTTCTAGATAAGAAATAAGGAAGAATCGTACAAGCGTGACTCTCGAAAAGTTATTTTCACAAGTGTGTCGAGATATTTTCATATAAAATTCTATGAACTTTATCTCAGAGTAATAAAGATGAAATCTAAATTAGATATAAACCCAGAATAATTGAGACAATCTCTAGAAACTCAAGTGAAAAGATTTTGCAGTAGGATGACACTGTAACAAGTGCATATTATAGAATGAGAGATCAAATTTTTTATAAACCATTTTCTCGCCAGTAAATTTAACAGAGAGGGCCAGATAAAACTTTTTCTAGCGTGTCAGAGCAAAATTCTGTTTTTTAACGAACTGCAGGTAAAGTGAGGTACAAAATCAAGAACGTGTCTGTGAACGCGAGGGGAAACGAGTTGGAATTTTTTAGGTCAGAAAGAAAATGGAAGGAGAAAGAGAGATGAAGGAGAGAGAGAGAGAGAGAGAACACCGACGTCGTAAAACAAAGGACCTGGTCTGACCTGACTAGCTTAGTAATTGCCTAGATTCTTGGTTTCCTCTCCTGTTCTTTGTCAATAGTCCATTTACCAGCATCTATATCAATTAAGGCTTGCGTCAACAGATCGATTTCCAACCTCCGCGAATTAACGTTCTTAATTTGTTATTTCCGGAATTACAAAGCTACATTAAAATAGAGATATTGCCAGAAAATTAAACACGTATATAAATACGTACGTGTTACAACACGAATTATTCAAGTAGAAATACCTTTTGTCATAATAAGTTTGCTACAATTTGTTTAAATCTCTGTTTTCTGCAAGATCTGCTGCTACCCTAGTAGAATTCATATACTCCAACGTTTGTTTCGACAAACAAGAAGACTTCTACTATCGTAAAAGAAGCTGTACGTATCGGCAACGACTTCTTCGTGCTGCCTTCGGTATTGACAAATCTTTTAACGACAGAAGAAAGCGATTGGGTTAGAAATACAACTGACAGTATTTAAAATAAAGAGAAGGTTCGCATGCAAGCGTTCGTGGCCTAACAATGGAACCTTTAACCCCCTTTTCTTCCACCCATATCACCATATCTCCATTCTTCCATACATATTCCACGCTAAAAAGAAAGAGCAACTACCGAGGAGGAATAAAAAATCACCAAGTACACCATCAACGCATTTTCTCTTCTCTTCGAACATTAAATCAGGAGGATTACTTCAGCCGTGGAAATAATACCTTAGGCAAAATCAATCAGTGGTAGCGGACAAATTAAAGCAAATACACTAATCCCGGGAGGAAATCTCCTTTACAGCAGGAAAATTGTATGGTAAAGCGTTTCACTGGTAGCAAACGCTCAACCTGAATACATTCAGAGATGCGGAAACCGCCTTGCCCCGGCTCCTTTTTAAGGAAAAAGTCACCGACCGCTTAACTACTGGCAAACGGGAGGATCTTTTGCCAGTCTTCGTCGTTTCGCGATTCTCACAGAGCCTGTTTTACCTTCATCCCGTGCACGATGCACACCGTTCAACATCAACCGGTATTATACGGCGTAGAGGAGGTCCCTCATTGTGGACGGGTGTTTATGGGTAGCTTTTATACTCGTCGGCAACGAGCGTGTTCAAAGCGCAGAATAATGCCAGGCGTTGATGCGTTTAGACTTTCTTTTTCTTCCTTACGACGGGTCTAACATTGCATTAACAGTCGTTTAGAACTCTTAGATCCACCCCCCCCCCTCTCCTTCGATAACTCTCGAATACGGCCATTTATTAACATTTTACTTCGTTAAGTAACAGACCGCGCATCACTGTAATTCAGTCGCTACGCTATGGCTACTTTCTAGTAAGCGGTCTGTATTTAAATGGAGCATGTTTAGCGATTGCTGCATTATAGTAGTTCGTGCGAGTGTTTCGCTGATATTTGTGTGAAACAGACTATAAATGTTTAATGATTATGAATGGATTATAAATGCTTAATGCATGGTTTTATAGAAAATTGTAACTATGTGCTAGATATAATTTGATTGCGATGATGTTAAATATTCGTTGCTTTTTTGGAGTATACCAGATCGAAGAACTCTGGTACCTTTTGTTTGTCCTCGAAAGAAAAGAAATTGTTTTAACTTTTCTATTAATCAGCCCTCGATATAATATTCATTGTTATTCGTAGCTACCTTCTCCGTATTTAACAATTTATTTATTCCATGAATTTATGTATCTACGGAATTTTTCATTTTCCTTTTTAACATTCTAACACTGCTTCTCAGAACTAATTTTCTGTATTGAATATTCTTTTTACAAAAAATCTTCTACTCTTTTATCTCGCCTTGTTACTCCAAAAACTCCGAAAACTCCGAAACACCTTTATGAAGGGAGCATCTGAATCATCTTCAGACATAAGTGCTTTCTCCGAGCGTTTTCTACGAGAAGTCACTTTAACCCGCGCCGTATATTTAAACCACAAGGCTACGTGCTAAAACATCTCCGCCGCTCGCCAGAATTTTCGTCACTCCGCGTTTCCATTTCATCCAAGTATCTCGGACCTGACCTGCCTCATCTGTACTCGCCGAGTCAAATGAGAACGTCTCTTTGTATTTTCACGTATCTACGCTATCACGCACACGTACACCCGCTAATTGCGTATACACGTGCGTTTCTACCGTCATTTTTCTCGTCCGCGCGCACAATACGCGTATTAGCTAGTTACGCAACTAACAGCTACGTTATGTGGGTAGTAACGTTGTCGCGGACGTAATGAAACGAGACTCTAAACGCGTGCAAACACGCGCCACGATCACACACGTAGGCATCATTCAACTGGAAACTAATCGAAACCGGAGCGCCATTTGTGTACCTGGACGAAACACGCATTGTGCGTGCGCGACCAAGCCAGAATTCACCTGAAGAAGATCCACGATACCAGAGAAATTTTCGATGGTGGAATATGATATAATATAACAGGAATTGGCTTTGGAAGTTTAACACCGATGATTTTAGTGATTTGAAAGTATTAGATAGTTGTTAAAAGTCATAAATGTGTCAATCAAATTTGTCAGTTGTTAAAATTCATAAAAGTCGAAATTGGTATCGATAGCCAATTGGTATCGTTGGATGATAGGTGATCCATAAAATTAGGGGATAAGTATGGATCATAAAATAAGTATTTATATTAATTAAAAAATTTATCTATTATAATAATTAACCATTCTAGGACTATAAGTTCAGGATATCGCAACATCTTGCAATTAAGACAATCATAGTAATTGGAAATATTTTGTGTTGTTTATTATTAATTGAAAGAAATACGAGAAATTTTCCACGTTCTCAGAAACTTTTATAATTAACTTGCAAGGCCTTCCTTTACACGTGAGCATCGTATTACGTTAACGATCGTTAAGAGACTAATTCCATGAATACCGTAAAACTCTGGATCCGTGCATTTGCATGTAGTTAACTACTAAACTACCATTCGTCGCTAAATTCTGCATTTCACTATCCTCTGTTATATGTTAACAAATAACTTTCACGTAACGTTTGTTTCCATATTGTAGCATTTTATACATGTTTCACGAATGTATTCTTCCCTAATAAACTATCGTAATTTTTAATTTATGTTCTGTATCTAACTTCGTATATATGATGTTGAAATACGTATCAATTAGGATGGAAAAGTTAGTCAGTGAAATTATTAAACAGATGACAATGAAAATTGCGAACCCATGAATTATACACTGTTAAAGGGATCTATAAAATACCGGATAATTTACGAGAAAAGATAGAAAGAAGATGAAACGAATTGCGGTAAATGATTGTATGTTAAAGATATTTGAACGAGAAATAAGAATTCTGTCCAAGTAACGTAAACGTTGAACGAACTTCAGAGTTATGATTTTATTCGATAAGAAAGATATTTTATTCAGAGAAGAATTCTAAATCTTCAAAGCAGTTATTTTCGGATTAAAAATGTTGAAAGAATTTCAAATTAAGAATTTTATATTATGTGGTAAAAATATTCGATTCGAGGAAGAGTTCTGTATCTCTAAAATAATTATATTTTGATTGGAAACACTGAAAGAATTTCAAAGCTAACACTTAATAAAATTGATATAAAAGCAACTTTCCTGCTTATATAGCATAAGCTGATATTAATTAATAAACTCGTTTATAAACTAAAAATACGAAGTACCGTGTAGCTACAGGATTGTGCGTAAAGCAATTGAGAAGATTGAAAAACGCTTGTACTTAAGCGTACGCGCTGCATCAGCAGAATGAACAGTAATATGAGATTGGTAGAACGTTACGTTTCATTGATTCATTATGTTGAGTCTCGAAGGAATGATACGAGATAGATACAGTCTACAGTAATAAGATAATGTCCGTTATTCGGCATCAACTGTAGTAACTTCGTTGGAATTCCCATGGCTATTAAATAATGAAATTAAGGTAATTGCAACAGAACATCAGCCTCGATGACTAAGAAGAAATCCGATTCACAGTTTCAAATACGCGTGGATATATAATTTTCTTTAGAATTTCAACTTCAAAGCGTGATTTAATCTCCGTGCTCTTACTGAAACATACCGAGCGTCTGCAATTATTTTACAACTGGAATCTTCATAAATAAGATACAATCACATTTTTTAATATTCTTTTTATTCGTGTGAAAAATCTTTGAAATATTGATCATGTTATTACATACAGAATTATACTCTTTGAATTATATTATTAACACAATAACGAAAGATTCGTGAATTCTTGAAAGTTATTGTCCGTAACGTTATCAATTTTCAATTCATGGAGTTGATCAGATACTGAGCGATCTAAATACAAGTAGGAGAAAAAAATAGGAGTCGAGACTTGTAGTTAATATACGCTAACGCGACGAATTCTCAAAGCCGTTTTATCATATATATTATTTTGCATTCTCGACTTATTATCTCGAAAGGAATATTACCTTCCCAGTCGTACCGCAAAAACACCCTGTATAATCGTAAAATCTATACGAATATAACGAAGCAAACGACGAAAAAGAAACCCTCTCACTGAAAAAAAATCAATTTGCAAACCAATCAAAATTCTCATTCGTATGAAGCTTGCAAGCACATTAAGGAAGCAGCCTCGAATAGGCACTAGCACGAACGAAGAGATAACTCCATTTTTCGTTATTTGCATACATTGCATATTATGCTGCTCATTTTGTTTCATTTCGAGGCGAACTGAAATTAATACGCATCGTCGGTACAATGACACCGAATACCATTACTTTTGTACAAATAATTTTATTGTTCGGCCGAAGATTTACGAGCGGGCCGAGGACGCGTTTTATTTTTTATCCGAGCTGTACCACCGCACCGGTTAGGTCGGCTGGTCCACTGGGTGAACGAATGATAGGTATCTGCGAACCCAGATCGATGATAGTGACGAATTAGTACCGCCCCAAGTATTTAAAAAAAGAACAATTTTTGCCGCTGTTTTACTCCAGGCGTTTCATTTCAGAGAACGATCATTTCAAATGAGACAAAGCAATTGAACTTCCCCTGTTTCGAACGTCATTCGTTTTTGGCAAATATCACACTCCTGTCGATAGTAATGCATCTCTGATTAATGGAATAAAAACAATATCTTTATTGCCACGAGGCCTGCCACTATTTACTATCAAACGAAAATATGGGAAATCATTAAGAGAAATTCGACGAATGAAATGTTAAGAATTTTTCCAATAACGGTGATGATAATTAGAGAGTCCGAACAAATTAAAGCTCGATGTGTCGAAGATTAACAATTTTCAAGAATTCGTTTGGGAGTTTCGTCATCGCTAAAAAAAATGTCTAAAAACAGTACACGTGGGTAATCAGTTTCTCAGTTATTTTCAGCAACTATACGAGCAGGAAAGAATCGAGTCCAGCTGCTGAAACGAGTTTTACAACTGGTGCGATAAAAAGTACAGGTAAACGACATACGCGCGTTTTACCACGAGGTGTGAATATTAACTACGAATCTGAAAAAAAGAACGTTAGAACTAGAAGGATAAAGGAATCTGATAAAAGAACACGAAACACGAAAGAACACGAACAACGCGAAAATAATAATGTCGTAAACTGTGGCTTGAAACTCGAACAAGGCACTGCCTACGTTGAAAACAAATCGGTTTCCGAACTGCTAATACAAACGAAAACGATATCGGTATAACGATGGCAGTGCACGTTGCAGATCGTCCATGTCGATGCACCGAGAAGAAAAATGCAATCGACGGATCGAACAAGTAGATCGCGTTAATGTAAACAAGCATTATTACGTAAATCGAAGAGCGACGGATGAGCGTATCGATACCAGAGCGTCCATTAAAAAAGGATCTCAAGCTTAATGATCAGGCTGGTTCGATCGGCAATGAAATCGACCTTGATCCCTTGTACATATACGCCAAGTATTCATAGATAGCCTCGATTATTGAGGTCGTCTTCTATGAACCGCCTGGAACTGTACATTTACGTAATCCCCTTTGTCTAACGCCGCATGAATGGAGATACTTTCCGACATGCCGATTTAAATGGGATCTTGGGAATTCGCTTTAAATCACATTGCTCCGGTTATATAGAAACTCCGTTTAACGTTGAAATTATATTTTCACTTGTGATTTCAATTGCGAGCGATTAGATAGCATACGAGTGAAATAAATCGAGCGATTACTTCTAACGAGTAACTAATTATATAAATCACTCGGTGGAAAGATTCTAGGAAATTAATTTTTTCGTTTTACTATATCGAACCTGTTATATCGCCTGTTGAGATAAGAAAAATTACGCGAAAGTAATTACGATTAATAATATCCTCGTCGCGCGAAAAGATAAAAGCAAAGAAAACTCGTCGAAGATACGAAACACCAAAACGTCACGGTTGCTTATAGCGAACTACGCTATCGCTCATTGTCGCAATGCAAACGAAGTTCATTCATATTCTCGCGTCTATATCAATAATTCTGAAAACCGAAGTCAATTAGCATTTTTCCCCTCTATATATATCTACTCATCCGTTTCCCGCGAGTTCGGGTAATTAAATTCGTATCTCTAATTTCGAGTATTTCGTCGGAAGAAAGAAACAACGAAGCCGACGAGACCGCGTATTAAGCTGACTGAAAAACAATTTACAGCGTAGGCTGCAGTTTGAAAGCGGAACACGCGGCCTATATTTAGTACGGGTCCATGAAATTAAATATAATAAAGGAAACGCAACGGGCACGCGGTGGTTCGTAGGTTCGTAGGCTGACCGAGCAAAGCACACAAGGCAGGACTCGCAAATATTTAGCCCACTTGCGTACGGGCAACGCAAACAAATATTAAACCTGTTGACGAAGCGTGTATATGGAGCTCGGCGTTCCAGAAAATTTCGTTCTACCGGCGAAACAGCTTGCGCACGAATTTTGGAGGTTAGACGGGTCCTTCGCTCGCTTTCACGGGATCCCAAATAGACCGGAAACATTAAAAAACGGACGCGCCGGAAGAAGAATACGGGGAACCGACTGCGACATCGTTCGCCGTTGTTATCGCGAAGCGAATAAGGACGAATTGCCATCCGGTTAAACCGGTAGGTTACCAGCATAATCTCACTGTGTCCGCTAATCGGGAGACTCGTGTGACACGTGAAACGTGTGTGGCGTAACGTAAGGGCGATATACGTATATAGTTGCTGGCAGAAGGGAAAAGTCGTCGTGAATAAACAGTTGATAGGAAAGACGGCGCCAGTTGGACTCTTGGCGATTCCAGGTAATGTAACGACTCGCCGATAAAAAATACAGGTGTACAAATTTGCTACTGTTATCTCCAGATCATAGAGAAAATATAAAGCTTTTTATTTAAAACGTGGACGTAAAATCCTGCGGTACTGTTTGAGAATTTGAGAATTTATTGCATCGTAACATGAATTCGTTCTGTTTTTATGTTTATTACGATGCATGTGACATATCGATAAAACCAGAACGAATATTTGTTACAATCCGATACTTATTTACTATGTACGTGAATGATCTCTCTGCAATTAGCCATAGCGTGCGAGTAAGGAGACTAAGGTTAAGTAAATTGTATAACAAAATTCTCGAGCCGAATAAAGAGACATATGAAAGAAATGTTTATGTATATATATATATATATATTGTATAATTATGAGATGCATGTATTGCACAGCTTACCGATTAGATATCAGACGTCCAAATCCATATGTATGAAATTCGCGACTAAATAAAAAACGATATCAGAAATAACTTTCCATGTGCGAGGTCAATTTGTTGCAGTATTCTTGAATTATCTACGTACAATGTATATATATATACGGTTATAGCATCTTCCATATGAAGGTACATAAATCAAATCGAATTTCTATTTTCGAAACTATCGATTCTAAGTATGTATACATATGGATTAGAGATCCATAATTATGGTTATTGATAAATACTGGTTGAAAGCTACGTTTAAAAGAAACGTACTTAAGAAGCAAGCGTTAAATTCTTTTCCGTGATGTTTTTAAAATACTGTGATCATACGACGTATAAATGAATATTTCTCTCCTCTTCATACAGATAAAAGTTTCCCACGAAAATTGATTTCTATAGATTAAAGATGGCGAGGACACGTTTGAACAGTATTACGCGCGGTTCCTTGCTTTCGCTATCGTTGAGAGCGAGCAGACCAACCTCGTGGGCATTCGTGCGGGGTATCGGGAGAGCGGCTTAACTAATTTTTAACCCCCTTCCTACTGACCAGTTCCCGTGCACCAAAGCCGCCATCGACGTTTGCTGTGTCCAGGTAAATTCGACCGTACACGTCTGTCACGTTTGTACGCGAATAAAAACAATAAAGGGACGACCTCCAGCGAGCACCCATTGTTCGCTGCTGCGTTTGAAAGATTCATAGGAAAATTTTATATCTATATTAATATCGGCGATACCCCGATTTCGTTTGCGAGTTGGCATACGCCTCTCTCGTTGGAACTGTAGAAGTTGAAGCTTGTTGGGAAATAAAGGAGCGACCAGTTGATAAACGACAACTGTCAATAGATTGATGTGTTAGGTAAATAAAACATGCGGTTCTGGCAATGGTGATTATTTTCACGTTTAAACGAACATGGCAAAATTGTACGTGGAAGTAGTTACGTGTTACTTTGTTCAGTTTTATATGTACAAATTATGGAACAGTTAAACTGGAAAAATATTATTTTCGAAGGGACCATTCTATTCCATATAAATTTAAAGAATGTTCTACAACAATGCTTCGCAAGAACTCTTTCCACGTAATTTAGAAGAAATATAACGACAAAAGAAATATCAATAGCATTGCAAAATGTTAATTGAAAAGAAATTGCAAAAGAAACACTGCGTTAACACGCCGTCGTTAACGTATTATACGTTACCTACCCTTCAAAAAATTAAATTCCGTGAAATGCAGTAAAAATTTCCCAAAGTCCTATACAATATTTTGGTTAACGATTCAACGCGCACCGATACAAAATTAAAACGAACCTAGGCTCCATTCGTTTCGTAGCAAAAGTTCGAACAAATTTAATTCTAATCCTATGAGCGATCCACGTGCCGAGAAAACCAGTTTCGAAAGGGAGATCCGAGCAGCTGTGCATCGCCTACTGGGTTATCTAATTTTCAACCCCACGTACCACGCGAACGGGCATAAGTTACGTACAATACCTCTCCCAGGTGAATGGAAAGACACCTTGGCGCCGAGCGAAGCGTATTGTTCGAAATAGCAGACTGCCAGGGGCGAAACGAACGAAAAAAAGGGCAGGGTGGGCCTAACCACTGTACAGACTCACCGAAATTATTAATTATGTTTTCCCTGCACGGATATCCGCGTGCACCCGGATGTCCGTGACTCGAGCACGCACGCGTGTTCTTTGTGCCGCTTAGAATGCACGAGAGTGCGATATGCGTATCACCTAACGCATCGCTTTCACAGATCGTACGTATCTCTCACGTACTGTACTTTACCTATTTGCGTCATGTGTAAATATATATTTTAATTTGGTGTATCTCTGATGTTACAATGACGTAACACTCTTCATAAATATTAGTATACTCGCTAATTTCAAACGTAATATGGAAATTAATCTAGATTATCCAGGAAACGATCGATCGATCGAAATTTTGTATCGATGCAAAAACGCCGTTCGATATACATTTACTAACCGAAAAGTATGCGGACACCTTTTTATCTTTTGACAAACTGTAATTTAATTACAAGATTATAGGGCGCGTTGAATCGAAAAAATAAAATAATATCATGATTGATAGAAATTGATCCAAATAGTGATAGAGACGAGAAAGAATTAACGTTATTATACCGAATCGATGAGACTTCTGTTATTATTACATCGGATATGTAATTTTTAGACATTTTGATAATATCAATAATTCCTAACAGTTTTTCAAGATTAGTTTCTCACAAATGTCCTAATACTTATTTATGATCAAGAATGTAGACGATGTCTAAAGCGCGGTTAAAAAATGCAGTAAACATTAGTTATTCTCTCGTGGATGTATGTGCAACGGGAGGCGAGATTTGAAATTGTAATTTGATTACGACAGTAATTATATCGCCTTTGAGATTCGAGATTAAGTGCAGGTACAGATAATTATCGTACTTCGTGAGTTTTTGTATGAAGTGTTGTTCCGATGACTGCTTAGTTGTACTTCTAATTTAGAAACCAACAGTGGAACATAAATACATCAGTATGAAATTTTTATTTTTCCCTTTTCGATTTGGTATTATTTGCAACGTTTGGTCTTGATTTTCAGTGAGGTAATTTATTATTTTGATTGATCGTAGTAAGAGAGAGAGAGAGAGTATAAATCTTGTCATCAGTGTTCCATAATTACATCTAGATTATCGTAGATGTTGTAATAGTGCACATAGATTATATACTCTATCGAAGTTAATATCATACGATAAACGTTCTTATTGATAAAATGACTAAACACTGAATATACTAGATATACTACGTTATTATGTTATCCTTGCTATTTTAGTATAACTCGCAATGTTTACATTCTAGATTATATCTTTTCACTAAAATGTTTAATACGTGTAGCGAAATATAGTTTATATTTTAACGTTTAAAACAATACGTCCATTTATCGATATTCGCACAGAGGTCCTTAAATATAGTTATGAAGTAAATTGAGAATCCTTTACATTCTTTCATCCATTTAAATTAGAAATTCAAATTTCCAAATTTTCAAACTTTCAAACTGAAGTTTTTCATTTAGATTTATATCGTTAAACGGTTCACCATGTATATATGCAATATACGTCGAGAGAAAAAAGAGAGCATTGTAAGTGATTTAATCTTGATTCGTCAATCTACTTCATTTTTATTCGCCTAACTACGTTGTATATACTAACGAGTGATAAAAAATTGTAATATCGAATTAATCTTCCTTGGCAAACGTGACTGCAAACGACGCTTTAATTTCTATATATAATTAAAAAGGACAGGACAATATAAAAATCAAATTTCATCATATACAATTATCGTAATACAGAAGAAGAGACGGAATTTTCATTACACTGATAAATAAAAATCTGTTAGGTCTCACTACTAAACGTGTATTACACGAGCCAGATATTTCAGCGCATGAATAATTAAACCGCTTAACCGCGGAATGTAAAATGCAGCATATAAAAACAGACTTCTTTTTTTTCCAACAAGTATTATTAAAAGGATTAACTCGTCTGGCGACGATCGCAAACGGATTTTTTAAACGCGTTTAATGACAAACCAATTTTACGTTTTAATGAACTTCTAGTACCTTCGCATAACAATAAAACGTTCCCTCGCCCTTTAATTAACCGCACCGGCTTTACAACAATAGAACGAAATCATTGAACGTAATGATCGCTACGTTTCACATTTATTCGAATTATAATGCACCGACGAAGACATTGTGCCTGAACGAACAGGGACTTTTCATCTTTATCGTTTTTTAATCGTCCCGCTAATGATTGTCGAATGAATATTTTCATCGCGATAACGTAAATCTAAGCAAATTATTAAACGCTACTTTAGCCACGGAATTTTAAAGATATTCTGTTTTTCGCGAAGCTGATTAAAATATGTGACGCGAAAGCGTTATTACATTCTCTTCGTGGTTTTATGGAATTATATAATGGTGTAATCAACATTGTTTCAGACGAAGAAACAAGTTGATCGCTTCGTTACTAGCTGAAAGTAGTCCTGAATGCTTTTGAAAGTTTTTGTATGGTGTTTTAAAATCACGTTTTATAATTATCACGCAAGATCATTTTGAAAGCAAATCTCACGTGTTAGCAAACACGTTGATTTAATCCATTATTTTACAAATTATTTAATGAAAAAAGATATAAAGTTCTTCGCGCAAATAATTAAAGCCGACATTTAATTTCAACATTTCATACATCAATCATCGCCTTCTTACTAACTTTATCTTACAATCGATCAACTTCATCTTCGCCTCCCAATTAAACAAAATACACGTCGTTAAACAACTTTCCATCCAGGACCAGTTCCGCAAGAAATCTACTTCACTCTACCTTATATCGAGCTCAGCGTAAATATTTCTACCCTTCTGTACCCCTTATGTTTCTCGATGCGTATTATTCGACGCAATTTGCTCGGATTGTCCCTAATTGCTCTAAAATTTCAATAATTCCATCGTTGCATCGTCCGAGCTCGAATCAAGTAATATCGTTCTCGTCACGGTCGTCCTCGTCTCGTTGCATTTGGGTCATCGCCGCGTTCGTTTCGCGACGGATTCCGTCTCTCCTTCTTTCGAATCGCGCAACAGGAATACATATCAAGGAGGGCCATGGACACCGGCAGCCCACGTAAGTTGCAGTGGCTCGCGAAAGTATTTGATCACTTGTAGAAACTTTTTACGAATATATCGTTTATTTCGTGTGAAACATTTACCGAGGAAGAGAGTAACGAGGCACGATCAACGTGACCAAGCTGCGAATTTTTATGGATTTATGGGAAACCCGAAAATACACAGCAAGCACATAATATGCAAAAATATAGAAAATATCTAAAGCCTGATACCTTTTATAATATTTAGTAGGAAAAATAATCTTCCTCCAAGTTTTATTTTTTCAATTATATTCATAAAAATATGAATTCTCATATCTAAATATCCTTTAACTTCTCACAAATGGACATTCGTAAAAATTGTCTATGTCAAGCATTGGAATATTTTCTCGAGCCACCGTGCGTATAGTTATAGACATACACGACACAATTTCGTGCATCGTTCACGCGAAAGCAGTTCCGAGCACACGAGCGTACACGGACCTCGCTAAACTCGAACAACAGGTGTGCAACTCGTATCGATAGCTGCGGCCACGCTTGCCAAGGAAACTGGGTTAGAAAAAGCCATGCTCGAGACTCCACGGTGACTATGACTATCGAACGTCGTACGAAACGCGACCGGTGAACTTGAAAGCGAAACGACTCCGACATGCCGACTCGAGGTAGCGACGTGACTCTCCGAATGCTAATTAAAACGTTGGTATTTATAGGAAAGGAAGGAATTAAACATTGCCGAATTGCAGAGACAAATTGTGTTTTGCGGGAGATTTCAGATGGCTTTAGACAATTATTAGATACTAACTTGTGGGTTAGGCTCAATTTTGGAGTTTTTCCGTAAATTGGTACTTGGACAAAAATTTAGGAAAATTGAAGTAAATAGGTATAGGACTTTGATAGTTAAATAATTAAATTTCAAGAACATGACGTAATCGTGCGATTTTCAAAGTATAAGGGACAAAGATTTCGAACACAAAAATTGAATTTGTCTCAACACCGAAAATTAAATAAGACTTCTTGTCTAATGTATCGAAACAATGAAAGCGCGGAGTTATACTACTTCAAAATGCAATATAAATTCAATTGTAGTAATCTGCAAAAAAAAAAAAAAAATCGAAAACAGTATGCAAAATATTTAAGGAAAAAAACAAAATCATCCGATATTGGATTTAAGTCATTATTTTAATAAAGTGTAAATCTGCGTAATTTACGACTGACTTTCTGAACGATTACAGCAGCTAAACGACGTATTGTCGATAACGAGGTTTACAGGACCAATAACCACCCGGCTCTATTAGCAGGAAGGCAAGCATGGAAAAATGACTGGACGTTGGAAGGAAAACGGCGATTATTAATTGCAAATTTCCAATCTTGTTCCATGCAAGACCAATCGAAAACAATGGCCATTAAAAAATCCATTGTACGCTCGAATCAGCGTGACGGTACTATAATTGAAGTAATTGGAGCGACACGATGTTGAATCGCATCAACAGACGCTCGACCGCCCGTAACTTGCGCCAACTAACACGTATCATTGTGTTTCATTTCGTTTCTACTTTTCTAATTTTTCTTTTTTTTTTCATTTTCTTTCGAATTTATCGCGCGACGCTGTCTCTAGTAATGTCTCGACGTTACCGGGAGTCTCGATTATGTATCGACTCGTGAGTGTCACGTCTTGACCGTGGGACGAATGGCAACCCACGTTACCTCACATGATTTATAGACAATAAAAAATACGGATCTGCTCGTCGTGGCATCGTGAAAGCCTCAATGATGGCCGGTTGCGTAGGTAGGAAACTGCGATCGTATTCCGTTTCGAATTTTATTCAATGTCTATCGACCATAGTGACACGATAGATTCGAATTTCCCGGTAAAAATATCGTACAAAATTAATTAATATTATACATATACGTGTGTAGATGTTGTATAAAATTCGCGTACAAAATTTGAAATTATAATACGAATTTTAATTATGAATTAGATTCGTGCTATGTTCTTTAATTTCAGTTATGCAATCTGAATTTCCGCGCCAAAAGTTCGAACGGATATTTCGAATTTTAAATCGTGTATTCTACGTGTTTTGTTCTAGTTAAATCATTTCGACTTTCGCGTGGACAATTTAAACTTATATATCGAATTTTAAGTATGGATTCAAATTTTTTAAGGCTGTTTTGTTTGCAACTTGCTGTGTAAACTTTTTAAAAACCACTTTTATTCTACGTAAAAGAAATTGCATTGAAGAAATTAGGCAGTGGAAATTAGATTTTCGCGCTTAAAGGTGTTTCATCTCCGAAGCAAACATTAATCTACCAAATTATATTCATATTAATATAGAATTCGATTTCAGTTGTTACTTAGAAAGTATCATTCGAAGCGCAGTTTATAAATACGAAACAGCAATATATTATCCAACCAGTGTAATCCCTTAAAATATGTTTCTAACGGATTTATGGTTTCGTTGGGATTCGAATTCCGCACGCGCCACAATGCGAGAAAATAAACGTCGATTGAAATCGTATCGCGTAACGCTATATGTAATGGGTAAATCATTTCGATCGAATTGAAATTTCATCGTATTCTTACGAATTGATGCATGTATGAATGCGAAATAAATTCAGAAGCGGAATTTATGCAATAACTCGCATGTTTAAAATAACTATATAAAAATATAAAATAATCGTATATTTATTATTTTCTTTACATTAAAATTTTATTTAAACGATTTTCTGATTAACATTCCTACGGTATATTCATTGATTAATCACGAATCACTTGAAAAATCCCAAAATGTTGTCAATTAACGAAATTCTAAACCGTTTGAAACAATTGCACGGGTTTACGTAACTAAATATGGCCGCCACGGATCAGTAACGGTTAACACAGTTAAACGTATACGTATATACCATTAAATATATACGACTGAAAACACAACGTATGACTTGAAATCGAATCGCATTTGAATTAGCGTCACCGTTTGAATTTGAAGCGCGCTGAACTTCAGACCGTATACTGGTGCAATGAAAAGTACATATATATACATATTATTTCGCTCGAAATATAATTTGTCACTCGTCCCACGGTCGTTACACGCGACGCGTCTTATACAACAAACACGAGTCGAACGTTTACATCGCATCCACGCGAGCTGTGATTTAACCGCGGCGAGAAAGGAACACCTGTTTTCCTGTCTTACTCAGAGCAGTGTTTTAAAATGACTCGACATTACCACGATGTTTATATTTTTTTAATTTTTGTTTACCTTTCTTGCCACTTTGCTCGTCGCCACGCAAAAAGGATATTGTACACATCTCCTAGTCGCGATACTATAGATATTAGGACACTACTACAAACTGTATTCAAATTGCTCTTTTTCTAAGCATTATATTATAAATTTGTTATTTCTTTCGTATTATACGTGTCTTATCATGTAAAATAGTAAATAAAATAAAATTTGTTCGTCTTTCAAAATATACAACAAGTGTCCTAATATTTATGGCCGACAGTGTACATGCAAACGAATAAAATATTATCGACTCACTTGATGTTTCCTCCTGCTCCGTGATCCTGCAAGTAACTCCACGCTTCGTAGTAATCCAATGGATAAGAGAAAATACACAATAATAACTACCGTTTCACGAAATAACACGATCTCTCACCAAGCACGAGATAGAGTAACGTTGTGCACCCTATCGACGAGAACGTAGCCACGAATTCGAAAACGCGGGAATCGCGGGAATCGCGGGAATCAGACGACACTATTGTTCGTGCTTCTGTCGATACAAATGGATCTTCGTGTTATGGACACCGCGAAGAGACGCGGTGACGCGTCTTCCGAAATGCCCCTCGGCGATGACATTAATGTTTATTTACACCGGTCACCTCACTCGCGGCTTTGAGAAAACGAGAAAAACCACCAAAATACGACGCGACACACACGATCTACACGACAGGAGAGCTCGCGGCAGACTGACAAGTGACAATCGTAAGCCGGCGCAGCCCCACGCGCCACGCTATCCCTACTCACGCGCGTACACGCCTCACGCATGTCCATCCTATTTGTCGCGTGCATGTTCCTTCCTCTCGTTTCTTCAATTATCTGAGATTCTTCAGGATTCGACACTTTGCTTTGTAATAATTTTCGGTTTTCGGAGTAATTACCCGTAACTCTGCCAGCCCGCCATACTGCTAGCAATCGACTAGACTACTGCGCCACCATACGGTAAAATACGGTAACTACAGTTATTCAAAAATATTTCGATTACATAGTATCGAAATATAGAAATTAAATATCGTTTATATTATTTTCTTGTTTTATATTAATGTCTGGTTGTCGGAAGTAGAAAATACTTTACGTGTTTATATACATATATGTAGGATTTCTATGTCTGTATAATTGCTGTAAATGAGTCTTGAAAGTTAGCACATTCAGTTGAAAGTCGATGCGTATATCGAGATGTATCGATATCACTTTTGTCTATTTTTAATATTCCTCAACTATCTAACGTTTATTCTAATAATTTTTTAAGGAAAGGTAATTAAACAAATGTAATTAAACAAATTCCTTTTTATTTTTTTCGTCACAGAAGGTAGAAATCTTAATAATGAAATATAATAATAATGAAATGTATCGATAATTAATTTGCTATATGCCTATCGATTAAAATCGATGTTAGAAAATAGCGGGATGTAGCCAATGGAGGGTGTAGACGTTATAAGCGTATGTGTGCCCAATTCTAAATTCATTTAAATATAATAATTTTGTTGTATATTTTGTGAATAATAGTGATAAACAGTAATATAGACGCGTTGTGAATTTTGAGAGTAGTGACTGTCATATGATTTTCATATATGCAAGAACGGTATGGGATACCTGTAAGGTTATTATGTAATCGTTTGCTACATCGCAGTAGGAGATACTCCCTAGTGTCAAGGATAAACTCAAGGTACGTACTTAATATTAAAGGTGAAAATTATCTTTTAAGGTACAGCGAGCTTCCTGGAAGAAATCCAAATATATGCGCATAATAATAATTTAGTTATACTTGCCCAGATACTTATGTTTCAAGTGTTTTAATACATGGGGGGGGGGAAGCGAGTGGGAATTATGGAATATACAATTGCGAACATTATTTCTCATAACGATATATAAATTCTGTATCTTTCATGAGAATATTAATTATTTTATTTTTAACTTCATAAGTATGTTTCATTTTATGTGGCTATAACGTATCATGTGTGACGTATGTTGCTAGAAAATTTGGTTTGTAATTGTAGTCGAAATAGAGACTGAACTTCCTTTTAGAATATACCGCATTTATGATTCTTCTTACAGAATAGTATTGTTGGACCCTGTTCGTTACAATTATCGTACATTTGTTATTTTAAAAAGCCATAAATTCGGTATGCTTCAAGATGAAGTTTAACCCCAAACAAAATAAATATCAAATTTTTAAATAATAAGTGTATATAATTAAGGCTTGTAACATTGTATGTTACTAATAGTTTTAACGTGTGTATGTGCTTACATTATCTTTACCAGAAAATCATAAATAAGTTTATACAAAAATGAGTATATTTTTAACGCTAGATAAAAGATAAGATTTGTCAAACATTTCTTAAAACATTCACGGCAATGACTGTATTGATCTTAGCCAATGATAACAGATGCGCCTCATGATATTGCCCTGCATTATGATCGAGTTAAGGGATTATTTTCTACTTTAACTACAGGAGAGGCGAGTCGGTGGTCGGTATAGAAGCTTCCTGCTTAAGCAACGGCCGTTGGAACGGCATTGATTTCATCTTTCCTCGTAAGATGGCAACAACTCCAACAGTCACGACCGCCATTGATATTAACACGGATAAAACTGTGGCCAACTTCGCCGATCGATTAACCGGTGAACTTCGTCTAATTGCTGCAGCGCTAATTAAAATCAAGAACAAGAAGTTGGAACCAAATTAGGTATGCGTCTTCAAGTTTGGGAGAATTCCGTGTGCATATTCCTAACTAGATGAAATGAATATTAGTCTGTAGTTGCGAAACATTCAAGTTGGTACGTAAGAATTGCGAACTACTCTATCTAATATCGTAAGAAAACTTGTTGATAAGTGAAGTTTCAAGCTTGCAATTACGAAACAATATTTCCAATTTATGAGAATGATCTATATTAGCGTAACATCGTAAAGTTAGTACCTCTAGTAAAGTAAAATTTTAACCTCTACATACAGAATTGTAAATGTAAATAGACAATTTAGAAAACGTTGCCAACACCTAACCGTGTCCACCTTAATCTCTTTTTAGTTCGTGAAATCCACTTTAGATGGAATTTCATGGCGTTCCTGCTGTTAGCTCGAAATAAATTTAGGCGATACATTTTGCGGAATCGCCAGCCGAGGCGATATTGTCTTAGTAAGTCTTTCGGCGGCGAGCAGCACACTGGGGAGTGCACTTCCTGCGAAATTCGATACGGAGAGCAAACTCGATTTAAGCTTTGGTCTCTTGACTCCGGCATCCCCGGCAACTATCGCAACCAAGTGACTCCGCGTTTGCTCTTACTTACAGGAAAGGCGGAATCGTGTGTCTCCTGCGATATGTCGTCAACCACCATAAACTTGAAAAGGCTGCAATTAGACGTGCACTTAACACGTTTTGAATCCATATGTGTTTGAGGTGAAACAACGTTGCTTCAGTCATCAAGGTATTGTGTTTCATCTGGTACATGCTATTATTTTAAAAATTACAGCAATAAGGAGTCGGCTCTATCTTTCAGTAAGAGTAAATCGATAAGGATGAAATCAAAATCAATCCAAATCAAATTACTTTTTCAAATAAGCTAAATATAAATCTATAGTTAAATTAAAGCTTTGAATACGAAACTTATATCTTTGTTTCTTTTTCAATAAGTATAATTTAAATATCGGAGGCGCTTCTTATTGCTGTAGACTATTCAGTCATTATCGTGGAATAATATTATGAAACTTGGAGGAATTTTTCAACGCAAACAACCTTTTATTGTTGCTTTATATTTAACCGTATATACATACATATTGTATACATGTTATACACAGTATACATACAAGGTAACTAACCAATAGTATTATAAACTGCTTTCTCATACGTTATTGAAATATTACAAACAGTATTAACAACAAAACAAAATTATTTTCCATTCATCGATTGAACGAGGCACTTGATGACAGGAATTATCCACTTTAATAGAATGATATATAAATTACTGCCTATTTTACTGTCCTATTAGTAAAGTATAGTCCTATATAGTCCTATAGAAAATAAATATCTCGTATCTCAATAACTTTTATGTATAATGAATGCGTTATTCCGTTTATTAAAAATATGCACATATTTTTCATACAGAGATTGTTTTCTTCTTCACAACATAAAATAAATTATCGTATTATAATATATTTAAGTTATTAGTATAAAATGTAAAATTTATTGTTACAATTAACAACAAAATGCCAAGCATCAGACATTGGCATGAAATGATTATTGATTAAATATTTATTAATAACAAGACGCTTAAGTTACATGTATAATTAAAATTCCTATCGATCAAGATTACAATATGCAGAATAATTTATTGTAATACCCGTTATAATATTCATCGTAATTAATCGCGCAATTAATATTCCACATTCTATTTCATAAAAGTGGTAACCAATCATTTGATGTGCGATGAAATGTATCTCGTTATTTATTTCATCTTGAATAAACGATTGATTCCGACGAAAATATCCAACGAAATTCAGTAAAGAAATAAAAAAAAAAAAAAGAATCGACGGGGCTAGGACAGTTTAAACCGATATTAGCTCGGACAATTATTGTCCCTCTGGCGTTGTCAATGTTTCGTCACACGATGCAAACAAATTAAAACGCGGATCCAGCTCCGGGTCGAGTAATTAAGACGAAGAGAAGCGAAACGGAACAAAGTGAGTGTCTGAGTTACGGTGAAACTTGAAGAAGAAAAATGGACGAACAAAACGGTCGTAGGAAGGCGGCGAGAAAAAGAAGCCCGAAAGAAAGAGAAAAAAGACAGAAGAAGGAGAGGAAGCTTGCTGTAACTCGGGATTGTTAGAACAATGGGCAATTTAAACGAAGAAAGGATTGAAGTAAACGAACGAAGAAAAAGCCATGGTAAACGCTGTTAGAAAATAGCATTGCACGAGAAAGAGGTGGAAAATCTGCCGGATCGAATGTTTCAGAGCGGGAGGGAAGCGACGAAATGGGAAGAAGTAACAGAAGGAAAATAGAAGTGTTTACAAGAAAGGGGGACGATGTAAGGGTTGCACTGGAAACAAAGAAAACGAGCGAAAGAAGTAGAATACGCGAACAAAGAAAAGAATTAGAGAGCTGAAGGGATAGCTGAGGGAAGAAGAAAAAAGGGAAGAAGAAGGAGGAGAAGAGGCCAGTGCTTATATAAAAGTTGGAAGAAAACACAGAAGCTGTCGGTGGCGGCTGAAGAAGGCGCGATGATAGCGAGACTCGGTGGTGATATTAAGTGCTCTTTTGCAGGGCACAGACGTCTAGGACGATGATGAAAGCGCTCCTTTATTACTTTCTCGTAGTAGGTGCGATTTGAATTTCAAGAGAACGCTTGGCCAATCTTGGTTGATTTCTCGAAAACGGAAGACCGATTGTTGTTGCTTCGGGAGAGTTATTAATTCGAACTAAGTACCCGACTTCTCTTTAGCGCCTCCAGCCCTTTGCAACTTCCTTAACAAACACAACTAATACGTTAAACGACGATAAACGGTCTTGGACTTTCGCGAGCAACTGACTCGCGTTGTTTGACTTTCGCGTATCACCACCGAACATCAAACGCATATTTCGAATAATTAATTACCATTAGCAAGGTCTCTAATTTAATACAATTTCGCGACCTTCGTAATCGATCGTCGAGAGGTCGAACCTCTTTCCGCCTTTCTCTGTTAGTTTTATCATTGCACAGATGCATATCTTTCCGAATTTTCAGTTTCAATATAAAATTGCGGTACATGTCGCCAACGCTTACGATAGTTTTGTATTTCGCCATCGCATTATCCTTCGATTACGGTGATTAAAATTTTAAAAGCTTCGTTATTCGTCTTGTATAACAATTAACAAACGACACCACGTAATTTCGATTGTCGTATTACTTCAACCGACTAATTAACCGTTATCCATTTAGGTCAATGGTACAGTTTGCTTTTCAATCGATACTGACCAGCTTGTATCAATAAGTTCTAAAGCGTATGGTATAAAATATGGATATTTAATATGTATTCTCCGGAAATGTAAAAAAGTAGCAAACATCTTCATCCATATCGTCGATAGGATATCTTGTTTTAAGCAAGATTCAAGAAGCAATATTCTACCAAAACTAGTATTTTAAAAAGTTCTATGGTAACACGATGTTTTAAAAAGTTTTCTCTCTAGTACACTCCCTACACTGTTATTACTCAGCCCGTAAAGAGAAGAAGAAGCAAGAGGAGATACAAACGGAAAAATCCATTATCTTATGGGTTTGAAGAAATTCCTGTATAGTATACGCTTAGAGCGTCCTGTAGCAATGAGAATCAAGATCCTTGGCTATTTACTCAGGAACTTAGTGGAGCTGGAAACGCTTTCGGATGCAGCATCTCGATTCCCGATCCAGAAGCTCGTGTTGCGCCGCAAAAAAACGTTTTCAAGACTCTTCTTCCATTTCTCCTTATCCCCTGCTCTGATCCCTCAGCCCCTTGTACGACGATTCCCCTTGGTTTCTTTCCATCGTCGACCTGGTCTTCCAGCAGAAACTGTCGATATCTTTCGGCTTCTTCCTCGTTCTCTCAACCGGTGAAAGAGCCGGAATATTGAAGTTTTCGGTCAGTGCCCGATTTTAACTATACGAGCGTATCTCCAACAGGCACCGGATCCACACGCGACTCGACTCGACTCGACTCGACTCGACTCGACTCGACTCGACTCGACTCGATTCGACTCCACGGAGAAAGAGACACTCCAGCGTGAAAACGGGGGTGGCTGAGAACGGGGTTGGTTCGGTAGCCGAGTTGGAAAGTGAGTGAAACAGACAGAAAGCCGGGGAACGAGGCGGACAGACAGACGAATCCGAGAGTCGCTGGAGAGGAGAGTGGAAAAAGAGAATGGCAGAAGCGAGAAAAGCCGGGGAAGAGGGGAGAGAGGTGAAAGGAGCAGGGGCCAGGTATAAGAATCAAACAGTGGGAGGCGAGGCAGATGGGGAGAGATATCGTGGGTGGTGTAGAGAAAGAGAGAAAGATGGCAAGTAAACGAAGCCCTTTTGACTTTCTGGGTCAGGAAAGTCGATTACTCGGCACCCCAGCGCCTGGGAGAAGCTCTTAACTCTTCGCCAAAGTGTAAACAAGCCTTGATGCTCGGCGTGCATGAATCTAACGGGTGTATCATTGCTTTACTCGCTTCGTGGATCATCTATCGGCTTGATTAATCATCGCTCATCGACGATAAAGCGAATAAAAAGCGACTCGATTTTCTTTCGTTCTGCTGTTTCTTCTTCTTAATTTGATATTCCAAATTTATATCCGATTTCCAGTTCGGACGAAATTTACGCAAAATATTGACGCGATGAATTGGACTTTGCTTAATCGTTAGCACATTGGATCCGATATCGTGTGAAATTTTTTTTGCGGTATGTTTTTAAAAAATAGATCGTACTGCCGATAGTAATATTTTAAAAATTGTTCGAACGTTTATCGCAAACCTTTGATCATTTTCGACGATACCAATCAGAAACTAATCGCGTTTATATCCATACGATGATAAATCATACTCTTCGGTGTTAACTTCATAAACTGCGACACCCGGTAGAGAGGAAAGCGACCGCGTAGCGAGGAACGACCGCCCGTAGAGGGTTTCGCAACAGAAATCGTAATAATTACTAATTAAGCAACAGGCACACTTGAATCCGTAATTACTGCTCCCTTGGCACAGCTACGCAACAATTTTTAATTATTACAAGCCACCCAACGGAGAACAATCTGAATGCCTGCCTTCCTTTCGAACAAAACACTCGCACGTGCTTTTTCTCCTTTTTCACAAGATAGTTCCAGCTTTTTATTTTCTCGCTGCGTTGCTAATACGCGGAATACGTTTGTTCTCGTATTTTTAGATATTATTGTCCTTAGGCGATCAGCTGGAAGTTTCTTCCACATCTCTAAAATACGGTTCAACGTATTTTAATTATCAGTCGTGATGACAGAAAATTTACGAATGGAATTGTGCGTGATTCTATGATACTAGTTAGACGCATGATGTTGATAGAGTCAGGAACTTTTGGCAGGATTAACTCTTCCATTTGTTAGAGCTTAGAAATTACTTAAGTCTAGAATTAAGTTAGCGATTTTTGAATACCGATATTTATCGTGTTTATCGTATATATGTATCGTATAAAAATTGTACCGTGCTGAACGCTTCGTCGTGCATTTGGAGGAGATAATACGAAGGTGGCGTAATTGATGATTCGGTACGAAGCTATTGGTCGGTGGTATTCCGTCACAGGATAGATCGATAGGTCGACGAATCCGTTGAAGAGCTGATTTAGGACACTGTTTGTCCGCTATTTGTCGATAATGACAAAAAACCTAACCCTGGACCAGCGCGTGATATTACAATCGTGTCAAGAACTTTTTTTTCAGTGAAACGAATCGCGCGTTGCAATAATGGAAAACGATCTAATTAGTTTCATCTGATAAACATACGCGGTCAGCGTTGTTCCAGTAGAATAAACGACGCATCGACAACGAATCGTTGCTCTTTATTGTATTCTAACCATTTCCACGATACGACACACTGTTATCATAAAGTTTCTACGTTGTCGGTGAAGTTCCTGCAGCGAAACGTTACACGCGAATTCATGGCGAAATGCGTTCATTAAAAATTTACATACTCCATATGCGAAAGATCGTTTGTTGCCAAGAGAGATGAGTTTATTTATGTAACGTATTTTAATTAGCTTGTACGAGATAGTGCGTATGACTGTCTATGTGGTGTGGTATGTATAATTTATTAGAACGCGAGTGAAACTTCACGGGCCATCGTATCAATGCGGAAAAATAACGGAGTAAGACGAGCGAAGTTCACCGTTAGGAAAATGGTTAGGAAAGTATGCGCGTATAAAATCTTAATTAAAATTAGGTAAAACTTCCATGAAACTTGGGATGTTAAATCAACACCTAATGTAAAGTTGTTCTTGGATGAAATCTTTTTGACTGAATTCTTTTAATTTACATGCAAATGTTATGTTTTATTCAAGCTTTCGTTTCGATAAAGATGATTTGCCCGTAACGTTTTTATACATTTTTACTTGAAAGAAATTTCACGAAGTTACATCTATACAACAACAGAAGCTGTGTTAGTTATTATTAGTTGGCACGATACTCATTTATGGTTACATAGTGAAACAATATTTGTCGTTTATTAGGAATTCCCTCGTTAAAAATACCGTCGTGGACCACCTGTACAAAAAAATATTGCAAATTTTTGTCACAGACATAGTTGAAAGTATAAGGAATCTACATATTTCGCAAAGCTTATGAAATTCGTACACCACCGACAGAACAAACTTTAAGAAACGATCGATGTTACCTAATTTTTAAATGCGAAAGCGAAACTTGTCTTGTATCTTTCCGTATCACTCTAAAGACTTTTGCCGCTCAACGTTTCATTTTCGTGAATCTCTTCTGCTTAACCTCTCTCGCAAAAATAATTTTGTCATGGAGCGTAATTGCTCGTGGAGCAATTATTTTCCTTAATGGGAACAATTCGTTTGAAAAGTTCTCGTATCTCGTGGAATATGCTAAACTATACATCAGTTTCTATCTTGTGGAAATGAGCAGTACGAAAGCGGCTAGGTAAATATCAGGCGTGGAAGTAAACTCTCTCCGGCATGAACAGCATAATTTTCAACGGCGCCGGCGCTACTTCTGCCACTGGTACACTCATCTGTCACGCAGCCGAGCCAGTTATCAACAGACTAACGAATGTTTACAGTAATTCGACTCTATTATTCATTGGCGATTCTCTAAAGGCGAAACTTCGCTGAGATCAGCATGTATTCAATTTCTGCCGGTTGCCTGTTCATTAGCATTCCTCGTGGATAATTATATCCATTAAATTGCGTTTCTACGGTACAGTCGGATTCGTCGAGCGACAAAGTCGACTCTTGATTGTCACCAACGACGTTTAAGTTGGCCGCGTTGGTTCGCGTGGATTTCCTTCCAACTGCACCCCGTTCATTTCGTCGTAATGAACTCTCGAAGCGGAAATGATCCTCTCTCGCTGACACTTTTCTTACTTTGGTCGCTTCGAAGCAGTTATCCTTTGAACGCACACGAAGCGAACGTAAAGGGAATGGAATAAGAAGGGCGGTTCAAAAATGATAAAGCGACCAGGGGTTTGTTCGAAGCGATCAGGCAAGGTGTTGCTGTTCGATTAACGCTTAATGAAAATTCTCCTTTTCGTTTTAGAGGATTTTTCGCTGTGTGATCGTAAGGGGAATGGAAAAGAAGGACGGTTAAATGAAATGACGGAGCGAAAGGTGTGTTCGAAGAGACGAAAGAAAGTGTTGACGTTCGACTAATGCTGAATGATAGTTTCCATTTTCATTTGAACCAAACATAGATACGTTGTTCTGCCGTAGGACATAAATGGTATTCGGTATTTCTCTCGAACAAATTTTCGTTGGATTTAGAACTCTCTCGATGATCTTACTTTCATAATACGATTATTCTTACTGTCGTGTTAGATTCTATTTTGGACTGATAGTTTAATACACTGCGCAAAGCAATTAAATCATCGCCATTATGAACGATTGTTGCATTAACTTATTAACTAAGTAAAGGGAAGCAGGAAAGTTCTACAGTCTTAATGTATTGACATGTCTCTCGTACAATCGTTGGAAACAAACGTAGAGAATCGATATAAAAATGAAAGCGATACGGAGAACGATTTTCTACATAATTATTTTAAACGGTATATTTACTCGTATAATCATCGGTAATTTAATATAAATGGAAAATTTAGCAGACGTGAAAATTATTATCTTCTTGCAATTTATTACATAGGCATTATTTCAACTCGAGCATTTTTCCATCGCTTCCATCGACAAACATTGCACGCGTTAATTTTAAAAGTTTCGTATAAATTGAAAGCAAATGGGAGAATATTCGCAATAAAGGATAAACGTATACGCGAAATACGTGAAAATTCGCGCGTGGAAAAATCGAACTGGCCTCGGATTAATCGCGAGCGCCGATCGAAAGAAGCAAATATTATTTTTCAAGCGTAGGGGATGCAGCCAGAGATTCGGGGCGCGCCAACGAATGTGAAACGAGTTCTTGCGTTTTAAGCCGAGAAGTTTCTCGTTAATCTCTTTTCAACGTAGGTTACGAGATTTTCAACCGCAACCGCATACAGAATCGTCGCCCGCGTGCATTCGCATACACTGTGAAGCCATTTGAAATGGTGGCGGACGTATCTAGGTAAGCTGTGTAAGGTCGTCTTTAGAAACCGCAAACGACGCTACCCTACGGCGCGGTCATTATTTATTAAACTGGCGATTTAATAGCCTGGAATTCCTTCTCGTAGAAATATCAACGAATTCGCGGAGCTATGTTCTGATATTTATGACCCAAGAACGAGTCTTGTGCGACAACGAACGAAATTGCATGAGAAAGAAAAATGGTTGTTTTAACGGGTAGAAAAGTTTCCAGCTTCAAAACCCTCTGTTTGTAGTTCAAATAATTCCTAATTGCTCGATGCCATCGTGTTTTCGAATAAAAAATGTGTATCATGTCGGAACAGATGAAATTCTACGACAAGACTATCAAGTGACCCGATCGCGTCCTATTTAACAAAAAATTGTGAAATTGTAAGAGACAAGTCTGTAAGTTATAACTTGTAACTCGTCAACAAATGCACGAACGTTATTCGTTGATAAACTATTGTGCATATATATATATATATTTAAGCCAACTATTTGAAAGGGAAAAGCGTTTCCCAAGAAGCAAGTATCTAAGCAATATTCAAATTATTTAATAACGTACAAATACAGAGTCGTCCGCGTTACAATTGCCAGTAGCAATTTGCCTTTGCGAAGTACCGCCGTGCAGCATTCACCCTCGCGTGTACATCACGTTACACGCAGCTGCGAAAGCAAACATGAAATCGATGATACGAAATTAGCGCGAATCGAATCATATAGGCAATCGACGTCAAAGGATCGGTAAGCAAATTAGCACGGAATCATCGGTTGCTTCCTAACAATCCCTTCGGAAGCAAAGAGTCTTAATGAAAGATTTATAAAGCGTGGAAATAATCCGTGACAGGCTCTCGATGGTCGCGCGCATACGACGTGAAATACGATTCTCGCGGAAGCTCGTCTTACTTCTGACGGAAATGACGTGAAATGTGAACGTATACGCGTCATCCTTGCATCATGCCTCTCATTTGAGAAGGAAACCATATCTGACGCGTCACTACCGCCGTACGTAACTTGTTGAAACTTTGAAAATTAGATGTACGATACGGATGTATGCAAATGTAACTTTGAAAGAATGCAACGCGAACGCGATGCAAGTTTCAAAGTACAGTTGAGGGAGGAAATTTGAAAATTACTAGAAATTATATGGTCGTTGTACCAAGTAGTGGGATTTTAGTAGAATTGCAATAGAAAATTTGATGGAGAAAGACGAAGAATTCTAACAGAACGAGAGAATTCGTTACCGATCAACCGATGATCTTTTATTTTTATCTGTTACGCACAAAAACGAACAACCGCGTTACGTACGGAACGATCTATTAAAAAGTAAGTTGGTAAAAAATCGACGTTTGATGAAAATATATAGGAATCGTATAACGTTTCTTTTCAGTTTTATGCTAAAGATTCTTTTAAAATATTGCAAGCCATTTTTGTTCGTTGAAACGAAACATTATCTTTGAAACAGTACTAGGTATTTTCGTAAAGTATCTGCAAAGTTCAAACGCTTGCATGTTTAATTAAATCAAGCTGGAAGAACATTTAATTATCACGAAACGTCCAAGTAACGTCACTCTTCAAGTTCCTCTACAATTTGGACTTTGATGTACATTTGGATACTAAATTTCCAACAAGCTTTAGATTTAGTTCTAACAAGTCGCGCGCTAACTTTGATGTAACTTAAACATAATTCCAACCCAATTTGTATGCGCATTACGGACATGTATAAGGACAAGTCTACGAACTTGGACACTAGGGACTAAACTAAAGGATTATCAATATGTAGTTATCAACACCCGGCTCTCTTCGTAAATTAAATTATAGTCCTCGCGATAAACCGTACGCATAAAGTCTTACCCATAACTTACCCCATATACAATTTCATTCAAACGATATCAAAGTTCCGAATATCGTTATTGATGCCAGGAGAGTGGAATATTTAAAATACGAGTCCAGATTTCGTTACAGTTACGATAATAAAATTCTAATTGCGTTGTAAAATATACGCGACATCATCACGACGACGCGTCGGTTGACATTTGCCAGGGCTGTGAACTTTCTTGAAAAATAAGCTCTCATAGAATTCTATCAGACACCGACTGCACCTCGGAAGATAGGAATAGCCCTATTATTCCTTTCTCCAGGGAAAATGGGAAAATCAAGAGACAGGTTCTCGAGAGCTCAAGAGAAGAATGTACTAGAGCATTAGTTCCGAGTATACTCTGGCTAGAATATAAAGAAAATTACTATATAGTCGAGACCACTGGAAATAATTAAATCGTATCCGTGTATAACACACAGTGCCTATATTTATATGCTGCAAGAGACGCTGTCCATTCCGAGTCAACTGCTACGTATACGCACGTACAACGCAGAAGACAGCGATCGTGTTAATTCAGGAAAAATGGTTCGCTGGGTGTATTTCTCGAGTCTATAGGACGAACAGCTTGCGTAATATCGAAAAGCTTGACGAAATAAGAATCGCCACGCCCTACCAACCGCGGCCAGTGACACGGTCATCGAACAGACGACGTCATTCGCTCGGCCGTTTTCTTCTTTATTGTCTGACGGTCCGCTTCCTTACGATATTCGTTTCGACTTTTCTTTATTTCCGTTTGCTTAACGGTGCGGCCGCGAAACAAAGAGGATGGACGCCGAAGGGCGGTTAGCGCGCAGCGCTCTTTTGTGTCTGCTCCTCTTCCTGCGGGCTCATCACCCAACCCTCCGCTATTCCTCCGCACGGTCTTTCGGCCTTCCATAACCTTCCATTCCTCTGCACGGTATGCTCGCTACTTCGTCTAATCACTGGGTACCTCGTCGAGGTAAAAAGGAAAACGGAACGCGGCCGGAAGTGGGCGCGGAAAGGAAAAGGGACGAAGCGAGGCAGCAGAAGTCACGACCCCTGCGTAAACGGCGTACTTGCGCGGAAAAAGACCGCGATCGAGATCGCGATACTACTTTCCACCCTACAGAAAGGCGAATCAGTTTTTTACGGGGTTGAAGGGTGGCTAAAATCTCTCGGATTCGTTGTTGACGAAACATGACAGGCGGACAATTTCCGATCAAAGTGGAAAGTTGTACGAACATGTAGACTGTTTGACGCGGGCTTGTAACCTTCGGCTCAAAAGAGATAAATCGATATATGTTCGGTTTTTGCCGTTTGTAACAGTAACACGATCGTTTAATATCGATCGGTTTTGTTTGACGCGAAATGCGAGGTTGTACAGTGTGATACGTTATGGTTGAATTTTAATATACCGTGGTTATAGATAATTGCGAAATATAACGATAACAGAGTCTGGATTTACATATACGGAGTATATTAGAAGTCAATGAAATTTTGAGATATTTTTTCGTTAACGCAGTTCACGAGTGTAGTTTTACCTTTTTATCTTTTAGTCGAATCGTATTTGGTAAATTACTATTTCCATATGAGCCAAGGGAGCCGAAGCAAATTTCTATTTCCAACAAACGTTTTGCTGATATTATACCTGTAAGAGGAGCGTTTATTTCGTATCGAACGATCAAAATAATAAGTCGGCAGCATTTTTATATAAATCGAACGTTCGATTTCTTTCGCTAGATCGATCGTAGCAACATTTCATTTCGATCATGAATTTCCTTCTGTTGTAATTTTGATAACACTTTGCTTTGTAATAAATCTTCGTTGCTATTATTTTACATCGTCCAAGAAATACAGGCATTAAATAACGCGAATTCAAAATTATATTCGGATATTCGAACAACGATGAAAATAAATCGCGGACTTTAGAACGTATAACCGTGGACAAGAGTGGAATTTCATAGCCACTCTGTTTCAAGCTAATAAAATGACGATAATGCCATAAAAATCAATATAGAAATTACAAGGGATTAAAATATACACGTAAATTCATATAAACACGAGCGGAAGATCAATTTTAAGCCGCGTTAATCGATAGAAAATTAAGCTTCGTTTCATGGAACTTTATACTCGAAAGTACACTATCCCACGCAAGTATTTGAATATTTATCGTAGAAAACTTTCGCGTATATCTTGCGTGTGTTGTATAAAACATTCTCAAATTTCATTAGCGCCCTAACGAAATACGATTGCCAGGATTATATTTCTAAGACGCGAAACAAGTTTGAAAACGTATATTATAATTTATTGCAAACGTATATTTAGTAAACATTTAGAATACAGAATAGATAGCTATTTTAAATACTCGAATAATCGAGTATTTAAATACTTTTCCGACCTTTGCGAATCATGCACTTGTACTAAATATCTTGTAATTACTATATATATATATTTTTGTAAATTTAATTTAAACTTACTAAAAAACAGTCAAATCTCGTAACGAGTCTAATAAAACGTCAAAATGTTTCGTACAACATGTGTAACATGTGTAACATATGCATAGAAGGCGTGTACAAGTGTTCGAGTACCTTCGTGAACCAGTGTGTAAAGTTCGGTGAATGAACATTTATTGATCTGCGCTACTGTCGTATTTCCCTCGTTTTTTGTTAAAGTTATTGCGATTTCTTATGGGAATACCACCGTTCGAGTAAATTATTCACGAAGAGGACTGCGAGCGGAAAACAATTTATCGGCTGCGGCGTATTGAAAGTGACGAGATCTGGAATTTAGGATGAAAGATCGGATGGCAAAGGCCGAGAGTTTCGGTGATTGCTAAGCTCTAAAGCTGGCTGCAGTTTGTCTTCTACTCTAGAACCGTTCAATATTCCATGCCTGCCAATTCTCCTTCGATCGACGATTAAAACTGCACCCGGCGAATTTCTACAGCTTTCTTCGTTGAGAGCATTCAGGTTTGCAGGATCGGTTGCTGGATGTTTAATGAATCTAACGTTGGAAAGGGAATCGAGATATCGAAGGGTAGAATTGCGGAGAGAAATCTTGGTAAATCTGCAGTACCTTACAACCCGAGATAACATAGAAATTGTGAAATACACCGAAGGTTTTGCTTAATCCTTCGATCGTAACCTCTTTGTCATAGTTTTCACTCTGGACAGATAGTCCTCGAGTACCGCGCAAGTAAGATATATTCTACGATATATATTTTGTAGATTTTTTAGAATTACTAAGGCATGAACTGACAACGAAGAAATGAAAATATAGAAAATATGATAATTCTAGAAGATACGAAATTCGAGTAATTCGCGTTATTTTTCTTTCTGTCATTTACCTCGCTTATACAGAACCTATAAAAAATTGTTAGCTGCGAAGATCCATTAGTTCCTATAAATTCCATCATCCGAAAAAGCAACGATATAAATTAGCACGAGAACGAGAGAAAGACTCTGTCACGTGTATCTGATGAGTTCTTTTCTTTATGCATTTGTTATTTACATTTTTGTATAGTGTTCCTGAGAGCCAGTGCCATATTATACTATTTCCTACTCACTGTCAGAGAACACGAAACAAGTGATATTCCGTGCAAAGAACTGTCAGACAGATTAATCTCCTTTTTAAAAGGTTAGCTTTTGTAGTCTGATACGGAGATACTATGGTTAACATTTTAATAAATTCTTTTTCACGAAGGTTAATACGAGCTGGTTAAGATACGCGAGCTATTAGATAATCGAAATCATACTTGGTTTCTCACATTTGAAACATGTTCACCGTACTCTTCGCGAATAGCTTCTTTGTTCGTATAATCGTGAAATATTGCATTAACCGTACGATTACCATTTCAAAGTCTTCAAACCTTAAGTCTGCTTTTATCGTACTTTAAAGCGTACTTTTACTCCACTTTTGAACGTTTCGTTGTTTCTCTCCCGTTTGTACGTACACGCTGATTTACCTCAAACCTGAGCCATGTGAGCTGGTCAGTGACAGACGCGGAGCCAGCGCATTTTACTATTACCAACAGCTACGTACGCACTTACGGAAAAAATATAGGTCATGGCGCTTCCCGGCTTTTCAACTCTCATTCATCATCCGCGCGTTTTAAGTGCAAAGAATCTGAAGGCTTGTATCTTGGTAGCCAATCGAGATACCAGGTTGCAACAAAGCGCATTTTAAATGCACGCTTTCTGCTATTTTCGACTGTACTTGTCGTCAAAAATTTCGAACCCTTTTCTATGATAAT
Organism: Bombus confusus; assembly: GCA_014737475.1. Classification (NCBI taxonomy): domain Eukaryota; kingdom Metazoa; phylum Arthropoda; class Insecta; order Hymenoptera; family Apidae; genus Bombus; species Bombus confusus. Next base: position 1,465,483 of record JACXIV010000015.1, read on the forward strand.
TGTTCGCGCTAAATGCGTCAGCGCCGAGTTGAAAGAAACTGCGTTAACTTTATCCATTGGAAGCACTGTTTCTTTAAAAAGCTAAAACAAGTAAAAAAGCAAATCTCGAGTTATTATTTACGTTACTGTAATTTTTCTTATTTATTTTGACTACGTGTTTATTCGGGGAAAAATTGTTTATCGACTCTTGAACTTGAGCCAAGTTATTAAACAAACGTAAAGTTTAGCTTGTTGCTAATTGCATCAGAATATGGTAAACGCTATAGAGCAGTATGGAAATGAAGATTATGTTGTGTAGGGTGTTACAGGTGCGGCGGAGGAGTGTTTGAACAGAGTAATTTGTGATCACGGTGTCAGTAAAAGAGTACACGATTACCTAAAGTCTTAAAACTTAGCGTTTCGGTCTAACAAACAGTTTGACATGGAGTTAATTAAACACGGAGGGTATATACAGGGTGTCTCCAATTTTTCATGTATAATATATCTAAACCACTGGTGTTGTTATATTTTTCTCACGTCGATCGTAACATTTCTATTATTAACGTTTCATCCACCACGTTTATCCGAGAAGAAGCTTGCTGCAATATTTACGGATACCGATGTCAACTTTGATAAAGAGTGCTGAACCAGGAATGCAATAAAAGATACATACAAGGAAGTCGTAAATCGCGTATCTACGCGATATCAAACTAAGTTCACAGGCGGAATCGAAACAGCAAGATTGCATTAAACGTGACCGTCCATTTTTCTTTCCCACTGCTTCATTTCCAGAAATGGCTGTAAGATCGTTCTTCCTTTTGCTCCTTGCAGACCTCCTCGATGTTGCCCGTCTATCAAAGGACATCCACGAGGCTGCACGTGAAACAATTCGGCTGTAGCAGCCGAATGTTTTATAGTTCTCGTGCGCGTGTAAATTGCTCGTACAAAACGCGATTTCTGTCTGTCGGGACGACGTTTCGCGTTTCGCTTGTATTCGTGTTTTCTATCGGAGCGTCGAAGACGAAACCGGAGGCATTCGATTCGAAATGCACTGAGATTCGTCTAACTCGTCTAAATTCGACGAGTTCACCGAGAATGTTCGTGCATTTATGGAAAATTTAAAGGAACAAAGTTGCATAAAACGTAAATACATGGTATTATAGAGAAAATGTACAAATTATTCATACTAAAATATTCATTATGACATTCGGGTGAAACAGATATTTACGTAGTTTCCATTTCTTTACTTCTATTCGTTAAAATGCAAATTTAGACGAACGATCACAGTTTGTTGACGAGATTCCGTAATCTGATCAGTGATAAAATGAAGTAAGAAGTAAATCGTGCAGAATTGAGTAAATGCGAACTATAAATGTACAATTTTCATTACCTTTTACCATCCGCCCTGGGCGCTGTACCGCGTTTGAAATACGAATCACGAACCAGACATTGCTCATTTCAGTAGAGAAATTCCAATTCGAATAATGGAGAGTAGCAATTGACCGATGGAAGGTGATTGGTAATGCAATTCGTGACTTCGGATTATATGTCGGCCAATTAAAAATGCCATCGTAATATTATTACCATAATGCTGGCAGCTATGCACGAAATTTGTTATATTTCTTAAAAAAATTAAAATCAGCGTGTTATTGAATTTTACATGGACTAACTATAATTCCCAAGCTTTGTATCATCATCGAAAGCTACAATCCGCATAATGTAGCAAATAACGATTTAACCGCAAATTTTTTCCAAGGCGCATCGTCTGCTCCGAATCTGCTGCAGGATCTAAAATTAATTTCACGTTTTTTAAAAGCTTCTTTCGTACAACCGTATTCCTCTGTATCTCCTGAAGCTAACATCGTTCATCAAAACGACGAGCCGCGGAGACGAGTCCGGGATACAAGTGCCTGGTAAAAAACTGGCGTATACACAGCAGGCGCCATAGACGCCATAGTCGTTTGACATGGATTCGCAGGCAAAAAAGGTGATGAATCGAGACCGAAAGGTGACAAGCTACGTCGACGATGAGGAGGTCTCGGTGTTGGTTATCGGTTAAACGGAAGTCGGTATCACCGGCATCTGCTGTCTCTGAAAGCTAGCCGGAAGAAAGCACACCTAGATTGACAGTATATCGTGCGCGAGCTTTCTTGCGCCGTTTTCTGTCTGATTTTTCCCGTTGTCGAAATGGGAAAAAGCGCCGCGAGAAGTTGCAACGAGGTAAAGATGCCAGACGGTGGGCGAAAGAAGGCGCAGAGTCGAACGGAGGAATAAGAAACGGAGAACAGAGGAAGAAAGAGGTACAAAAGGCGAGAACGAAGACGTTTGGTCGGAGTTGAAGACGTGCGAAACAAAAGGCACGATGTTGAAAACCAGAAAATGCCTGGTGGGTCAGGACCGGCACATGGTTCGCGAACAAAAAGCCACCGGATCTTTCGCTCGGAGAAAAATATTTAATCCCCTTCGTGCGTTCGCCGGCTTCTCTGGACGATCACCGAGCCAGACCGAGAGTGGCATTTTGCATTTTAAAGGGATTTATTAGAATAAGAGTTATCCCGACCTCGATCTCGCCAGAAAATTGAGAGAGAGATTGGCCCTTTGCCGGCGTCTTTTTAAAAAGATCTCTTTGGTACTTTTTTCACCACTCTATTTATAATTTGCAGTCCTCGAGTAGAAGTTCGAAGACTGGCAGCAGGTTTTGAGGGAATAAGGATATTTTTATTTCATACGACTTTATGAAGAATCGTTTGTGTAGCGTACGACAGAACTACGTAGACATTTTCGATAAGCTTTTCGGTATTGTTAATATGCAACTTGATGCATTGCAATGATCTTTTAATTAGTTGTTTAAGTAAACTGAACTTCGGTGAGTACGATCGATAGGGGGAAGAACGGGCCAAGTTCTATAAATTGTTTGCTTCTAGGTGGGTTTAGATAAACGGAGATATTAAGAATTTCATTATTTCAGAATTTTGTCTATCCAGTTTTCGAATCGAGATCTGGCTTATTCCACCACCGTGAAAGACGCTATGTACAGTTCTTTTATACAGAATATTGGATCATCCGTGTACGCTGGTGGTCTTGGCATGTGAATCGAGCAGACGTTTCCGCAAGTTGTTATATGGAAAGGAACTTTAATGTATTCTCTTTCTGATATTATTCGTTTATAGTTTCTTCTGATCCGTAATTGAAAATTCTGCGATAAGCAGAGCTCTCGTTTAAGCGTTATAGAATATGTATGAGCGCATCTAGAATGCATTAAGGAAGGATAGTATAAACGGGCGTTAGCTTTTTAAAATATACAAAAGAGAATAATAGAATATACGCAATAGGTGCAATATATTAAGAAACTACTCGACAGCGTTTCGGAACAGGATTGCTATCGTTGAGATGGCAGGATCAAATTTCACGTAAAAGTGTCGAACAATCCTTTCACACTCGCGTAAATCATTCCTTTATCGCCTATCCAAGCCTTTCAACGATCCTCGATATCCTTGTTTCGCGATAAATATAGCATTTCCTCGCGGCAAACATCGAATGATTACCATTCGCGCGAGCGACAAAGGGCCATGAAACGTAACGACGATTTCTCTTCAACTGATCCGGGTTATGTTTTAATAAAAATCCACCTAGAATCCTCCATACATATAGTCAGCATTCATATTCTCCCTGCACCTTCATAACATTTCAACTACGAGTCGTTCACCGCCAACGAGTGTGCTACGTCGATTCGAATTCATCGATAGAAAGTCGGCCACGTACACGCACACGCACACACACACGCACACATCCTTATAAACCGTTACGGCATTTATCATCAAATAAGGCCAGGAGTTTTCATTAGTCCGGAGGAAAGAGCACGGCGAAATATGGGAAAATTGGAATCTCTTTTCCATGGCCCGTTTTCCCGGAAGCAGACGATGAGACTTGGCACGAAGAACGAACGTTGGCTCGGGCCACAGAGCCGCGGTGAGTCGCGGGGGTTAGAAGGGGGTGGCGCCGAATGTCAGCGGGGGTGGTACCAGCGGGGATGGTTGAAAACTAGCGAAACGTCGATTCACGGCGACGGTATCGAGCGGAGGGTCGCGTTTGTTTGTTCGTAGAAAACAAAGGCCGAGCAACAGGCCCTCTGCTCTTCGTCACCCTCTCTGCCGGTTTCGTTCCGCTCGTCGCTTCCGGCACCTTCGCCCTCGAATCGAAGCTCGCCCTAGCGTCGCTATTCGATTGCTGCCTACTCGGAGAAATCAAAAATTCAAGGGAAAAGAAGCTTCGAGTGGTCGAAAACGCGATACGTTTGCGGAAAGTCAGGTTTGTACCGGAGAGAGGGCATGATGAAGTCGATCGAGTTTTATGGTGGACTGGCAACTTCGGTTTATACTCGAAATGGAAATCTACAGAAAATAGAGAGAGAGAGGGAGAGAGGGAGAGAGGGAGAGAGGAGATTGGAGGTTAGAGGTTAACGGTTGGAGGTTGGAGAGGTTGGTTGAAGAAATTGAAACGACCGGGGAAGAAAGGAACTAGGCCGTAAACACGTACAGAGAGAAGCATCCCGTCGAGAATGATGGAACATTTTTTCTCTCGCGTTTCTCTTTTTCACGATAAATCGATTCGACTAGAAATATTATTCCAGTCGAGCGGCATGTGTCCGAAAAATTGGTCAGATATTCCCTGACCGATGCTTCGGCTTTAGTGAAATTTTAGAGGACGCACTTTTTCTCGTTTCCAAGTTTACGAGCAGAAAGCAGCGTGGAGCTGTAGAACCTGCGGGATTTATGGAATTGTACCTTTCACAAACCGCCATTCGTTCCACCGAGGGTTCTGTTTATCTGCGCTTTGATTTATTCCGCGCATTAACAGATCGATCGATTCGTGCTCTATATTTTTTAAATGTACGAGACGGGACAGCTTGATCGTCGCGAGATTTTAAATTTTCTGATATGAAATGAAATTTTCTGATATTATCGATCGATGGTCGGATATATGAAATTAATACCCGTATCCGAGTACTATACTATAAAAATAATTGTAACAGTTAATAGGCTTAACTTTGTTATCGATGGAATTAAATTTTGAAAGCTTCGAAATTCGATCGAAGTTTGATCGAATGAGATTACTGTCCATGTATAATAGCGTTGAAAAATTTGAGAATTTTAGTTGCTTCTATTTGGTTCTATTTAATTATTTAATTACACTTACGAATCTAGGATCGCTGTTGATTTCTATTTTGACCAAAGAAGGCTTATGTTACTTTCGTATATTATTAACTATTTATATACAATAATTTACAATTATCGACACCTATCTCTTAACATAATTCTCTACGGTAGCCTGAAATCGAATAACCTTCTTAGCACTCACAATTTTCAAGAAAAAATGAATCTCAAATTACGTATTCCAATTATAAAAACAACGGAATTTGCAATAAACCAAATTCTAAAACGTTTCGGTCAAATCATCCAATTCATCGATCATCGTTGCTTAACAAATTCAAACACATGGCTCAAACTGAAGCATCATCCTTTGCCAATATCAGTCCGTATTTTTCGCTACTATAAACTCTTGAATCCCCTGTCAACCATAAATCATACACAGTTATTACGCAAAATGTTAGCTACATCGACGTCATTGCATTAATCGCGCGCCACAGAACCAATAGACGCGTAATTTCGAGATTCAGCTAGATACTCGTTTAGTTCGGAAGCCAGGTCGGCTTGTAGCCTCCGTTACCAAGGATTTGCATATCTATGAGTGCAGCCCGATGTATATACGTGTAAAGGGGTAGGTATATAGCGAATAGGAAGTCGGCGTCGCATCCTAGAGGATAAAGACGGAAATACGTGAGGTATAGCATCGTAAGGGGATGAAGGGCGAACAGTGGAAGGCTGTGGATGTCGTAGTGGGAAGGTCGTACGGCCATTTGTAATTGTAATTAGCAGCAGGCCAATTCATTACACCGAGGAGAGACGTACGGCGAAATATGGCGAGGTTAAGTTTGACTAAACGACCGTTTGACGACTTATATACAATGGCTCGTGAAAGTACTTGAACACAGAAAATTTCTATCTGTGTATTGTACGTGTATAAATGCTGAAGTACATCGAAAGCTTTTCTATCGGTTTAGAAGATCTTTGTTCGTCAATCTGTCTTATAAACAAAAAAATCGAACAATTTGAAGATACAGAACTTGTCAAATAAGAAAATAGTTCTACAAACTTTGACAACTGTAACGCGATACTTTGCTGTTGCATATTGGCTTTCAAAGATCAGTTTAATCGCGTCGTAACGATATTATTTTAGACATTGGACATGAAACAGACGTGGAAAAATAAAACGTACTTTTAAATCGGATAAATAACGATCGAATCGCGTGGACACGGATGACAAAATAAGATAAATTCTGTCTGCCAAGAAACGGCGATTGTCCACAAATTACATACGTCCAAGTTTTTTAATATGTACGAACGATCGAATTGCAATTTTGATTGGGCAGAGACAAGTCTCCGGTGAAATGCTGTTCTCGCGCGATAATGGGATGAAGATTTTATGCAGGATACCGTATTATAGCTCCGTCAAGGAACGAATGAAACGTGACGCACTGAAAGTTTGATGGTATCTCGTGTGACGAAGATTGAGGAGATAAGGGTGGCTTTTTGGTAGCTTCGAGGAAACGAGGATGGTATATACAACGAGTTTTAGAGAATATATTTTTACGTGTTTTTATGTAAAGTGCCTTTTGGTGGGACACGCGAGAATATCAGACACTTTCCGCTGGCAAGATTCTTGAGGAAGTGATATGCTGATTTATGAGAAATGTTGGTAGTTTGTGGGTTAGACAGTAGATACAGGGGGGGAAAAAGAATAATGCTGGAAGTTTAGGTGCTTTGTATCTTAGATAAATTATATACGGAATAAGAATAAAGTAACTCATGTTGGGGAAGAAATCATAATAGACGCGTATCTTGAAATTTTTATTCGCTAGCGATATAAAAATATTTCTATCGTCGCCAGATCCAGAATTTATTTCTTATTTAATTTAAGATTCTCTGCTAAACTTGAACGTTTTTAGCTTATATCAATCGCTTCTGCTTAAACTGCAAAGAATAAACTAATCATTCGCTTAGGCGTGTTAAACTTCGAGATTGAGGTTGATTCATCCAATAAACGCTGGCTGAAAGTGCAGTAGGAGTTGTTAAGTTTCGAAATTACTCCGCAGCGGAGCAGTTTCCTTGCAGCAACACCGCTAGCATCTTCGCAAACAAGCATAATTTCAGCCACTTTCTGCACACTATGAACGATATAAGCAGCGGGATACAAGCGCGTCGTATCTTCCATGAAACTGGTCGCATAACTGACCATTTAACCAACAATAAAAGGGAAATTTAGTTCAGAACGCAGAGTAAGTCGTACGTGGCCCTTCCAAAAGACAATGGCCGTGTTCTCCGATTCAAAAGTCGAGAATCCATGCGTCTAGGTGGGACAGAAACAAAACGGCGAAACGCGCGGAGAAGCAAGCGAAATGACCTTTGTTTCGCGACGTTGGAAAATTCGGGAGCGCTCGCTGGGAACGGCGAAATTGAAATCTTCTTTTGTCACCTCGTTTCCGGTCAGAGAGTCTTCAACGTAACGAGTTGAATCCATTTAGCAGATACGACGAACGTTAGAGAAAATGAGATAGTTCCGCGGGACTGGAAAACCTGTCAGAAGGTCCGTAGGAAATCATTGTGTTGCTGAAGGAAATAAAGCGACGATAAGTATAACGAGGATGATGAGTTCAGAAAGTTCTGCCGCAATATTGCACGCATTTAACAATCAAATACTTCAAATCCTTTTAGATTGCATTAAGATATATTATATAATTCCGCTTCGCAATTTCCTGATTGTCTTTTAATCGTTTTTTCTTATTTTTCGTTCACTAACCCCATGAAATTCTCCGATCGATAGAGAAGAGCATAGAGAGAAGGCGAATTAACATTTATGAAGTTACATATTCAATTTGCAAATGGGGAATTTCAACTTTTATCTTTACAGTATGGTTCTTATTCGCCAACGATAGATTTATACTGAAATTATGAAAAACCGAAGGATGCATGAATTCGTGATTTTTAAAATATTTCAATCGCTTTTAAACTTTCATGGTTTTCCAGAAAAATTCAATAGATTATCAAAGTTCTCTAACAAAGCACTCGTATCACCGGAACGAAAATCAAGAATTTCATAACAACCTGTATTTTCCTTTTCTTGTTTTGCGAATAGGGAATTTTGTAAAAATATCGCGACTTTCAGGAGCGCCGGAAATAACTTATGATGGGCTCGCTGACAGCGTTCAGGATACGTAGTGAAAATGTTTCGAGCTTCATGAATAATTCACTGGCAGTCGAATTTGAATTCGATATTTGTAGATTACGCGGTCTCCGCTCGCGTGTTCATTTTTCGACAGTCTCTCCTGTTGTTTATTTAAGCATTATAGTAATACAGGCGATATCAGCGTGAAAATCGCCCGTGATCGCTATTTCCTCTCCCTCCCCCTTTTTCGGAAAATACCGGCCGAATTACCACCATTGGAAAAATATTTCGCAACGTTGGCAGAAAATTCGTGGACACTAATTGGCACGCAAAAATGTCGAAGAACAACAAAAATTGCCAACGTAATTCGCGCTCTTTGTTACTTCGATATTTTTTCATTTTTGAATATCCCGTTCGTTGAAAACCGTTCGATCATTACCCCGCCACAATAGGCGCGCTTTTTAGCTGGCGAAAGAAAGAAATCAAATTATGTTCGGTACGCTCGTCGATTCGATTTCGAAAAGCTTGTTGATCGACGGCGGAATTACCGTGAATTTTTCATTGTACGCGGCTTTCATTCATCAGGTACCTTTAGTTATTTAGTTAAACATTGATCAAATATTGTCCGTATTACAGGATTTTTTATCCTTTTCTTTTGCCTTTTTCTTTTTTGCTCTCGCGTGCGCTCGCGTACTTGCGCGAATGTATTTTGACCGACGGTTTACAGTGCAGTTGGTCTGTATTTCGTGAACGCATTCACGTACAATGTGTTGTTTAGTATCGTAATGCGGTAGGAAGGCGCGAAATACTATCGGGAAGATAACGGTGACGTGGCCTGAATAAAATCATGCGTACATTGTGAATTGTTGTTGTGCGGAAAAAGCAACGAATCGCTTTTCGAAAACAATTTGTTATCTGTGAAATTTCCATTTCCTTGTCTGGTATAATCAGTAGACAGATATTTACGCGTTTATGGAAATATCGGTTTATACCTCACTAAATGTTAAGAAAATATGTCATACGCGTAAGAATAGAAAAGATCAAAATTATACGCGGATGAAATAATCATTATATTTTAAAATGATACGTAAAACGATCTAAAAGGACAAAAATATTTGTCGAAGGAAGAAAGTTTAGAAAGTTGATACGACATTTGATGTAATTGTAATTTAATAAGTATCATGCGAAATGATATAAGATATTCGGAATAAAATACTGGTTACAATAATTAATAAACGAAACAAATATTCATTCAGATTATAGTCAACGAAAATGTAAACTTGTACAGACATTTATAGCGGAGTTATTAAGAGCGATAGCTGTAAAGTAGCAAATGATTCAAAGAATCTTTCAATCTGATGAATGGGCTGCTAAATGCGTTAAAATCGTGTAATATATCACTTTCGAGTTAGCATGATCGCAAATTGATTAGGGAGCTGGCAAGGAATGAAACAGCTACGATTAAGCAAAGGAAAGTTAAGGGGTTAAATGACCGAAACGTGGTTGGTTATCGATCATCCATCGTTCGAAATGTTCAAATGCACGTGCAGTGAAATTAGTCGGTGATTGATACTTGTTACCGAAGTATGGTCACGTTATGGCAAAGAGCTGCAAATTGTTGTACAATATTATATTCTTCCTAGTAGTAATATGTAATTTTAATTAAATGCAAATTAAATTAATCTTTAAATTCGAAAACTTTTGTATAACTCTTATTTTAAAGCATATTTTTCGAACGTGAATGTGAATTTAAATTTGAAGATAAAACGCATAATTAACGAACGTAGCTGGTGAAATGATTTTAAAAACGTTCCGAGAAAGCGGAAAAAATATAGCTTAATTACAGATCGTAAAGTTTTAACGTTGTTACACGAGGTATATAAATTACTCGGTATCGAACAGCAAACAGAATTTCAATGAGCAGATTGGATTTAATAATTTCATCAAACGGATCGATTTTGCGTTTATTTCAAGGCTCTTTTATCTGTTTTCGGACCTATATGATAAAACGTAATAAAAGCTACCTGAAATTTTACCAAACTTAAATCAGTTTGTAGCGCTGTTTGAATACGAAAAATGTTTTTTACAGCCCTACACGATTTTTCATCGGTAAATATTTTCCATATTCAAGATTTTTCATCAATGGAATAAAAGCGTGATATTCGTGTCGATATGTGACGTATTCAAAATTGTTTTTAAAGAAAATAGTAGCAAATTCGTTAACAGGCTTCAACTTTAAACGTTACCTATAATATTTCCAACCTCAAACATTATAGAATCTTCAAAAACGTAATACACATACATATTTTATCGAGTGCTGCTTACCAAATATCTTAATGCATTTACAATAATTTTTTTACCGAAAATTGAATCTTCCTATGAATATAAAATTTCAATCATTTCCATGAAATTGCAATATAAACAATAGATGAAAATGGCAAGATAGGAGTTTCGGTCGTAAAAGGCACTCGATAAGGGTTATTAGCATATAAATAGGTATTAGAAATCTGTATGGTTAAATATGATAGAGAGAGCATAGATGTGTACTCCTCGTATTATGTTCACTTTGACGAAGGTTAGTGTTGCCTTCGGGGCACAATCTCACCTCATCGAGTAGTTCAAATTAATAGAGATCACAGTAGTTATCATTCACAGACGGTTCCACGTTCGTTGGCCTGCTTTAGAGATAGCGAAATGGAACGAAATATAAAGCCGAGAGTTCTACCGCATATTATAAAATGTATATATTTCACTGACGAGTGTTTTAAACTTTCTACGCAGAAATAATATTCTTATACCATTTGTGACCTCGTTACAAGGTATAATTACAAAGAAAAAGAGAGAGAGAAAATTACGCTTTAACAAATGTAAAGTTTATATTTCGGGGTTGCAGGAAAATTTCGTAAAAGACGAAAAATTTTTTTTAAATTTAGTATTTAGGAAATGCAAGAATTGTTCCGAAGTAAGTCATATAGAAAATATTTCAATGTAACATACTCGAGTTCCGATATAATACAAATACCCTAACATCAAAAAGTACAATGAAACACCTATCGTTAAAACTAGCTGTGAGAAAATGGATTCTTTATCTCTTATTCCAGTTTCGAAGAAGCAAATAGCGAAATTATCCATCATACTAATAAAAAAAAAAAAAAAAAAAAGAAAAAGAAAAGAACAATTCTACAGCACTCGGAACAAAACATCTACAATCCACTGTAATATCAGTATATGTACTTCTATAAATGTGTCACACGTTAGATTTGAAGCAGCCCTAGAGAAGCGTAGGATTCGAAAGAATGGCATATTAAAGGTAAATGCATGGCAGGATACGAGTAGACGGCCCAGATTGCATCTGACAGACTGTCGTAGAATTGGCTGCGCATTTCCTTTTTCCTAGGTAGGAAGGTCGCATTTCCTTTTCACAGAGAGAGGGTGGGGAGAAGGGGAGGAAAAAATACGAGCACCCTCGTGCCTCGAAGAAGTTCTTTTCCACGAGGATGGTCCTCTCGACCAGTCGCCTCGGCAGGCAATCTCACGAAATTGAACCGCGCGATTTCACGTCGTTTCGCAGACGTTACCGTTCGCGTTCTCCTTCCGGTTCCACCGATTTTCATTCGCACCGGAATTACGGAAACAGTTCGAACGAAGCAACGATCGAGAAACGTCACGCGAAGTTTGCAGATTTTAATAGCTGAAAAATGAACGACGTATTCGAGTAATTTCTGCATTGACAAATGATTTAAAACGAGCCGGATGAAGTACGATCAACGATCGATTATATCGCGTGAGATTAAAGTTCGGGAGCGAGGTGTTACGGTGATATCGATCACTATGTTAATTAAAGGGTGACGAACTTGTCGGATTTCTGAAATTGAGGGGATCATTCGTAATTTTATTTTATTTCAAGCTTTTATGGCATGTTAACGACGACCCAGGATAAAATTTCCACGTGATTCCGATTTTTTTTTTTTTTTTGGAAACCATATTACTGCGGAGATTTTTAATACAAGCGATTTAAGCGATATACCGAGCTCAATATATCCTTCTTTTTTCATTCTTTTAATTATTTCGTTATTTTTACTAATCGCGATATCAAACTACGCATCGCACCGAAACGTATTATTCTGTTAATGTGTCGTCGTTTGGAGAAGGAAAATTATTTATGTAGGAAACATACAGTAAATTTTTATTTTTATCGAGAAGTTGGAAATATTTGATGTAACGAAAAAATACGCGTCTGTATAATTTAGCGAAGCTCGATAAGCTCGATAAGTGTTCACAATTCTTTTCGCGTCTTTTTCATACTAACAGCAAAAAGGTAGATTCGAACTAAGCGGTTAATAGCTATTTCTAGATACCTATTGCTAGATTTGTACAATTTCTATACAAAACTCTCTTACTACGAATTTGCCATTGATTTTTATTTCGTGTTTATTCAAAGTGTCACCGCCCACGTTTAGTCTTAAAACATACGCAGAGAATATTTTACGAGATAGAAGATATTCGAAAGCAATTTGGCAGCCGTTTAAGTTAAACGCAAGGGAAATATTCCAGCGTGGGAAATGATTCCATTGGAAGGTCGAGTGTGTTAGTCTTGAAAGTTCCATCGATTTTTGCTTGGCGCGCCAAATATGTGCCATCGTAGCAATTTTGTCATCGAATTGGAATTTATGCTTCTTGGACGCAAAACGAAGCAATCTAGTCGCAGCGTCGTTCTTGCCGTTATAGAACAGCAATTTTTTCCGAGTTTCTTTCACAATACAGACTGGCAAAACGTATATATTCATATAAATCATACATAGAAAGAATGCAATACGTGCTCGAAAAATGCGATCCTTCGAATTATCGATTTTTCAAAGTAATAATTTACGACGATACATTCGTCAAATAGTTATTGGAATTCGGGTTATACAAGGATGATCGATACTGTTTCGCCTCGCAACATGATATGATAAAGCTTTTGACGGTTATGGCAAAGCCAAAAACAAAAGATTTAAAAAATGGGACAGGTGAAAAATGGAAAACAAAAAATACTTCCTCTCTATATCACTATATCAAACGTGTAACATCAGAGATTGTAACCCAATGAAAGGCAGGATTATTGTATTCGAAGCAGAATGAAATGAAAGTACTTAATAATTTTCCTTCAGAGAAAAATCTATTTATGGTTTAAAAAATATGTTGTTCGAGGAAGGGAAAAAGTTCATGTAAAACTCTCCCTACAATTAATGATCCCTTGTTCGAAGAACGTATTTCATCTCGCCGTTTCACGGCCTCGATCATCGATCAAGCACAAAATTAATAACTTATATTAACGTCTCGCGTGTGCACGAAAGCGTTTGTAACGAACATCTATCGGTTGGTTCCGTCTCAACGTCTCGCTTGTTCTCCCGGTGATTTTTCCACCCACAGAATGTGATATCCAACCTCTGCCTCTCTGTTCCACTCTGTCTCCATCTGTCTGGTGAAATAAGTAGGCCCAGTGGGGATTAAAACCGAGTTCTCGTGTCATCGGGTTAGAGTACGTCATTTAGTGGCTTTGTTCGTTCGTACGCGTCCTCTTGCCAGTTGTCTCTAACATGAGGCGGAATTCCACGTAATTTTACGTCTACGAACGATCGTATAACATTCACGAAACAAGTATACCACGTCGATCGTTAAAAGGAGAAACTAGACGTTCGCACGCGGATCGTTTTTTTCCAACTTATCAACGTTACAAATTATAAACATTAATTTCAGTTAAATTTGTTACGATGTTTTGTTGCTCGGACAGCTGATGGCTATAGAACTTCCATTTATGTTTCGATATTGGCATATATGACACCGAGAGAGATTTGTTTTAATTTCTACAATCCTGCTGCGTGGTTTAACAGTTTCATTTAAACAATCGAAGCGAAGATCATTTATATACACGCCGTAAAGTACGTCCAAAAACAGCGCGACTCCACGAAGAGACAAACTATCGCAGAGTAATACGTGCAACCCGGATCTCGATTCACGACACGCGATTCTACGCTCGTAAGTTAGAAACGAACATCACGGCGATGCCGTCGTTTCCCTTCCGACACTCTTTCGCATGGTTGAGTTGAAGCGCCCGAGGATCGCCGAAAACTAAAGTCGTAAAATTATACGTGTCCCGTTCCCTCCCGGCCGATTTCGTGGTTCGCTGCTTCCTGAAGATATACACGCGTATAGTTTGAACAGAAGAGAGAGATAGAGAAAAGGGGTTGATTCGCCTATTTCAACTTCTCTCGAGGAGGCCGAAGAAGCAGAAGGAGGCCCATGGAGGGGGCTGGGAAAGTTGTTTGGCCAGAAGTACGGCGAACTCGGTCTGTAGGCATCGATCGGTCTTCTAACGAGCTCCGGCTAACTAGTTTGTACCGAGATCGTTGCCGCCAACAGTCCTATTTGAATCTGTCTTTCGCGTGGCAAAATGCAACGCGATCAAAGGTGCTAGACACGTTCCTTTTTTGCAGTGAAAAATCTTGAAAACTTACCCGCGCCTTCGGCGTCTGCTTCAGTCCGATGGCTGGTTGGCTTCTGTTGCTCTGCAACAATAATTGAGAACGCCGTGGTCAGTCGAAAGCAATTAATACGTTCCGCAACATTAATTATTCCGAACCGGCTCGTAAATTCTATTAATATTCGACGCGTTTATCAGGGTGCCTTAATTATTTTGGCCGTGCAGCGGTCTCCGGTAGTATGATTTTTTAACTGGGTTGCTTGGAAAATTGCAAAATTAATGGAATCGGCCTTGAATATAATAGGATAGGATAGGATGCGGTACTATGGTGGTTGCCTGTAAGGGAACTGTATAAAGCAGGAATCTATTTGCAGAGGAATTTGCAGAACAGGAATATCTGGCGTGAAATCTTCGATTTTTTCCTCGAAGGAAATGATTTTTAAGCTCGTTGAGCCTCGATTGACATCGTTGGATCACACGTGACTAGGATAGTTTACTTGGTTGTAATTTGAATCTGCATTCTGCGTTTTATAAAATACAAGATAAAATTAAATATGCTGAAAGTCAATGACTCGATCCAAAGCGTTGTTAATAATCCACCGATGTTGTTAGTAATCCAACGATATTACTTGAAAATTAGCCATAACTTCTACTACGAAGATCTTTATGTAACGATAATGTTTGATACACGGTGATATATAAATGCTTTACGAGTGAGTATTATTATAGAAGATAAGAATATTTGATTTTAAATTCTTTCGTTACGCGATAAGTCTAAGAGACTTATTAACCTATTATTACAGATATACCAATGAAATAAAATATTTAATTCGATCTACTAGATTCAATATAATCTATATTATACTGTCGCCAAAAAGTGGTCGTAATTGAAATCAGAGTATAGCAGTAATATTCGCAGAGTTAAAGTAATATTTTCCAGTAATGCCTCTTTCTATAAATTCTACCAGATTTACATTTCCAATGCATACAAATGTCTCTCGCTTTCACAGTGAAAACTGTAAACGAAGCATTCATTTTCTCCGCGATAGATAGAAAACAGGACGCCCAACATTTTTTCAGAGCGACGTAAAACGGAGGGGCAAAAATGTCCTTCTCTTTTTTTTTTTTTTTTACTAAAAACGACTCCTGTTTCGCAAATATCGTATGCAAATATTTTTGGATCTCGTGCAAACGCTTTTCAGGACCCACCATTCTGCATCAAGTTTTGTTTTGAAGCAAAACTATGAATCCGAGCGTTTTCTTCCAGATTGCAAGCAAACAAGTATTAACTACTCGCGGCTTGCATATAGATAAGACTGCAATTTTATTGAAATTAAATTTAATGTATTTATACATCTCAAATAAATACAAAGCGTATACCTCAAATACGAAACATCTCAAACGAAGAAGTAGTTTTTCATAATACCCGATAAACGTATTGTATTTGGTATTCGTTTCTTTAATCGCGCCCATAAAGGTACGAATTTTCATAAATATTTACAACTTCATTATAATTCAGGAAACGATCGTGCAAGGGAGATACGCTAATCGAACGAGCAAATAGTACGAATTGCGCTAAAATAAAATTAACAGGATTTCGGTAGCGTTTAGGTTGCCTCGTCATCGAGTGGAAACTGCATGAATTCACTCGTCCGAGTTTTCCGTTGTTGGTTAACGCGCGTCCTCCGTTCCTCCTCGATTGGCCAATTAAGATTTACGCATTTCCAGCAATGACGGGCCGACACGACGATGCTGTACGGTTCGACAGTTTCCCTGAATTTATCGTTTCATCGTTTGTTCCTATGCTGGACAGATTGCGCAGAGAGCGACAGGCCACCCTTCTCGATCGGATTTATTCGCTGCTGGGGAAACAACATTCTGAACGCCATAAAGGAACGCGATGACGGCACTCCCCTCTATGGACATGCGCGGGATGCTCTTTACTCTTTAAATATTTATAATGGGAATCAATTGGATGTGCTTTTTGGTCGATGTTCAAAGACTGCCGTAGAAAAGTACACATTACGGACTTTTGATCTTCTAAAAGGGATTATGTGGGATGACTGAGATTATAAGATGATTTTGTAGAAAAAAGAATGTCACAGTCGATTTTTTCTGTCGTAAGCTTCAGTTGAAAATCTTCGATTTTGAGCATTGTACGAGATTTTCCTTTTTAAACATTCTGGAATTTTCGGAAACTTACACCGCTGTATGTCTATGTTGCTCGAATTCGTTCGAATATAGTCACGCTTTGTAGCATTTTTATGGGAAAAATCTGAAAAAAATGTGTTTCTTTCGTTGATGAGTAAATAACGAGTTTGTTCGTAGTTTGTAAAACATAGAACTTCACATGCTGCATTACCAAACTTGTTCTGGTTCTAGAGAATTTACAAGGACTAACAATTTGTAATTTATGAATCGTAAAATTTCGTTAACGAACACTGATCCAATCGTAGAATAGAGCTCCGTTAATTAAAGTACTTTTTGAATGTGTCTCGAAAAGTACTTCACTTCGGTACTTCACCGTTTTCTTACACCAACCCAGTGACGACCTTAATTAACAGCGTGATTTATTATTCGCTGTGTTTCAAAAGCATCCTACAAACTTACTTCAACATTCTGATTAACGTCGCGGGCAAAAGTCTTTGCTATCGTGCGATTCTAAATGCGAATGATAAATTAATATCGTGCGTGAATTCGACCTCAGTTTCGTGATGTTGTAACTAGAAACGAGGTACTGAAGTTTCTGCTATGATAATGTTGTACTTAAAATTATATTTTCAGTGTAATTAACGTGTTCTCAGCTCATTGTTGAAGTTTCGAAACGAGTAACGAGTTTATTCGTTATTACCTTGGTTTTGTTATTACTACAAAAATTGCTATAAATTTTTCAGAATTCAATAAGATTTTTACGTATTTACGGGAAATCTGAAGATAAAAATTCATAGAATGCGCACGAGACACAAAATACCTGAAATAGAGTAACTCTTATAATATTTAGCAGACGAAACGAATCTCTCTTTAGATACTACGGCTTACCAGTAATTTTTACTTTAGTTGCGTTTGCTAAACACGGATATTTACGAATCTATGGAACAGAAATTTATTTCATTCGCCGAGTCCACCATTTTTGTATCTTCGAGTTTTTCGTAAATAGATAAATTCCGCAGTCTGATTATCATATTTGGATTTCGATTAATTGCTTTTCTAACATCGTACGAAATATTCATTTTAAGAAGGCACAAGTAACAAGATGAGCATTGCCAGTCAGTTTGTCATATCTCGAGAGAATTCAAAATCAACAACGGATACTATACGGAGGAACAACGAACGTGGTGCTAATTACGCGGTTTATCTCGATTAATTCCGGATAATTGCGTCCACTAATTAGTCCAATTACTCCGATGGTTCGGCATAGCGCGAATAACACTTGTCCTTCACGACACATCCTCATTGGTCGAAATGTCGCAAACTCAACCGCAGCAACTGTTATCTTCCTAGGTTGGATCCGTGTATTTCCGGTTGCCCATTTGCAGAATTACTTTACAGATTTCGCGATACTACTTCAAAACGACTATGCTTCCTACGAACATATGCACACCTATTCCAATATGTTGGTTTGTAACTAATTTTCATCTAATTTGGCCTTTGCTAAAACTATTTCGTTTATCAATTTCGTTGCTGTACGAAATTTGATGAAATATTATTAGGTAAATAATAAAGCGTACAATTTATTTGCAAACTCGTGTATGTTTAGAAAATTATTTACATTCTATTCAAATTCGCTTTATTATTATCTCGCTTCTATTCAAATTCACTTTATTATTATTTCACTTCTATTCAAATTTCTAAATGGAAATATATAAATATTTCTCCATTAAAACCATATATAACTTTAACATCAAAGCTACGAAACTTGTTAAAATGAAATGTTAGTTAGATTTTACATTTTCGTCTTTGGTAAGATTAATTTTAAGATAATAATATTGTTGAAATAGAATTATATATCTTTTTATTTATTTATATTATAGGCAATTTTAATACTAAATTATTATACACCGTCTAATAAATCCGTTTAGGTAAATTATTTGAATGTTTACAAATAGCACGACTAGCGGATCGTTTGATTTCTCAATTCACGAATGTCGTAGATTTTACAGCGAAGGTGACAACAAATTTCAACCGCTTACAGCAGTTTTTGCACGTCTGTTATGTTCGTCGCCTCCCCGAGAATTTCTTACGCAGTAGCTCATTCAGTGTTGTGACGCCTAATGCTACGGGTCTCGTCTACGTGACTCGTAAGTTTTCGCATTATAATATAACATTATTTTAATACTTTATTAACGCTGCTTTTTTAATGATATTATTTACATTATCTTAAATTAAATTAAATTAATCAGGATATCGAATGGAAACTGAAGAATGTATTTAAGACGTTTCGATTATTATTTCCAAATTATTCGTTTAACATTATACAAATTACGTATTACTTGAGACACTTGTTGTCACACTGCGATGTAATTATTTTGCACGAAACGTCACTTAATCCGCTTCCGCGTTAAAAAGTATTAAGTGATAACGAGACACCGAAATAAATACTTCGTTCGTTTGGTAACTTTCACTCGTTTAATCAAACGTTTTCGGTTAGAACTTGCTTCCGAGTAACAAATTTTCACAAATTCACGTTATTTTACTATGAAAAATCATAAGACGAACTAAATTACTTCCTTTCGATGGTCAAAGAGTATTGTATCTACTTGTATTCTTCATAAAATAGACCGTTTCGTAAATTGTTTTGTAGTTACGATTGTTCGAATTATCGTAAATTGTTCCACGTCATTTGTTGTAAAAAAACTTTCACGAAAAATGGCCACAATTTTTGTTCTCCATAGCGGGCGACGATTCTGTGTCGTTTCGTTGAAAATTCTCGTTTTATTTTTCATTCCCACATTATGCTTCGTTCATGCGTCGGATATCAACGGATACGGAATCGTATTTCGTTCGAAATGAAATTCTAGTTTTGATTTTACCTTGAAATCCATATAGAATAGATTAATCCTCCAGATAAATAATCGTATTTCGTGTGACAATATCACCTAAACAAGTTTTTTAAAGCTATGCTTCTCACGAATCCAGTTCGTTAAGCCACGATCGAAACAATGTTTCATTCGCGTGTTGAATGTTGAATATGGTCAGATGATACGAACAGTGTTTGTGGACGCGAATTATGGTTACTGCGACACTTGAAAACTACGGAAAACGATGAAGCGGAATTCTACGTACTACATTTGCACTTATTTGACGTATCAATTATTACCGAAGAGTCAAACATTACAGAACAATAATTAACCAAAATTACAAATTATTTACAAACGTATAATTTAAATAGAAACATAAAAGTACGTACAGATGGTCCGTTTCAAAGTTCACAATCAATAGAACGTATTAATTTCTCTATCGTGATTCAGAAACAAAATCGTTCAAGAGAAAAATAGTTAGAAAAATGAAATCCTTAACTTTAAATCGATATTAATAAAAGCCATCAAGGAAAACACTGTCTGTTATCAATTGATGAAATAGAAACGTCAAATAGAAACCGAAAATACATTTTCCAGACTACCGCCGAGTCATTCGTACGTTTACTTACGTTTTAATTGCGAATTAGTTTGGTTCGGTTTGGAGGAGTTTACACTCGCTGAAGAACGAGACTACAGTAAGTGAGAAAAGTTGAGGAATCGAGTTATCTTATACCCCGGTTCTTTACATTAAGCGGCACACTTGGGGCACTAATTTCTCGAGATGGCTCGCAATTTGTTTGTATTACCCTCGTTTGCGGAAGTTCATTTATAAAGGAAATCGAGGGCTTCGGCTACGTTGAATCGTTCTTGTTAATCCAACCCGCGGATGTTTATTCAAAATTGCGTCACGAGGTTGAAAACCAAAATCGATTTCAATTTTCACGTAGAATTCGTCGAATGGAGGCACGGTCGCTCGCGTAGTCCTTTCAACGAGCAATTTATCGAAAGTTCGTTGCTTCGACTGCCTATTAAATGACGGGATGATTGCGTCGTTCGTCTCGAAACGCCGGCAACGACTCGTCTACGAGTAATCTAGCGGACATTTGCGGAATTCAAGCGCGGTAACCTCGCAAAAAATTCCTTGCCGAATAAAAAAACGCGTGTAATCTTGCGGCATGACTGCAACGACAGACACAAACGAGCCGGAAGTTTAATCAAACCTCGTTGTTTCTTGCTCGGACGATGGCCAGAATTTGGCAGCGAGGCAGATCCGTTATTCCTATGAGTTTTCTATCCAGTTGTCTGGCTGCTCGGCCGACGGATAATAATCTCGAAGTAGCTCGACCCAGTTTCGATAATTGTTCACCGGTCCGGTTCCTTTAAGTTGTCCGATTCTTCGTCTGTTTTGTCACACCTCCTCCTTTCTCGCCGTTGCCATTTTTCTTGTCGCTTGCTGCAGCCGTTTTTATCGGTGGTTTAATCGTCGAAATACGGGTCGCATCCTAAATGCTTTTCGTGCCGGCGAAAGAACAAATGATCAACCCAGCCTGTTGGACGGAAGAAATGCAAACTTCGCGAGAATTCGATGCGAGATTTCTGTCTGCGAGTTTGGTTTTTTACGGAAGGACAGCTATTGTTCAGCGACTGTCGTTAAGGCGCAAGGGTTTAGAGACGTTTCATAGAGAAATTTATTTTATTTTTTCGGTAGGAAGTTATCGAGATGACAGTAAAAATGATCTCTATCGTGTATCTTCGTTTGTAGATGATCGACGTCGTGATAATTTTGATCTTTCTTTCTCTTTCTGTTTTTTAAGAAGATCGGCTTTTCTCTTTGTTCAACGTAACATTTTCTAAGGTACATATATGCGTGGAAAACGAAAATTTGCATGCTCGATATGTAAAGCCCCTTTCTCAAATATTTTCTTTTCTGCAATATCGACGTGCGTGGTTTCATACATTTGTATTACAAGAATCACGAATATTATTTCAAAAGGGTAAAGAATTCTTCTCTCCTATAAGCCTTCTTAGATTATGCGAATGAGTCTCGGAGAATATTGAAAAAATTCTACCTCTTTTCATGTTCCTGATAGTAGAGTTTAAACGATAAACCGTGTCTCGGAAAAGTATGAATTTACTTATTAGCGAAAAATTATAAAAGAATTATGTCGAATACTGTGATAAATCTTGAAAGTGCCAGAACAATTAATTTTGCTTTTAAAGCTATCGAATCGATTATAATTTCTAATACAGAAAATCTTCACTTATGACGCGCCATTTGTTACTTCAACTCCTCAATTTATTATACGTAATGCAATAAAATTTCAGTCGCATAAAATAATTTTTTAAATCGGACAGATTGTCTTTAATAGAATAGAATATAAGAAAACAAGTTACTTTCGCGATCGCATAAAAGTGTTCTGTCAACTATTCAGTTAAGAACTATCAGCCGCTATTCGTTGGCAAGGTAGGTAATTCGAGCTGGAAGCAAACCGAGCAGAATTGAAAACAAATCAATTTATTCGAATGAAACGTGGCACGGGGGTTGATGATGGCGCGAGTAAGTGAAAAATCCGTTGTTAGGTCACGTACGAAGGAAATGAGAATCCCACTTCGCGGAGGAAGCACTCAGCCACCTCCTACGATGCTCTATTCGAATAATTATACAATCGCCACGGACGCTTTTTGCAATCGCCAGTCGAAGTTAGACCGATATTAAATTCCAGGCGAAAGCAAGTTGAAACTGTTCGAACCGAATGTTATTGTTAGGGTGATAGTCGCTCGAAGAAAATTGCGGTCACGTTCGGGTTTTTCCGAACCTCATTAGCGGTGTGAACGTTTTCACTTTGCTCCAATCTAGAATCTTTACCACTGAACGCTATCTAGATAATAGAAGAGACAGAGACAGAGAGAGAGAGAGAGAGAGAGAGAGAGAGAGAGAGAGAGAGAGATTGTGAAGATAATAGCAACAAATTGGGAGGAAATCGACTAAGCTTAATTTTTTACAAAGAGTGAAATAAAAATAACATTTGGACAGATATTGGAAACGTTCGAAGTATTTTTATACTAATATTTATTTTCTACATTTTTGTGAAACGGCAAAACTCCATTCGTAACAGGAAATATTTCATTCGTAAAATCTTTTGAAATGATCCGTCAATTTTTGTAACTTATACCGTCGTTTGTTTCAATATTTGAAATAGTATAGTCGTTATTTACGATTTTTTTAAATTTCGCATTCGTAGGTTCGGTATTCTATATGAGACTACGGATATTATTAGATATTTAGTAAAAGCGACGTATCGAAGTTCTTAGTCCGTGTCGAAGCAAAGTAGAGTCAAAGTCGTACGCTAGTAATAGCCCTTAATTTTCTTAAACAGATAAAAAGGGTATTTTATAAACTGAAGGTGAAAAAGGTGTTGTAGAAATGACTGTTCTTCCTAGCTGTTATGAAAGGGATATTTGTTACAGTACATCTGCTGCTTAAGGACCTTCTTTGCAAATGAAATTTTGTAATATCAAGATATCTTGTACAAGACACAGAATGTGAAATAATTTAAAACACTCGTATCGTGCGAAAGAAACGGAAAAATGAATAATATTCGCGTTGTTCTTCTTCGTATTTTAATTTCATCTCATTAAAAGCCAGCTGTCTTTTTTAAAGCGTACAAAATCGTGAGGGATAATTCATTAAAAATTTACATTGTCAAGAAATGTAGTTCCTGAATGTTGAAGAGGGATCGTTTTACAGTGAATTGTACATTCTTCGCTCCGGGAGAAACGATTACAAACCAGATAATTACAACTAGATGTTTTTACAAATTACAAATATATCATTTTCTTAAGCTATTAGATCAAGGTTCGTCATTTTTAATACTTAGTTAGTTAAAAATATAAAGGAAGACAAAGGAACACGGTACGGAAAGGTTAATGAATTTTCATTCTTATTCAGCGATCTATCGGTAATGTTACAGGAATGGTTTTTTTTTTTAGAAATCGGTAATAATATTTCACGGTAAGAGAAGATGCTAGGTTTCATTCGTGCCAAATGAATTCATTTTGCTGGAATGGAATCATTTTATTTCCTCTTGTGATCGATACTGTTGAAATTCAACGAATATTAATTAGTCAGTTGGGATGGTCCAATTGAACGAACGAAGAATTCTACGCAGATTCCCATTAAAATTCGAGCAAAAATCGAGAATGCATTGATTAGAATATAGACAGACGACACGATTGTTGCTTAATTAATTTCGTATCGATTACGGACAAATCTGTTTCTTGCTAGTCCCATTTTTTGTAACAGCAATATTAATGTTTGTTAAATTTCCCTGCGCATCTGTTTTGCCATTAAATTTTATTGAAGCGTTATAATTCCGTAGTGTTTGTTATAGCGATAATTATATTTCTACAGATTGTCGTATATTTAGACGAGAAGAATCAACAGTGATTTTAATTCTCTTCGATTTGTTTGTAAAATTTAATCGTTTTCGTTTCAATTCCCAGCTTTTGTAATAATACATTACGAAAAAATAAATTCAACTCGTCCCTTGTTGAAGAATTAAACAATGGAATCAATTACTCCAAAACAAATGGATTTTTTTCCACATAGAATTTCGTACGTTTTTTGCAACTGTAATTGCTAAAAAATACAATTTTGAAATGGCGAAACGTTTGTTTGTTACGTTATTTTTACAGAATATATTAAAAAGTAGTAATTGGTTTTCTTTTTGCTGCCCTTAAAAATTCATTGTATTACGAAGGATAATTATAGAAATATGAAGAAGCTAAAATGCGAGAAAATTACTATCCCCGAGTCATTCGAGTCGAGCTTTAATATGATACAGCTTCGTTTCATTTCATAAATTTATGTTATGAGTTACGTTTATTAATAAAGACGCGAAAGGTAACGTTTACTCCTTTTGCTCATATTATATTTCTGACAAATATTTATCAACTGTATTATTAATTTTTCAACTCTTTATTATTTATGTTGTTTGTAATGTCCAGATTTTTTAATATACATATATCAAACGTATCTTTTTAATTAAATGCTATAGGTATTACCATTCTGTGACTATGAAAGAATATAATAACGTAATATAATATCATTCAAAAGTAATTTTCAATGTCCAATTTATTGCGAAAGTGGACATACAATATAAAATGCATTGGAAAATTACAGGTAGCGGTGTTTAATTTATGGCGAAACTGATTAACTAATTGCAGGAACTGTAATCGATATTATTAATTATTCACGTTGAAATTACTTTCATCTCACCTGCTAACCGTACTTAATCAAATTTTAATCTTCATTTCGCGGTCTGCACTTACTTCGAAATTTCCACCACATTTCCAGCGGTTGCCATTAATATTTTTATTGTCGGCTGACTTTGCTTTAATATTACGTTCGCTACGTAACGAGTTTCTCGAATATTCGAAAACAGAGAAAATTTAGACAAAAAATAAGAAACGAGACGACACCTTTATCATGCAATACAACGTGATATAACGTTTTCCTGGCGTTCGAGCTTTACGCTGTTTTACAAGATTTTTACAGAAAGATAATATCGACTTACTGCCAATGGCATGACGTTTTTTACGAACATCGACGTACCAGACGCAATCAAAAATGGGAAATAGAAAAAGATAAGGAATGGAATCGTGCGTTTTATTTGATCTCTTCCTGTTTGATCTTGCACGTACGAGTAAAATTGTTTGCGTTGTACGAATCCTTTTTTAACATCCAGAAACAACGAAATTAAATCCGAATAACAGGGATTTAATTCCATTGTGCCAACTTTTTATCAGGTCTTTATATCGAATGTTAGACATGCATATTGAAAAGCTATGACAAAAAATGGTTCCATATTTTTCGTACAAAATAGGACTGGACACGTTGGGAATATAAGGAAAGAAAGTTTTATAGAACACGTATATCGCGATTCGCAATATCTAAAATTATTATCCATCAGGTTCAGTTTACTTCCGTGCAACGATAGTTGAAGCTTTCACTAAATTGTTCCATAGTTTCGACGACGTCGGTAAAACATCGCGAATACTTGAAATTCCTCTGGAATTCCCCTGGAATCTCATCATCAAAGTCAACACCGAGGCAAAAAACAAAATGTTCGCTACGATACTAAAGCATCGTCTCGTTCGGATTAGTTAAGTTATGCAGTTAGATTGAAACTGATAGATAGAGAGTGCCTAATGGAAAATGAAGAAGAACGACAGGATGTTGTAACTTTTTACAAATAATAAAAAAATACAAATACAAATTTCTCAATTATGAGAATATTAATTATAAAAATTACAATTTGTTAGACCATCTTCCGTGCTTTATATAAACTGAATGAAGCTATAAGATTGTCTAAACTGAAACATCGAACTTGCGCTATTTTATCCACGAAATTGCGACGCTCTATCAACGTTTATCGCAAGGACAAGAATTGGATAGAATGTAGCGATCGAAAGAACGAACCACGAAATAGTTCGTAATGCATCGCGTCGCGTTTAGCAAGCTTGTATCGTTTTCATGCGCGACACGATTTCGGCGCAACGACACGCGAAATGTCGAAAATAACCAACGGCTCGCGGAATAACGTGTAACGGCGAATGGTAGGAAGTAAAGCGTGCGTTCGAAGCGGCCGTTCGATAACCGAAAACCGGAAAAAGCTGTAGCGACGTATCGATGGGCGCGTTAAAACGCGACTCGGATATTTTGCAGCGAGCCGGCCGACAATGAAAACTCAATTAATATATTGCGACCGATCTGAACGACGCTCGAAGTCGACCAGGTCGAATCAACGGCAACGACCGATGGTGTAACGTGTTTTTTTTTTTTTTTCGTTTCATTTAGTTTCGTTCATTCATTCGATCCAACTTGTCGCGCGACCAAAATGGCGACTCGCCTCTAAGGAACGAACCGCGTATTCTATTCCCCAGAGAACCATTTCCATATACGCAGCATGCGCTGCTTCCAACTTTCGATTCCTACGTTCTACATTTTTTCTTTTTCCTCTTTACGATATCCGTATCCGTGGTACTCTTCGCTCGTTGTTAAATTTTTTAATCGTTATCGAAGTATCTGCGATAATTGTATCGGTCTCGAAGAAAATGAAGTTTCCTCTGCTTGCCGAGGAATTCCATTTCAACCACCGATATTCGTATTTTCCTGGTTTCCAGTTGCCCGGTGTTCGTTTATTGCTGTATTTGTTTGCTCTCCCGGGGTTTTTTGCTTTAAATGGTGCTTGAGGAATCGAAGTTGATACTGTTCAAATGCAACGGAGATAGAATAAGAGTATATGATGAATTCCTTGCAGGAAGGCAAATGAACTTCGTTGCGAATACCAGCTACTCGCTTTGCGATAAAGAATGAAATATTGAAACTGAAATGTGTCAAAATGGTGGTAGATGCTGTGCTTTGATACGTGACGGCCATAAGGTTGAAATCTCGTTACGATCTTCGACCGTGACTTTTCAGATCCCAACCATAAAACATCCCCGTATCTGTCATAACGTCACTCTTTCACCGGCGGTATCTCTGCGCCAATAAACAAATTTTCGACTCTTTCTACTATTTTCGGAAGTCAGCCAATATCATCGCTCTTACAATGTGTCGATTTCGTATAAATTTTCATCACTCTCAACCGGATGATACGTAGGCCGTTGCCTATGCATATATCAATCTTAGATTTAGCGCAAACTCGTACACGATTCATCGATAGCTCTCGATTTTTCTTCCGATAAAGAAACTGAAAAAAAGTTGCTGTCGCTTCCCGGATTACGACTATATAGAATCCAAGCTAATTTGCGTTGCTATGATTTATAAATAGTTTCAAAAGGAATCGTAAACGAGGAAACTCCAAAATAGCTCCATTTCAAAAATTCAACGCAGCTATTGAATCCCACCGAATGTTCTAAAATGATCAGTAATCGAAATTACAACAACAAGAAGAAGATATCTTGCTAATCTTATTTGTAACTAATGGAAAAGAGTGAATCAAGGGAAGTAATAATCGTGTTCATAAATACAAATGACATTGGTTAATGAACTTGCTTAAGCGAAACAGAACGGTTCAGTAAATTCTCAGCAAGCACACGGTACAGAAGGGAAAGCAATTAAACAGGAAACGATTTAACGTTTACGTGCAAGCCGTATCTTCTTGGATATTCATATTATTAACAGCGTTCAAAAATTATATCTTAGAACCGTATCGCGCGCAAATCATCAAGTTTATCGATTACCCGTTCGCCGTGTACGTGCTTGGATTTTTATTAGAGGTATCTCGTTTCCAGAGTAAAACCTGTTATGAATCTGCCGAGTACAGTGGCACTTTTTCCTGCTTGGAAAAATACGAAAGTATAACAGGTATCGGTGTGATTTCGTTCGATTCATTGCGTTGTTTAATATTCTTATGCCTTCCTCTGTTTTACCTATTCCGAGCGGTAGTTTTATCGTGTTTCTCGTTCTCGAAGCGAATGTTATTCAATTTCCACCAGCGAGAAGAAATTATTTCGCTTCGTAGCTCACTCGTGAACGGTATTTATAATTCGTAGAAATTTCAATCGTATTCTTTATAATGTGTGTATAATTAAAGAACAATACCGCGTTAACGCAACATTTCGCTCGCGATACTTTCTTCTCTCGCTTTACGTTGTTGAATTCTGTTTTTAAGTGATCGTGAAAAATAAATGCTTCATACTATTTCCGTTAGTCTTCTTTAATTTACATGCTACAATTTTACAAAGATCGAGAAAATTCGAGTATTTATAATACTTAGAATAATCACGTTTCAAATCTTCGGTCTCTACAGAACATATATTATTGTGTAAAAAACGTTCATTCCTTAAAAAAAAAAAATATGTGAGAGCTATGGTACTTTGTTCGCATCTTTCAATAACCTTACGTCCATGGAGAAATATATTTTAATCGATTAAAAATAATAATCATATATTATTCAAACAAATTTTTTAATTATTTTATTCAGTATTTAAAACAGATAGATATTATTTCACGTAACAGAGAATCAGAAACTTGGAATTAACAACTTTTTCGATATAACTCAATTCGATTATAATGCCAAAAAAAAATCAGCTTGTATCCCAACTACGCAAACTTTTACTTCGCAAGCGTAAAACTCTTTGAAAATTTTATCTTGAAAATCGTTTCGCTCAAAGTTTAATCACAGATAGCAGTTACAAACGTTACCTTATTTTAATTCAACGATCTGACAAAATTTTATACGATTTAATAAAATACCTTTAGAGATACGGTTGAAGTGGCGACGAATTAAAGGAAATAGAAGGTATGTTAAATCGCGTAACTGCTGACATTAGTTGAACGAAACACGAAGCAAGATTTTCAACCATGATGTCGTTTTACGTGATTGCAACGGCGGGTTTGCGTTTTAAGCCCGCAAATCGTATTTCCCGGTTCCGTGATCATTCTCGTTTTTTCTATGGATCAGCCGCAAATTCGAACAAAAAAGGTTCCTGTTTTATCTGCAGTTGCAGAAGCCGCGGCTGCACGGCAAATCTGATTAACTCGTCGTGGCACGTCGTTCCGCGTGGCACGATTTTTAGTGGCACATGCAAACACACAGTTTTGTCCGGGTTCAAAGACGTCCAACCTAGCTAGAGGCTCTCTCTCGTCTGCATTGTTATCTCGGACTTTTGTGGACCGTAGAACGGATTGTTTTCGGCCTCGCCGTCGACAGTTTTCATTTTGCTGTTCAGAAAACTGTTGACGGTTTTTGTTACGCCTTCGTTGTTGCCCCGAAGTGTTTGTCCGCGAATCACCGCGACTTACAACCGTAGACGGAAAACACTTTCTCGAAAAGACCTTTGAATTGCCAGCGCCATCGACTTTCCCTGCAACTGCTGATACCTTTCGAAGACTTTCGAAACGTTAAACAGATTCAGAAACATTGGGATAGTTAATGCGGC
Organism: Bombus confusus; assembly: GCA_014737475.1. NCBI lineage: Eukaryota > Metazoa > Arthropoda > Insecta > Hymenoptera > Apidae > Bombus > Bombus confusus. Next base: position 1,495,174 of record JACXIV010000015.1, read on the forward strand.
GAATGTTTGTTTTCTGCGGTTTTATCTTTCATCGGTGGAACAGGAGACATCTCACAGTCGTCGATTTAGTTAGAAGTTTGTTCACTCGTGGATATCCTGCTTCTGTTGACAAAAGTATTCCGTTATAGGAGTAGATGTTCGATATTTCGCGAAATATTCACGACTAAAGTTTCAAGACTGTATTATGATTTTAAGTTAAGATATTCGACGAACAATATTGTGGCGTGAAGGTAACACGTTGGAATTCTATTCGCTCGTAAGAAAGTTTTTTTTTTAAACGGTAATTTTCTTGCGAGAATCATGAATACTATTTTGTTACACATATAAGATGCCGAAGGGCGTGATATTTAGAAAGCCTGTGGTACCTTAGCCTTACCGAGAGGAGTAAGAAATTTCTATTCGAAATAAGTCGCAACATATAGCGTTCTCAGTAAACGAACGATACAATAATTTTGTTACGCCTGATAAAATAGTTTGTTACATAAAAGTACGAGAAAATTTGGTGGATTTAAAATTCGATTGTAATAGCCGATATAGTAAGTTACTGGTTTGTAGAGAAAGAGGTTATTTTCTGGTAAAGACAAAAGATAGAAGTGCTACAAAGGCATTGAAATGTTTCGTATAATGCTTCACCATGAAGTACCATGTTTTACAGGAAATTTTTAGATTAATGAGGATAAATTTAGTGGACGCTGGTTTCCTTCTTTTACACGAACATCATTATCGTCTTAAACAAGAAGGATAGCGAACGTAACGTTAGGGAGGGTCGTTAATTTCAATTTGCAAGGATAATCCTGAAAGATGCGAGGAAATTGTGCTCGAGTTTCCCAAGAATAACTGCATTCTGTGAATTCATAGGATGCAACTGATAACACGACTGTACAAAGTGCACGTAAAAAACATAATTAACCGCATCCTAAGACGAAACATATACTTACTCGTAATTTATACTTAAAGCGATTTAATCCGACATTAACAATTATAGAACAGCGATGCAATTATTCCTCCCTTAATTTTTGTAACTTTAAGAAATTTGTTGAGATAGTTTGGCCTAATCGATAAACAGTTAATTATAGTAATAGCATTCATTCGTTAGTACGAATATTTGTGTGCAATTTACCTATAGATACGACTACATTAACACGTATCAGCGATCAATTGGTAATCATTCGCGAATAATGATTAAGACTATTGATGGCGAGAGGACGGTCCATTTATCAACTTGTTATCTGCGCTTGTTAACTATGATATCGAACGATTTAATGGACTTTGGTCGATAGCAGTAATAAAAGTTACGATTTTGATTCATAAAAATTGTCTTTATGAAATCGTTACTGCCATTAATTAATTCGAACGTGCGTCGGTCCAACGATGATTGATACACAACATTCATGAAAAGGAGAAAGAACGTATGAAACCAATGTTCTGAATGTTTAGAACTAATTTCCTGAGGTATAAGTTTCCAATTAAATAATTGAAATATTTTCCTTCTTGAACGAAAAACATATATAAAATAAATATATTATAATTATAAAATTCATGTTTAATTATAATTAATTCCAGTGAATAAAATATTGATCTACCCGAGGAAGGCTTTATTTCCTTCGAAATACTCGCATACCTTAACTTTTCGAGCGAGTTCGTGTAAACGTGTTTGCAAAACTTCACAATTTTTCTTAAACTTAAGAGAAAAAGAAGAAAAAACAGCGTTCGATCACTGGAAAAAAATTTACAAACCGTGTCAGTGATTTCCAATTGGTTAAGCTACTTAAATAAAAAAAAAAAAGTTCGTCCGCGAGCGTATCTACATATCGGAACTCGAGCGTTTTAATTCGGTCTCGGTCTAATTTTTTTGTTCCTCCCCCATACTTTTTCCCTTCTGTTTCGTGATTCTGAACATTTCGAATCGCGGCTATCGTATCGAGGCCGCGTTATTCATTTCAGCCGTTCCGTTTTTACATTTATTCCCGGCGATTCAATCGCGGCCGAATTTTCCCGGATTCTCGACACGCGAGGCAACTGTACTTTCCGCGAAACCGTATCACCGCGGCGAAACGCGACGGAAATTCTCGTTGGTCGAGTTACGCTCCTTTCTGAATTTACGTTACCCGAGCTGGCGTGTCTCGAATGGCTTAGAGTGTTGCGAAGTCGCGGCTTTTGAAACCGCAACGCTACGAACTTTCCCGCGATCTTTGGTGACACAACATTCCCGCGATTTAACGCAGACAGTGTGACTGACTTAGAGAGTAAACCACTTATCCAACGTACACGCTCGAGATAGTTCGACGATACGATTTCGAATTAACTCTGTCACGTATTTTGGGTTATCTTCGATTCGACCGTGTCTTTTTATCCCAAGCGGATTTTACAAATCTCAGAAAAGTGTACAGGGACGGTTTTGAACGCTAGAATTATGACAGTGGTCAAAGTAAACAATATATATGCGTAATAATCGTTTATTTCTTTCCTTTGTATTATGAACGTTTTTTCGAATGTCTCGTGCTTTGATTTTCTTGCTACGAGTCTCGTACTTCAGTCGTCGGTGTCTCTAGTAATTTGTCTAAATGTTTTAGTTGGACTGCGCTAAAATTTCTTTCCAAATGTTGAAATTCCTTTTGCTAAGTGAAATGAGCGCCAGATTGGGACATTTAAATCCGTAACAAGATTGAAACTGTGTTGAAGCTGTAAAATAGAAAACGGTATTTTTTATTGCCCGAAAAAATCTAAAGTTCTGCTTTTGAATTATTTACCTAAGCGGGATATTATCCTCTAATAGGTAATATTACATATTGGATAGATACGATTAAAAGAAAATTGTACAGCGATAGCCGCCCTTTATTAATATTCCCGTGAGTTTTCCGAAAATAAGAAATATATCTAAACGGAAAAAGAAGAAACGATTGAATGGAGGTGACATTAATAGAATAAGTTACTAGCTAGCCACGTTTCAATGCCTTCTGATAATATATTATCGAGATCCATTTCGATCCAATTCCTATCGCACGAATGAAAATATATCAATGGGGTCAAAAGCGCTTTAAAGGCCAGTCACTTGGAATGAGTTGTCCATAGGATCGCACGAAAGTCCCTTTCACGCTATAAATCTCCTAAAAACGATTCTCTTGAGCTGATGTTTGAAAAGATTGCACCGGGGGCTTTTACGAAGTTTTATTTTCTTGATAATTCCAAGCTCCGGTGCTACTTTATCGATGGTCAAGGGAAGAATAATTACGCGGGTTCCTCGTTGTTCGTTATAATACTGTCTAAACTACGCGTTTCTTTCAATGCAAGAATCAGAGCTACGATTATTGGAAACCCTTCGGTTTGCTTGTATTCGAAGAGAAAGAACGAAATGTAGATAGAATACCGTGGATGTCCGATATACTAGTTTAAATTTTCGTAAGACATGCAAACGTCTATACGTACGAAACAGATCGAGAAAAATTTATGTAGACTACAACTAGATACGATCTGCTATTAGTTTAGTTAGAAATAAGGTAGTATGGTAAGAAAAATAAATTATTTGGCACATACAATACCACATTTAGGAGCGAAAAATCATCCACGATCTGGTACGAATCTTTCGAAATTATTCGATTTATTATACAATCAATATTACTTGAAAGTCGGTAGCTTGAACCGAGTTATCCTAACTATTTGACAAGTTATCCGTGTCAAAGCACTTCCCGAGTGACAAGGAATGCATTATTAATCGATCGGCAATTACTTGTACAAACTGGATGGACCAGAGCTGAACCGCAAGCGCCACGTCCATTAACGTCGCAAAATTCTGTCACCGATGCGGCTCGTTCGGCTTTTATTTTTCACTTTTCCCGTTTACATCGCTAAGCACGAGTCGAGAGCGTTGAAAGAAGGAGACATTAATTACATTAGAACGAAACGCGCCCGCTTGCCTAGACACTTGGCCTAGTAAGAATCCTCTAGCGAGTAAACGAGCCACCGAGCACGGAACGCGAATTCTCTTAACTCTGTATTGTAACTGCTGTTACAAAGGCTCGTGAAAAATTGCCCGTAAAAAAAGAAATCCTTTCTCTTGGTTAACTGTGAACTCTTTTACGCTTTTAATACCGGTACAGTACTAGCTAGCAAAGATACTAGTAAACATTCTAACAGAAAAAAAGTTGTGGGCTTGATTAATTACTAGAATGGGTTACAATAGTATTTCACGCTTAAAATTCGGCCATTCTATACAAAGTTATACGACTAATTTGAATCTTTCAAACAAAGAGATTTTTGTATTTTACAATTTCAATTCGCCTTCCTGTCGATTTTCTGATTCCTTGTACCCTGTTAACGTTTCTTTCTCGCTGAAATATTTTATAATTTTTTAAAATATACAATACAATCGTTAATTTTGTTACAATATTTTTCAGGAAGATTTCTTTTAACAAGCAGATAAGCGTGATTCGCGATCGAGGAAACTCTGAAGACTTCACAGGTAAACGATCAATCAATAATACGATCATCGATCCGTCGGTTAACCCTCTCATTCTCGAATTATTTAACAGTCAAAAATATTTATTTGCGAACTGCTTACCTGTTACGCAATAGAGAAACGATTCATTCGGATATAGAATCCTTGCAGAAATCCTTTTCATCCGCCAAATATTCGAACAAGTTCTATATTCCAAATATATTATCCAGCCCTGCATATTATCGGCTTTCAATGCAATTCTGCGCCTTGAAATTTTCCACTCGAATGCATAAATATCCGCATTTGACGATTAATTCCTTTATATCATACTTGTGACTACCGTGGGAACGAGAGGGTTGATAAATTAATCGTGATTACCAGCAGTAACACTGAAACGATTACATAGTACAAGCCGTACCAGAGTTTATTCGATCGACTCTAATACTTACGCAAACGAGCGATACGCTGTAAGTCGCGTGATAAATCTTCCCCACAACACAAAAGTCGCGATACAATTCGCAATTCAGGAACTCTCTCCGCTTCGCGATTTTTACGGCGTACAGCAACAAGAATAAAATATTCCCCTTTGTGTCGTCGAATCTTTTATACGTTCTATTCTGCTACTTATTTCGCGCGAATTCCCGGAAAGGAACACCGGCCATTACCGAATTGCATCAGAGGGAAATTGGCCTAGAAGCCAGCCCCATAGTCGGTTGGAATCTCCGTTAGGTAGGTTAGGTAACGCACGGCGGTTGAAAATGCGAATTCTCTTTACTTCTCTATTGTCCACCGTACTGGCAAAGGGGATGAGAGGAAGAGAGAGAGACAGAGACAGAGACACAGAGAGAGAGAGAGAGAGAGAGAGAGTGAGAGAGAGAGAGAGAAAACTGGGCTAGGCAGGAAGGGGATATTTGCTCTTCTGGGAAAGTAAACTCCAGAGCTTTTCATACACGCGCGACTCGTAGCGCTAACCCAATTTTACCGGTACGACGCCGCCGAAGCTTCGGCGGCTACGTTTTCACCGAGAGACGGGTTATTTGCCTTACCTACACGCCACTACACGGTACCGTCTTTTATACAAAGTATTGGCAAAGGTTGGAAATGTCCCTGTAGAAAGAGTGCGCCCACGATAGTTAAAATAATATCGGTTCATGGTGTGGAAGCTTCGAAAATATTATTTGTTAGACGCGCTTTACGTGTTTTGAGAAATTTCTCTTAGGGAGATAAACCGAAAGAATGTGGGGGGTCGAAGTGTTTGCTTTAGGAGGGAGCGGTTATACGTGGAATGTATCATGCTACACGATGGATAATCGACACTGTTACTGTCTCTTAAGGATTTTGTTTTTTTAACTTTGAAATCTGCGATTACTTTTAGCGATAATAATTTACGAAGCGATGTTACCGAATCGCCAGTTAATTCATCAGATATATTGGAATTGTACGTCTCTCTCGGTTTTGCCTTATCTTAATATGTTGCCTACCACGATTATTAGTCGGTAACGATCGGCGATGTGGGAATCGATTGAAACAGTTAAATTAGAAATGAACGGTACGTATTCGTAAAATTTGCAATATTTTTAATATCGCGATAACAACGCAATTATTTAGATTTTAAATCGAATGCGTGAATTTCATTTCTCTGTATTACTATTATTTAGTTCAAATAAATTGCCATTCTTTCGAAAGAACGGTGCTGGCAATCATAAAATAAACTTTATAGTCGTCATTCTGAAAAAAGCACAGATACACACGAATATGTACAATTTCCAGCTCTTACTTTACATTTCTTTATATACGGTAATTGAAAATACGAATAAATTACGAAAAACGCAGACCCCACACTTCGTACCGAATGTAAAGTTCAAAAACAAAGTAAAACGTAAAGAAGACCGTGGAATTCTTGTAGCAAGACTTTATTTAAACGAGCGTGTTATATAGATATGAAATCTGGAATTCTCTATTCTAAACACGTGCACGCTGCAGCAGGTGACATCGTCGTCGGATGACGGTATCTAGTTTTATAACAGGAACAAAGTTGTCTAGGCGAAAAGACAGAGTGTGGAAGTAGTAGAGTGAAAGGTACACAGGGCTCGTAACGAAGTTTTCAAAGACAACATCGAGTTTGATATCTAACGAGTTCATACTACTCGGCTGCCATGGCAAAAACTGCAAGTGGAGATCTCTATCTGCCACCCTTTCCGGCCAGGTCACCCATCTGTCTTCGTTCCGCCCTTCTCTTGCACCCTTCTTCGTCTCTTTTCCTAGCAACCAATGTTGAGAAACGCGAAATTCGTTCCCCTACCTTTCGCGCGTTATTCGCCCAATGCTTCTGCATTTTAATTTTATAAGAAATTATTGGCATATAAGCGAAGTACTTTGATCGTTCGAGCGTCTCTTATTACGCATTTTGCGTTTCATATAATCGCTCTCTTCATGCTTAAAGCGTGTTTCTACGATGAAATAAATATAAAATTCGCGGTACGAATTATTTCTACATTTTGATGGAAACATCTATTTCTTTCAATCAAAATTATGCATCTTTATATTGCTATTTTAACGTAAAATCGTAGTTTCGAAATAGCGTTTCTACGATATAATTTTATATACTATCTTAGATTATAACAATGAATATCTAAACGTGCAAAATTATAACGCTATTGATCCTTGATCGGTTGGGTTACAGTTAGCCGAACAAATGTTTGCTTGATGTAATCTTGTATTTTATATTTTTCGCGACAAAAATTGTTGAGGATTTTTATCGCGTAAAATGTGGAGTACAAAATAAAGTTAAATAACACGATTATATGATTTTTATTAAAATAAATCATTTCTTGATATATAAATTAACAGTTATCTCGTAGCATATTCGTGATCGCGTTATATTTCTTTTAGATTTTATTAATTGATACTTCTGCTATAAAAAATATAGTATCTTTACTTTGAAATTTGGCAAAATTTTATTTGAATAAAAATAACCCTGTTGTAAAATGCGCTAAGGCCGTTGTAACTGACTATATAGATCGTTAACCATGCAAAAGGAAAAACTGAAAACTTTCCAACATCTATATCATTTCCAATCGTTAACGCCCTTACCTCTGACTCCGGTGACTGAACGATTAGCGACGTTCTCGGTGGTTTCTCCGGAGGCACCTTCTTCAAAGTTCCGGTGAACGAAGCCACGGAAGCAGTGCTGGACGGTGCTGAAGCTGCCTCGTGGCCGTCGATTTGACACTGAAGTCGATGGAACTGCGAGAACGAAGTACGCGACGTATCGGCGCGATCGAATTGTGGCAGACACGGCAGTGGCATCTGCGACATGTTCGGTATCTGAATAGAATTCGGGTCACTGGTATCGTGTTGAATCCTAGGTGATAGTTTCTCGCAGACAGACGATTGGCAGGATTGATGATTAGAGTTCTGTGTATAGGAAGCAGTCAATAACGTTTGATGATGACTGTGCGGCGTACTCTGGCTTTGCGACGTGCAAATCTTATCGGTCGGCTGTTCTTGGTGGTTGGGCAGAGAGTTCGATTGGATCTGATGGATCTCGTTTGCGATCGAGTGCGGCTGAAAATCGGTCGATCGTTGCAATTTATCGCACAGCTGATTCTGTGCTTGCAAACTTTGCAGACGGGCCTGTAAATCACTTTGTTGGTGTTGAAATTGCGCCACTTTGTCGAGGATTTGATTTTGATTCTGAAGACACTGAAGCTTCGCTTGTAGATCGCTCTGTTGACGCTCAAATTGGCTCAGCTTCTCGGATATTAAATCGAGATTCTGTTGATTTTGCAGTTGTTGCTGCTGCGACGTCAAAGCGTCAGATTTTTCATTCTGCGTGTCTAGTTGACTTTGAAGATTATCGCTCTGGCTCTTGCTATGAGTTAGTAAGCTGGTCGAGATATTGTGGCTTTTACGATGGCTATGGATTATATGATCTACTTGATCGATCGGTTTACCTAAACTTGTTTCGCCGAAGTCTGTTACCACAGTTAGCACAGTCTTGGTGTCTAACTTCGCTTCGCTAAGGGCTGGATACTGATGGCATATATTAGGACTGGCTCTTTGAGAGGGAGCCGTACTAGCAGGTGGCCCAAGGTTCGCTACGGATCCACTAATGGGCTGCTCGTCGAACTCCTTTCTCGAGAGTTCCATGTGCTTCGTTAGGTCAGCACTAACGTGTCGCAAATGTCGACGTTGTTCCATTATAGTTCTCTGACTGATGTTTGGTATAGGTTGAAAGGCCGATTGAGTCATTCTAGCCTCCTTGCGATCATCTGGTTGATGTATCTGTCTCGGATCTCTCCTCTCCTCGGACTGATTACGAGAACGTGGACTGGTGGAGAGCATTTGATTCTGCATCATGTTTCTTTCGTGCTCCTGTCGTTGTCGTTGTTCAGCCCATATCGTTAACTCTTGTCTAGTCTTCTCGAAATTTTGATTTACAAACGACGGACTTTTCTGTCCTGCGCGATCCGCGGATCCTTCGCGAATCGGCATGAAAGGCATGGGAGACCTTCTAACGTCTTCCATTCTCTTGCCTTCTATGGTCATCGGTGACCTCCTATGCTCGTCGAAGTAATCGGATCGTCTGTTTTCTTGCGGTATCGCTACTCTTTGATTAGGGCTCACGTTACCCCATTCGGACTTTCTATCAGCTCCTATACTCTTCCTATTTTCTTGTCTCGTATCAAAAGCCATCGGCGATACTCTTAGGCTCGTATCCAATCGCCTTTGATCAGGCGGATACACTTGATTGGTTTCCACTCGTTTCGGATCCACCATAGTTCCGGTCTTCCTCGCTGGCATCAATATTTCCTGATTCGTGTCACCAGGGAACGTGAACGTAATCGTGTCGTTACGACGCTGGAAACTCGATGTAACGTCCACGGAAATAGATTTCCTGTGTTCAGGTCTGGTCACGTATAGACCACAATCGGTTACCATGGTTTCGCACATTTTTTCTCGACCAGGCGGATCTCCATTCGTATCGACGTACAGACCATCCTGTCTCGTCCTGGGATTTTGATTAATGGCTGTCAGGTATCTTCTATCCTGAGTATCGGTTACAATCTGTGCACCTTGCACGATTATCGCCCCGTCGCTTCGGTGAATCTGTTCTTGCGGAGGATTTTGATTAGGATCGTATTTAGGTTTCTGCATACCTGGTACATCGACACTCGCCGACTTTCTGTGCCCTGTATCGTGAGTAATCTTCGAATTAACTCGTGGTGGAACCATAGGTTTGGGTCCACGACTGGGTCTCTCTGTAGTCGCCATTGCGAGACCATGAGTCACATTTTGGGCGATCGGTTGAATGATGGGCTGAGTCTGATATTGTCCCAGTTCCTGAGAGAATCTTTGCGGATTCGGTGATTGTTGTCCGAATTGTTGAGCGGGATACATTCCAGTATGAGGATTATACGGAACCGCGTTCATTACTGTTTGAGGGTACTGACTATAAGAATACTGAGTGCCGAATTGAGCGTAACTAGGCGGTTGAGGTACGACAACGCCTGAAAAGTACGGTGGCTGAGGACTGGCGGATTGAGGAGGTATTTGCGATCCGTGTTGAACAGTTACGTATTGACCTTGTCCAGTGAACATCGGATTCGCTGCACCTCCTTGATACAACGTAGGATCTCTATATGTTACGTCCCTCGTCACGTAACCAGCTCTTTCAGCGTATTGAGCTTGTTGAGGATACATCTGTTGAGGTCTCACCTCGAACTGACTTCGTATCTGCGTGTACTGAGTTTGATCGTAATCAGGCATGAATTGAGGTTGCGCTTGAACCGGTAGGGTTTGTGTGCTAGTTTGAGAGACATGTTGCGTCCTCTCGGGAGCAGACTTTTCCTGGGCGTACTGTTGGGGTGGAAGTTGTCCACTAGGGGGGTGTCTATCCTCGGGAACACCGACCACAGGTTGCTTCCTTCCAATCAGATATTGACCTGTCTGCTGAGTTTGCTGCTGCTGCTGCTGCTGTTGTTGTTGTTGTTGTTGTTGCTCTTGAGTCTGGCCGGTTGACTGGTTCTGTTGAACCCTATCTTGAGAAAATCTGTCATATTCTATGGTACGATTTTCAAAGCCGTTGGACAAATCTTGTTTGGCATTGTCGGCAAGCGGCTCAGCCCGGCCGTTTTGACACGCTGTCTGTTGATTCTCCATCGTTTGTCCAACCTGGTTTTGTTCCTGGCTATCGTTCACCCCACCTGAACCAGACTGCGACATGCTGGCGGCCCCCACCGACGGTCGTCCGCCGATGTAGCCGAGAATTCGCCCCAATCCGCACACCGTGACGACTTACCGTGTAACTCTCTGTTGGAAATCTAGATTTTCGCTTGAACGCAATCGTCACGGATCGCGTTTTTACGCCTCGTATATTCCGCTAGGTCGACTCGAGGCATGTAAACGTCGATATTGATGTCGTTTGCTCTACGCCCGATCGCTGCTCCGTGATCCTTATTGAGTTTCCTCTTTTTAGGTTGTGTCTTCTCGATGATATAAACCGTGAAGGGAATGCAACAAAATTTTTCGTAATTTTTTTTCTATAATTTGTCTTCTTAACGTGCGAATTTTTGTTTTTAACAGCGAAGTGAATTCGTCGCAGTTTTTCAATTCGAATATTTGACTCTTCGTGCGAGTAATTTGCCAGCGAGTTTTTTTTCTTCGTTCTTTCGATCGTCCGAAAATTAACGGACGAGTTTGTCGCACTGTTCTTACGTTTCAATTATCCAGATCGTTTGCATCCGTTTTTCAGCCGGAGTTTCATTAATAAATCGCAGACGCAGCGAATAATATTACGTGAAAATTTGGAACGTTTGTCCAGACAGAAAGACTCTGAGTACCGCCCTCGCATTTCTCATTTTTCCACGAGCAAATGAGAATGCGCAATTGCAAATGTAATCTCTTTTATTGCGTCCCTTTGACGCGATCCCCGTTTCGTTTCGCAAATCTTTATCAATTATGCGTTATTGTTCCTTTTTTTCTTTTTTACTTCATGGTTTCCTTATCATCGGACAACAGAACGGATATTACGAAGGAAAACTGTTTGCCTTTTTACTTTTCCTTGTCCGTAAATAGCAGTTACGCTGAAACGTGTCAACGCGTAACAGCTCGCTCGTATCTCTCAGTTATTTTCGCCGTGAAAATGTTACTGCAAAAAATGTCATTCAGAAAGCTTTTTGGCTGTCATCGTTTGACTTCCACTCGAATTTTTCATAAAATATTGCGCTTGCCACGTATAATTCGTCGTTTAGATATACGATTTAAATAGCGATTCGAAAGGACACGATTAATCAGTGTAAAATTCCTCGAAATATTAAAAAATTGAGTATTTTTCCTTTGATTCTTTCGTTTTATTATCAGTTTCTCGAAAGTTTTTGATTTCCGCTGGGCAGTTTTCGTTATAATTTCCAATAACTCTCAGTCCTCTTGCTGTTAACTTTAACAACGGCGATTTTACGATTAACTGCTTCAAGTTGAAAGACAACATTTGATTTTATTGTTTCAGTTTCGTATTATATAACTTTCTTCTTTTATATTTAACAATAGAATTAGTACTCTTTCTATAGTGTTGACGTAATATGTCGTACTCGGAAAATCTGTAGAATCGATCTGCAAAAGAAAGGCACGAAATGGTACTTGCCGTGTATCTTTTATAACTTTTCCTCGTAATATTCGGCGCAAAGTGATAAAATTGCATTCACAGCTGGTTATTTTACAGAAATTCGAAAATAGAAAATTACGAGTTTCTGTAATCGAGGCAAGCAGGAGAATGTGAAGAATTTGCTTTCAATTATTACGCAAATTGTTGTTATTAATTTAAGCGAATACAAGAAATTCTTCTTTACCTTCGCGTCGTTGTTAACTGAAGAGATAAAATGGTAAAATATGAAAATGCCAGAAAAAGTAAGAAACGATTTTTGTAGCGTAAAAATAATATAAATTACACGCGGAACACAATGAAACAAATTATAAGTGCCAGGGTAATTTATTTTCGTACTTGGAGCTATCATAAGTACCATCTTCCTAGACTTTTGATTGAAAAAGCCGAAGAACCAGTACACAGATAAACAAATTTAACCAATTTTGCCATTTTCTCTTTCTAACTCCGTAAAAGTGTCACACGCTGATAGCGATTTCATAGATGAGAAAACTAACAAAAATGCTGTTGGTTTATTTCAAATCTATACTTCTAGAAATTACATCGTTTATCGTTTCAACTGTTCGATCAGCCAACCTGCGTATGACCATACTTTACCCACAAAGAAACATAATATTAGTCAGCGGAGAGTAATCTTTCCTACTCAAACTCAGTCAGTTTTCACGCAAATGAAACGTTCAGCAGCGGTTTCTCGGCGCATTTCTACGCCACAAAACCATGACTGACGTTAGAATAGCGGAACGAAAAAAGTTGAGCGAGAAGTTGGCGTAAACTGATGGCCATTAGTTCGGAAATTTCACGAACGACTTGCAGATGGAAGCAGTTCGGTGAAAGCGCTTATTTACCATGGCTAAGAGCGACAGGTCTTCGGGAAAGGCCCGTGCAATCCGCGTTTCAACTTATCGTCGACAATGACAAGCCCCTGAACAAAGAGTCGGTTGCTTCGGAGACGATCTGTTTCACTCTGAGGAACGCGAATTGTTTTCGTGATTTCCCAAGCGCCTCGTGATCACTTTAGTTTCACGGAGTGGGTGGCGCCCATCTCTCATTGCCGGAAGCTTACTCCGTGGCAAACGAAGACGTTGAAAATTTCTCACTGTCTTGGAAAAAGCCGTGAATTATCGGCTCTCGTATCAACGTTTACTTTCGTAATTTCTTTCCTCGCACAGCGATAGAGATTCACTTTGACTATTTCCCGATGAACGGAGAATCGAGAATCGAAAGCTACTTCGACAGACAGAACGTATTATGGGACAATTAAAGAAAGCTCTTGGAAGTCTCGTACCGTCGGCGAGTTTTTGTTACTTTCACGGGACCATTCGCGACATTTTATTAGCTGTATATCTTGCGAAGCTGGCCATAACGCGGAGGCTGCGGTGGAAAGTTGGATAGAAGGGAAGACGAAGTGTTGCGCATTTATCTGTAATAAGAGGCGGCCATAAGCCCGTTTATGAGGCAGCGAATTTACCCGAACAGCTACTGAAAGCGTTTTAACCATCGGAGCAAATGGTAAAATTAATAGGATTAGAGATTACGCGAAACTTTTATTTCAACAGTTCCTGATGTTACGGATTAACAGTAGTTATTCGAGATGAAACTAAATATCAAAGTAGATTTAAGCTTTGTTTATCACAGTCCTTTGCTGCATTTTATGTGAAGTACCTCGAGTGTCTGCAAAGTACACACGCCACTTTGCAATTGACACTACCTGTGAGTCCATCCGAGAGTCTTAAATTAACCAACTTTGTTGGAAATGTTGGCATGTGCGTTCAGCCTATGCGCATAAAATGAACATCCAGTTTTGTAAATAAAGGACTCTGAATTCATCATTCTCAGACCTCCCAATACTATCACAATCCGTGTGTAATGACTAGTCCTCATACATGGGGTTGAAAGTTACACGTGAATGCTCATTTGTAGATTGAACGTTGTGTATCATGAAACACGACCCGGTCGAAATGAAAATAAGCGTTAAATGGAACAAACAGCTCGAATTAGCTTTATTGAAGACCAATTTAAGGGAAAAAACACTTGCTTGATTGTTGGAGCATAATATGAGCAGGAAATTGTTATTCTGCAGCATATACAGGGCATTTAATTTAAATAAACGTGGAAAGATGGAACGTTAAATATTTCGAAAAATTATAAAAATGAACGATATAAATAAAAAAACATATACTAACGTTTAACATGCTGACGTTTTCTTGATCTTGCCATAATCGTGAAATCTCTGACAGTTATTTTTGTACGATAAACGATAGCTATTTTGCCTATTTTAAACCAACGTTTCCGCGTAATCGACAGTTTGAACCGCGTAATCAATTCACCGATTTGCAATCAGTTGTCCATTGTGTATTGTACAAATCGCTGTGAACGATTCTAATTACGCAACGGGGTATCGTATTTCACCTCATTACCTTTTCTCTCTCTTCTTACTCGTGTATACACACGTAGAGCTGAAAAGGGCATCGAAAGAGGCGTATCACAATCTCGTTAGAAGCGGATGATAAACAACTCGAGAATATACCCTCGAATGTGTCTAAGGAAAATTTCCCAGTTGCCTGCGAGCGTGCAGCCTCGTACGGATATCTTGGACGCTTTACGTATTTAACACTAAACCTACCGACACTTTTTGTGTACTTATTGACCGCTCGCGATAGACAAGACAGACTAGAAATTTTTCTTAGAAGAAAAAAAAAACAAACTAGAAACAGATACCGAAGAATATATTGTACGTATATTTTATGAAAAGTCATAGTTTAGGAAGCGATACGATAACGTTTAAATATGGTAAAATTTGTGTAGAAATTTGAAAGCGGTCAATTTCACCGCTATGGTAGGTTTAGTGTTAAAAGAAATATAAGCGTATGTCGCGTTTGCAAATGTACGCGTGCGTTTCGTTCATTTTGAATAGCTTCTTCTAACTTATTCTTGTTGCTTTGTAGAGCATATTCTATTAAAGCGCGCTTTATTCTCTGTTAGGGAGCGTTATAAATATTATACGCAATACAGTATCAGCTAAAGGTTTCATTTCTTCCATTGTACTTACAACAAATCTTCAGCTGATTTGTCTTTATTAATTTTAAGTTAACGCCAGTTTGATTTTTCCCTTAAATTTTTGGATTACATAGAGACTTTTATACGATAGTTTGTACTATTGTACAGATAGCATAGATACATGTATATGAGAGATGAATTATTAGATTGGCGTGGTGCATACGAAATGTAATCGTCTCAAGTAGAATTCAACTAACAACACTTTGCTAACGATTTTTCGGTTTCGTTATTCGAGATTTATACGAATGATATCAGTCCTAGATATTTCTTGAACTAGCTATTATGGTTTCTTACAGCATTTCAGCAATATTCATAATACTTTTTTAAAATTTAAACTCGTATAAGAAAATCAATGAATATTCTGATTTTTGCGGTGGTCTATAATTATAATATAATTGTAATATTTTTATTACGAACCTGTTGATCATTGAATATACGTAATACATATAGCATTTAATCTGACTGATCATATGCAACAAACGGCGTCTCATACGCATCAACCTATTATCTACTAAATTACTTATGTTAATATACTTAAACGTATCTTCGTTCTACCATACTCGAGAATTATTTCCCAGTTGCTGTTGCAATTTACCGTCTGGATTCATCCAAGGCCCGTGTATATTTTCACAGCATTCGGTATCAAGATCAAAATAATTTGATACACCGAAAACCTATCGTGGAATTCCTGAATGGGACTAAATGTACCACTGTATGTGTAATAGGGAAATTGTATTAGGGCCTATACACTGCATGCTCATTGCCGCTGTTCGAATATTTACTTTATATTTAGTGTATCTGCACAGGTGTGTATTTATATCCTACATACTATTCGTGTTTACTAAGTGTACTTTGATGAGTTCCCTGTAGATGTACAAATTTGCCATTTGCACGCACGTGCATGCTATTACGCAAATGCATGCATAGTTGGATCAATTGCTAATTAGTCGGTATAGTATTTTCGTGCGAATTACATCTTGCGTCTTGGTAGTTTGATTTAAAAAGAAGCGGCGAGTTTCCACTGGATAGATGTTATTATTTACTAAATATGATAATATAAAAAATGAAGTATCGTCGATGCTGAAACTTGCAGGTAATTCGTACAATCAATCTGAAAGATATTTGTTGCATGTAATGGTACATCTTCGTCGTTAGTAGGAGGTTGTATCGAATATTGGAATGATTTTCCATCTCTGCGCTCGGCTCTGTGCGTAGGTTTCGTCTACGCGATCGTTATATCGGGTATTCAATTTAATTTTCACGTTTCAAGCTGCGTATAGATATCACTTGGACGAAACGAAAATAAAACAAAAACGACAATTTAATAAAAAATCTAACACGAAGGACGATTCAAAGCATAATAATTTAATAATCTAAAAGTGAATAAATAAGTCGATGTGTACGAGAGCTACTGAATTATTTCAAATACTCGAAATTATATAAATTATAAATTATACAACAATCTGTAATACCGCGTAACTTCTCATTTCTTTTGCCACGCGAATAATCCATGCAAGTGGTCGATGAGATTATAAATAATGGAAAAAATAAGGAATGATTGCTATAGTTGCAGAAAATGTGTTA
Organism: Bombus confusus; assembly: GCA_014737475.1. Classification (NCBI taxonomy): domain Eukaryota; kingdom Metazoa; phylum Arthropoda; class Insecta; order Hymenoptera; family Apidae; genus Bombus; species Bombus confusus. The sequence goes on from JACXIV010000015.1 coordinate 1,511,913, forward strand.
TCGGATATCGATACGTTTCGATTCACTTAAATAAATAAAACACGTTCAATATCTTCTTTTACTGAAGCAGAGCGCTGTAATGTAAAGAAGTATTGAAGTATTAAGAACTTGAAGCTTTAGACTGCCTCTGAGAAGTTTCAACGTACCTATATTTTGTCACAAAGCAATTATCCTATTATATTTGTCAGCATAATTTAATCCGCGTTAAGTACTTTGCAAATCGGTTATTCGTTGTAAATTCTCCTTATACGAATCCGGTGTGTGAGATAAAAGCCTGCCTAAAGCTGTCTGTCCAATCCACGTAAGTCAGCTTTCGTGCATCGTGTGCGATATCTTTCAATCGCATTTACCAGTTTTACGTGATTCCTTTCCCCTCAAAAATTGAAACCCTTTACGTTTCAAAAAGCCCGAGTAAAATGTTATTCTCCACGTTTGTTCTACTCGAACCTCTTAAAGAAAAGGCAAACGGATATTCGCGAAAGGCGCCATTCAATTTTATTTCGCGTAATGCAACAACTTTTCAAATAAGATTCATAGAAGAATAGATATGAAAATACGATAAGCGCATTTCTGCAATTTTCTGATTTCTATGGATGAGTGGTGCGATTGAAGATGAGTCGACGAAGGAAATAATCTGTTAAGTCAAACGTACGATTCAAGGATGAGTAATAAGTTCTTATCAAATTTTATACAAAAATTTGCGACGATTAATATCTTCGAAATATCGAAGAAGGTGGCAGGCAAAGATACGTGTTTAATTGCAAACTAAAATAAGAAGATAGCTTTAGTAAGCAATTTTAAAATTACTTCCCTATAAAAAAAAATGGGGGGTGAAGATATATTTCTCCCATGGTTTTCGATCGAAATCAATTAAAAAGTAATCCAATTCGACGTATTACGAATCTGAAAACAGAAATATACACGAACTACTTAACACATTCGCTTTACAGTCACAGTCAGGCTTCGTTCATAACTGAATTACTAGTAAAATCTCATTTACTCGTCCATAGCGTACATGTTTAACCACGTGTGTGGTATAAAGCGAACGGTGGGTATCAAACGTGAAAATTGACGAGAATCGATTTCGTTTCTATGCATCCAATCTTGCATCGGGTAAATTGCGACGGATTAAAAGCAAACCGAGGAACGTATTGTACGTGTTCGAAAATTTGACGAGCTAGTCAGTCCTTTATTTCGACGTCCCATATATTTTTTTTTTTCTGGCGAAGTACGCACGAAGAAATTCGTATCGAATTATCGACTTGTCAGTCGTGAAGAGAGTTCACCGGAAACTGACGATAACGCGAGGTCGTCGAATGGACCACGACCGAATTACACCAATTTCCTCGGCCTCGGCGCAGTCGTCTGGTTATCGGGAGTGCGATCGACTGTCGCGATGCATCGGGATCAATTGAAATCGGCTTGAAATCCTATTACTTGCCAATACGACAAAACACGATAACCCGGTCACTTGGGCATTTATTTCGAAGAACTTTCCAATTTCCTCGTGGTACCAAGAACAATAAGATGCTATTTCTATACTATACTGTACCCTGGCTCGTCAGAATCTGCACCACAAGCGGTTTGGATATTTACGATTTCGTCCGCAAGATGGTTACTCGCAATATCGGAGAAACAGAAAAAGCGGAACGCGAGATGGTAGAATTTCGCTGGATATGGAATAAGGCGTCGCTTTTTTTTATTTTTCGGTATATGAATTTTAATATCCGTTTTTGTTACGTCGTAGAAACACGTCGATGACGAGATTATGATTTTTACAGTGAGTTACGGATTTATTTGGTGTTTCGAGTAATAATTGAAGAGTTCGGTAAAACAAATACTACGAGTGTTTTATTTTCAACGAAAAAAAAAGAATACAGGAAATGATATATGCATGAGATCCATATTTATTTAAAGGATTCCGTTATGAATTTTCAAAACTTTACGAAGCATAAGAATAGAATATGTAATATAATTTCTCCAACGATATGTATTTTACTTTACTCATACTTTTCCCAACTATAATTATTCTTATAGTAATATAATCGCCAAATAGATAATACGAAGTTATATTTGATTTATTTCATTGTATTAGAAAACTTGAACGGAGTCATCGATAAACAGTTCTCGCTTCTCAAATTCGATCAAGATGTTAATATCTATCATTGTCGACAATCGTGATCAGAGGATTAATGAAACCTTAACTCTCCATAAAAATTACTTTGATCGTGATGTGCAAATTCTTCTTAAATTTCATTAGAAATTTTACAAATGTCGCTCTGCGAACAGTCGTCGAAACAATACGCGTTTGCATACAGTTGAAATGCGAATTACATGGACCGAAGCAACTATATGCAAGATTCATTTCGTGCGGTTTAATCGAACGATCCTCTTCGGACTGGCGTCGAACCAAATTTTCCCAATTAACGTATCGAGTTCCATGGTCGATCCGGATCAATTAAAAATCGCCAGTGGTTCGCTGGCTCGTCGCGAACCTCATACGTCAGACGTAATTGGGCAAATTGGCTCGCGGTGGCGAGAACAAAAAATGCAGGGAAAGTGGTAAGCTTTGATTTAAAATCCACTGACGGGCCAAAACAGCCTGAGTAGTCTCTGTTAATGTGATCTGCTCTCGTGCAAACCGCGGCACAGCTCTCTAGCACCGCTCGTATATATATAATATGTGTGCATCGTCTTGCGCGAACGTCTGCGAGCGTGTTACGTAGGCGGGCGCGAGAGGTCGACGTGGAATCTACGTTGGAATGAAAATTCCGAGCTTCCCGTGGACCTCCATAGACCGCAATGCGCATGATAACGATGTCGAAGTTGCCTCGAGGCTGGCAATTCCTTCGATTTCACCGGTGTTAATTTGTATCGTGTCTGCGGCGTATATTTTGCATAATACATACGTACGTAGAGAATCGGCCGAAAGTTTCGAAGCAGTATGATTACCCGGAGAATATGCTATAACGATACGTAATCTATTTCTTGTGATTCGTAGTTGATGTAATGAAACTTCATACAGTGAGCGTAACTTTGAGTGGAACGAGCGACTGAGCGAAATTGAGAGTTAAATAGTATGATTTTGAAATTCCTTTTTTCTCCGGTTCCCTATCCTCGAAGGATTCACCGTGACAAAGACGAGCCAAGTATATCTGATTTATGTTAATAAATTTCTCGATCTTTCAGTTTCGTATAATTTTGACGAAAGTCGAAGGATGTTTAGAACAAACGTAACTGTTAAAAGATAAGCTAAGACAGAAACGAAGTGAATATATCTTTAGTGCGAGCGTTAATTTTTGTTATGTTCAGTTAAAGCAATTAAATACTGTACAGTTTGTTTCTAATTGTTGTTGGTAATATGAAAGGAACTGTCTGTAAGCGTAGCTGAGAGAAGTTTTTAGATTTATTATCGATAGAATATTTATAGGATAATTTGCATCGATATTTCCTAGCCTCTCTCGATAGCCAAATAACCCTTGACCCTATTCTTTCTTCATATTTACATTAAAAGGTACTCTCAACAGGGTAAAGGAAATACATCAAAATTGGATGCTTCAGACTGATTCCATATAAACTTATATTTGTAATAGAATAAACGATAAAATTCTTTATGGTCAAAATTTTTTTATAAAGCTAGTTATAACTAAAAATATATGAAATTATATATGATATCATCGAGCAGAAAAATCTCGAACTCTAATATATTTGAAAAAACAGTGATGCTTTTGTAATATAGCACGTATATCCGTGGCAAACACGAGGGTGAAATTTCAATCTATTCGATGAGCGCTTTAAAACTTGTGTGATGAGTTTAGAAACTGGGGTACGGATTTGTTGGGACGAATAGATGGAGAGTGATTTCAATATGTAGATGCGTACTTCGATCAGTGTTGTTCGTTTTATTCATAAAGCTTGAATTTAAACCAGATAAAAGGAACACGTGGGATAAAAGAATACCCGTGCCTCTATACAGACACTTCACATTCAATCTGAAGCTATCAGTCAATACTTCGATGTCACACTTTTCTAAAAGCACCAACTTTCTTCTCGCGATTGCTATCGATGGTACTCGGTACAGTAGCTTTTTTACATTTTCGACGCTACCAGTGACAAGCTTGTACATTAACACCGTGAACATTTTTTCATTTCATTTAGTTAAAACGATTCAAATCGTATTATTGTCGATTATAGGACGTAAAATTTGTATTAATGAAATCGAAGTTAAAGATAGCGTTAAAGAAGCACACACCCATGTACTTTACAGGAATTTATTTGAATTTCCAGAAATACATTGTTGCGGCCAAACTTATAAATTTTGTACGAAGGATTATGAATTGATCGTTTTGATTGTTGCGGTGGTCGTAGTGTTAAGACTGACAAATCGTATGAGTATATAGATGTAAATTTTAATTGTCGAAATATAGGTCGTAAAATGGCTGGAGAAATTAAGTGTTCTATTTAAGTAATTTAAGTATTACATTTTGCGTATCTGTCAGATGCAGAACTCTGTAACGTAAACGTTTCACAGCTTTTTCGGGTCAGATGTATTCAGATCTTTATAAAACTTTTTGCAAAAAAAAAGAAAAAAAAAATTCGATGCTGAGAATTAGTTTGCAGAAACTGAGGGAGTATTTGAATAATAATGCTAATAACGAAATATTTCACAGCGATGGAATAAATAAGTGAAAGACAGTCGCATGCAGCGATGGATACTGTGTCGAAGACTAATTGATGGGAGTTCCAATTAAGAAAATTCATTCTTCTATCCTTCGAAAGGAAAAAGGACAGGCCAGAACTTTACCAATATTTAATTCGATAACTCATTCACAACGCGAAATAAGATTCCGCAGTGGCTAATAAATCTCCCCCGTAGCGAATATAAAGTTTGACCCTTTTTTCAACAAGGTAGCCGAATTAGTATACAAACAGGGGAAAGTTTCCCAAGAAAGGTAGAAAAGAATTTTTAATCGCGTTAAATTGTTCGTATAAATTAGAAGGTGCTACCGGTTACACGGGCTTTTTTTCGGGCGTTTGCATCTTTATGCCTTCCCCGGTAGTCGCAGTTAGGCTAGGGTCGCCTGATTTTCATATTTATCATACCGTTCGAAAGTTTCCTCCCTTAACTCGAAAACTTGTCCCCTTCTCGACGGCTGGAGGCATCGATGTGGAAGCTTCGTTTTATTTTGTTGCTTTGAGGAGAAAATTAAACTCCGCCGATCGTACATTTCGCTTCCTCTCTCGACAGACTCGAAGAATGAAACGTCAACAACGAATTGACTTTGCACCCTCTTCTTCTTTCGTGTCTCCTACGTTCGTTCTTTGGTACTCATTAAGTTCGTCGGTGAAAACGTATCCCCGTGCATCTTCTCGTGAAAAATGAACGATGTAATTTCCCGTTCGTTGTTTCAATTTCGTATAACCGTACCGTGGAATCGTTCCAGCGCAGTTTTCAACCGTAATACGCGACACAATTAAGAAAGCTTTGCGCGAAGTGGCAAACGCGATTGTAATTTAACGCTGGGATCCACGCCAGCTAAACTTTATTACACGAAATTTTAAATAAAGCGAATAAAGAAATTGTAATAGACAAATTTAATTTCTTGGCTATCCTTTCTAAACGATATCGTTTAGTCCTTTTATCGAGATAGGATCTTTTGTTTTACCGTGATATTAAAAAAAAAAAAAAGAAAAAAAAATATCCATCGAATCGTTCGATATTTTTCGAGATTTTTTAGAACGTTCTAAAATTCAGAATTTTTAGAGGTTTGATGTTTTTGCCAATATTTTTAAGCTTTTTTTACTAGAAAGATATTGTCTTTCCATAACGCGAGGTCGTGACATCTCAGACCATCAGATATCAGAATCCATAGAAGAAAATGTTCGAAAAAATGTGACGAAATAACATGATCGTGGAACTTGAAAGAATCACCGTCATGACACTAAGGACCCTCCGAGGACCGTAATAAATGAAGCGAGTGCTCGGAGACTCTAAAATCTTCATGGTTGATGAAAAATGCTTTCGTTCGTCGGAAAGAGTAAAAGGAAAGAAATAGAGAATTTATCAGCGACGTTGCGTCGTTAGACAGGGAAAGATAGTAAAAGCAAAATAAATGTACACAAATCTACAATAATTATCATAGAAATGCAAAATTATCTGATAAATTTTCCATATTAATACGTTTCAATAAATTACTGATATTTCCTTCATATTTCTTTTACGTTCGGAACAATCATACATATATGCAATAGCGATAAAATTCTGACGCTGCATTAATTCACGATACGGACTGGAGGAATTTATTACTTTGAAATCTTGAAAAACTAGAAACTGTATTCTGTGAGAAATACGCGCTGCATATAACGCGATAGGGTGGAAAATTCCTGAAATTCTCTGCTTGAGTCTTCTTTCCAATTAATCGGATAGAGATCAATGAAGAGAGAATATTAACGAGTCGCTTGAATGGAAAAAGGAACAAACCAACAAAGGGCGCATAGTGTTTGCATTTTATCCTGACTGTACAAAGCAGAAATCTTTTGTTCGAGATTAAGGCAGTATAATTTCAAAGGATGCAAACGATCGCCTACTATCGAGAAAAGATAGGGAACAGAGTGCACAATGGCAAATGCAAGATGGGAAAGTTTACGCGAGCTTTCGTACGTTCCTTTTTATCGACATTAATCAGTCGTTCGTTATCGGTAACTTACTTTCATGTTCGAGATCGTTATAGACACCGGTCGACGGGGCTTGACCCACATTATTTCACCGCAACAACAATTTCCTCGCCATCGAAGATAGTCGCGAACGCGAGGATTAAAGTTATGGAACGTCGAACAAAAGGCAGCCCCGAATGAAAAGAGGGTCGCGTGTTAACAACAGAGCAACAAAAATGCGAGTAAAGAGGATGCGAACGTTTGCCTAAACCGATTCGGTTCGGCCTGTTGAATGAATAAAACAAGCTCCTTCTTTCTGCGTTCCTTTTCCGTTTCTTTCCTCGCGTGCTCCTATGTACGCACGTATGCACTGGTTGGGTTTTTTAAAAAATTATAACCTCGCTAAGGAATGCCGCAAAAAGGATGCACAAAGGGAGACAATTTTGCGGATAAAAGGACGTAATCAGACTTAGTTTCAAAGAAAATATTTCTAGCATTTCTTTGTTCCGGCTATCTTAGAAACGTACGTAGGCAAGAAACAGCGAGAGCGTAAAATGGAAGGAGAGCAAGGGAAAAAATTTCGTAATTTTATTTGATAGCAGCTACTATCGAGCGAAGCGAAGAAGAAATATTGAAAAATTAGTTTATTTCGTAGGATACTGTTCATTTTTTGCGAAAAGCTTTTCTTCCTATTTCTACGAATCGCATTACAGACGGACTGAAATTTCTTTGTTATGGACGTTCCTTTATTCCGAGTTAACACGATTCTCCCGTGTAACAGCTTAATGTATTTGGTAATCTTATATCGTTAATTATTGGTATATTATACCGCGTACGTTATATTACTATGAATATGTATATTTGTACGGCCAACTTGTTTTCTTCTCTTGACAATAGTGATTAATGTAGTTGATTCGTCGATCAATCAATTATCAATTAATTCTACAGTTACTTCGCGAGAAGAGAAATTTTACCAAAGAGATCCACGGAACACTTTTTAAAGAGGTGATTAAATAATCCAAGAGACGTGTTCCGATGTTTCTCCCTTCTTTTACACGATCATGTTTCAACAATTTGTTATCCTTAGCGTGGAAACTCGTCTCCTTTTTATTCCTCTTTCTCAGTATTTGAAGGTACTTTTTGAATTCTCAGACTTTCAGTGACTTTACACCTTCGCGCGTTCGCTTCGAAAAATCAGTCTTCGCATATTCGTTTATTAATATCAGTCGTGTCTTTCTCACGAGTTTTCAAAGAACGAAAGCGCGCATCTGTAATTCTGAAAACAGCCGTGTATTGCTGGCCGTGCTTTCTGCTTGCTGGCTGACAGGAAAAGCCATAGAAATGGGTTCTCGCATAATTCAACAACAGTCAGACCTCAACGTTTCGCGAACCGGTCGCCAGAGAATTGCATCCTTGAAAGCGCCGCCGTGCCTTTTATTATCCTGCGGCTTGAGACCCGTTGTCAAAGCAGCTAGTGATTTAACAATTTCCCGGGATTTAATCTCCACCAGTATCGGACGAGCATATAACAAGGCAAACTGCTTCGTTCTGTCGATAAAAATCTCCTCCATCGCAGCCCTTCGAGCGTTCTTTGCCCGGCAAGATTTCAATCTCGTTTTTCCGCGATAAATGTCGGCTTGTTTGATATGAAAGAGGGAATCGATATTAGAAATCGATGTTAATCTACCTTCGTTACGGAACAATGTTCGACATTATTAATAGGCTGCAATTTACACGGCCTTCTGACTTCGACAGATTTGAATATCGAAATGCTTCCGTATATTTTACGCGAGGTTTCCAAATAAGTTCCGCGATCGCGATTCTGTTTTTACGGCGCACCGTAAGCAATTTCTCCTTTTTTCGCGTTTCTCTTTTTTTTTGCTTATGCGGCAAAGGCAAAAATAATGCACGACGATAATACGAATTTGTTCTATTTATTAACAAGTCCATAGCGTTAGCTGTTTGAATAATACTTCGCGTAACGCGGTGGTAATCGTAGCAAACGAAGACGATGGTTCGTTTATTTTTATGGTTCCAATAAAATATGATCGATAATGGTCTAGATTAGGTTTCTATCGTTATTAAACATGGTATATTATATCATATTCATAATATATACGTACATTTCTGAAAAAAATGGTCGTTTAACATATGAAAATATGAAATCCTCCGAAAATTATTAAAACTAAATTCTTCGCAGGTATGTACTTGCTACCATTCTGTAAAAATTGTACTCTCGTGTGTAGGAGTATATGTATTGTTATGTTTATAGTTACTGGTTACTACGAAATTATATTTCAAATAAATGATTTAATGGAACAACGTAACACAGAAACGATAAATTTCAGATCAAATGCAAAGTACGTAAAAATTTGGTTGTCATAATAAATTCAGAATACGGACGACTATCAGATAACGTAATATTTCAACGTGCGATCGTTCGTCGTTAAAATTTTTCGTAACATTTATCGCCGACAAAAACCGTTTGAAATTTTAATTACGTATAACGAAGACATTTGTGCTTCTTATGTTCTGTAGCTTTTTTAGAATTCATACGAGAAATAGGTTATGCCTTCGAAGAATTTAAATTAAACAATGTAAGAACCTTATATGCTGCTTATCTCCACCTCAATTTCTCGACTTTCTTCCTCTGCGTTTCATCGCTGGTAGATCCATTGAAATTCCAAAATATTTTATCCTTACAAGAGTACGCGGAACACGTAGGAATTTCCTTTGCCTTCTATGCTTCTTTTCTGGATCGTACTTCCCATACGACGAGCGTTTATTCGCAGAAAATCACTTCGGTTCCTTTTGAAATACATATAATTCCTGCTCGTTCGAATAAGGTACGTATTCTTGGTTGTCTTCCCGTCAGTTTCATTTAATGAGCCGCGAACTTACCTAACTTCTGGTCTTTTCTTTATCTGTTTGATATTAAATACAATAAAGAAATAAAGAAGAATAAAGAATACAATCTATCGCTTCGACCATCAATTTGTTTAGCACAATAATTTTTTATTTAGCGATCCTTCATTTCCTCGCGTTTCGTGGATATCACGGATATTATTAAATTTTTGCACAAATTTCATTTATTACAGGAATTTTTTTGCTACTTGAAAGAAGATTCGATTAACTGGTTAATTAATCAATTGTAATTAATTAAAATTTGGCTTTAGTCGTGATTTAACAACTTTTACCTGGTACGAACGTGTATCGATTAAAAAATTACAAATGTTTGGTTCTCGGTAGCTGTAGCAAATATTCCTCAACGTTCTAATTAGAAATCATACGAAATAATCGTATACCATTTATATCAAACATTTATATCAAATGTAAAGATACTTCTACGTTCGAAATTTACCGTTGCAATTATGATTCTGTTTTTCGAAACGGCCTATATATCGATGCTAACTACTCTGCGTACTTTCATAATGAATAAAACGGGATACGTTAACAATACCGAAACGAAGTTGAAAATCGGCGTCGACCACGATGGAAACCCACACTTCGGCGATAGTAATGTTAATTTATCGGTGTTTATTATTATACGAACGTATCGAATAATTCTTGTTGATTGGCCGGCAGCTGCAACGAATTCGTACAGCGGGGAATAACATTTTATCGTATCGCGATTTCAACGGTACAATCAAGAATTGTTAATCCTCAACTGTATAATTCTTTCACGTGTAATAAAATATTTCTGAATACAACATTTATCTGTCATAAGACTATAGAGAAATAATTTTACAAATCCGTTTCATACTCTCTGCACCTTTTTATTTGAAAAAGGATTTACATTTTTTATTTCCTTTAAAATTTAATACATTGTTGAACAGTTCATGTTGACTGAATTTATTCCCTCATTCGGATTTGGAAATAAATGTGTATTTTTGTTGCTTTTTCGAATATTTTGGAAATATTGTCGTAGCCATACGTTTAATTATGCCAAAATTTCGTGAATCAATCGTTTATTTGTAAAAAGTTTATATCTCCGCAACCAACAGATTGCTCCCATTTCCAACACTATATTATATTAAATATGTACCTACTTGTTCTTATCATTTATGTTTCTATCATACTTGCATAAATTAACGAATCGAGATAGATTTATTATATTTTGCCAGCATTTCTTCAAATGTGAAAGAAGATAACACGAGGATAATAAAACGGAAAAAATAGACACTCTATTTGTTGTCTTCTTTCGATACTTTAAATCTTGAAGCAAAAAGTACGTATATATTTCCAAATGACAAACAGTATGTCTTCATCAGTAGACTAATAAGTAATAAATTAACGAACAATAAATTTGTTCGAGAAATAAGCTAGAAAGAATATAGAAACGAGAAGCTGGAGCGTAGAAAGTAAGATATAAATTAATAAATAATAATAAGTTCGTGCGAGAATAAACGAGGAAGCTCGCTGAGACGGGAAAGAAAACGAACGGATTAAACGAAGGTACAGAAAGTGAAATGAGAGGGGGATAAAAGGGGAAAAGCGAGGAAAAAGGGAAATCGAGGGAAATGCACACAGACAAACGATGTCGACGTCGACGGGAACGAGGACGGATCTTTGCTGGTCTTGTACACGTTTTCACGCGTTGCTGCTGCATGAAAAACCTTCGTGACAAGATAAAACGTTTTTCGCTGGGGTCTGAAATTTCCGCGCGAGATACATTTAAAATTTCCGGCGAAATCGTCGATGGAGATGTCCGCACGCACGCGAATTCGCTGGCATTAATTTTGCAAAGTGCTACTTGCACGTCGCTTGCGCCACCAGCAAACCCGACATCGCACGTATTTTTATTTATTTAACGTTGCTTCGACCGTCTCTGCGCAATTTCGTTGTGTTTCTTTCTTACTCGTAGAAAACTCAACGGACGCCTGGACGTACGTCGCGCGCGTTTCCTTCGCGTTTGTCTTCCGCTCGAATAAAATGGCTGCGAATTAACCGAAACGAATCACGGTGAACGGACAAGCCTAATTTCCAAGCTTGTTGGTTCTCGATCTAACGGTTTAACCTTCTCTGCTATGTCCATTCGAACATTCTCCGCGCTCCGTTAGCGTTCGTATTTGAATATGCAGATTTCACCGCGGATTTTCGAAATTAACGCGAAACTACTCGAGAAGATTCCGTCGTTGTTTTCGCTTGTAATTCGGTTAAAATGTTAACTTAATAAGGTTAACGAGCGTAACTCCGTTGTCAAGTTTGTGTCTTTAAGGTTACGGGCTAACGTTGTTCCTCATTTTTCTTTCCTTCTCTTCCTCCTTTTCATTTTCTTTGCAATAAAACAAAGCGAAAGTGGGATGGGAAATGACGGAATTTAATCAAGATTTCACTGCTGTAATTTAACAAAAGAACGACCTGTGACGGTTTAATATTCGTTTTCGCTGTGCGAGCTTGCTGATCTACTTCGATTCTACCTTTTTGTCTTTCCTTTCTGCTTTCCTTATCGTGTTTCATATTTCGACAGAGTTTATAATTAATGCAAGTTCACAAGCGAATGACAATCGCAAGCAATTACCTTCGCGTAATTTCTACAGTGCCTGTTTATTGCCATTGATCTACAGTGGCACTGTTTTAGCCAATTTTCAAGATGTTCGACAAAATTTAACGAATCAGAATTTAATGTTCCAGTTATATGTTTAGATCGTTCCGTGTTTATATAACGATTTCTGTTTATCGTGTTGCAACATGCTACCGAATTATTTTCTGACGCAATTGAACTTCCAAAAAAGAAAAAAAATGACTGAGAGAACGAATACATTCCTATTACGTGCAAGTGTCACAGAGAGACTTTTCTAAGTATTAAAAGGCTTTCGTTGATAAACTATACAAACAGTAACGTTTGAACTACATCGTTTAGATTGCAACATTATTCTGAACTAACATATAGCAAATAACGTAAGAGTAGAAACTCGAGGGAAATGTTTTTCTATTTCTTCGTACGTTCTATCTCTTCATTCATTTATTCAAAATGACTTGTACTACCCGATGACTGCACGTTCTTCTTCTACTCTGCATGGTTGAACCAATTTTTAGTTTCGTACATCCACGGCGTACATCATCGATATGAAAACACTCAGTTATATATTTTCTATTCGCGTGTGTTTCGAGAATCGTCGCGATCGAGAGCGAAAAGAGGTCTGTGCCTGCATGAATCTTACTCTTTGAATTGTAAAACGGCTTTCGAGAGAAAACATCTCCATTTGTTCGAGTCGCGGATTTCCCCGTTCAGACGTTCGATTCAACGTTCAGGGCAATCGATTTTACTGGCTGCACGCGGCGATTGTTTGTCGGGACACGGTATTTGATGAATCCCCGTACGAACACGGCCACTTTAACATATATCTGCAGCGATGTTTCGCTTGGAAATCATGCACGTTCGGTTTAACTCACGACATTAACAGCGCTTCCGCGGATATGTCACAGTAACTTATTTCCGCGGTTAGTATCGACCTGTGCTTTCCATTGCAAACGGTTGCGCGTCTCTAATCTACCGTTTAATATATATGGATACACGTAGAAGGCGTGTATATATATATATATATATATATATATATATATATATATATAAATATATGTATACAGGTGTATGTACAAGTATAGAGACGTGAACGCCATTAAAGTACCGCGTGGCGTGCATCATAATCGAATAATGAAACGAGAAAGCAATTGAGGCTGATGAAAGGATTTTTGAGCGGATTAAATAAAAGCATTATTCTCTTGATCGAGGAAAAATACCGTTAAGAACGTCCCATCGAAGCACGGTTTACGACTGTGAATACATCGCAACGCGCGATCCATGTTTGTCGTGGCTCTACTGTAACCGTGATTCACTTCTGCTCGAATACCTGAGCCGAGGAACATATTACTTGGCCGTAGAAGGTATTTATGTTTGTCGCCAGCGATGATTGCAACACGGTATACTGGTTACGTATTTCCTAGCGAGCAATGTTCGAAACGTTTAAAATAAAACGAAGTAAAAGTCTTCTGTTACGTGTATGCGTTATACAGAATGTACAGGTAGAAGTGGTGCAACTAAATGTCAAGTTGTTCTAGATATATGAACGAATCGAAAACGTGGAATAATATTGCTCCGTACGAGGCTTCGTTTTGAAGAATATTAAAGCAGAAAAGTGGGTATATTCGCCACTTATAATTTATTACAATTATATTATATTATATTATATATTATAGTATATTATACTTATAGTTATAATAATTTATTATATTTAATTTATTATAATTTAAAGCGTTGATCGTGCGAAATTTTTAATTGATAAATATTTCTGTCGTTGTTTCTTCAGATTTTTTAATACCCAAGAGATAGTCGTAATAGATGTTTGCACGCTTTTGCTTTGTTAATTTCATTTTCATTGTATAACTTACGTAGCCTTTTGACAATCGCTACACGGTCTGTTTAATAATTTATATTTGTGTCATTCTCGCGAATAAAACGCTTTTAAAGTTTGCAACGAACCGTGAAAAGGCAATAATCATTGTAATAATTGTGTCACTATTTACCGAAGCCAAATGTATTGGCTGTTCGTTGGTTATGAATCGAAATTTATTACGCAGTACGTTAGTTTAAGGTTGGCACGTATTTCACAGAAACTGGCAATATCCTAGTTGGAGAAACTCGAATTTATTGCTCGGAGTTTAGAACGTTCGCTTTTCTCACCCTCGATAACCAACAGACGTGTCATATCGTACAAGTTTCTGAAGGCTAAAGCAGAAATTAGTTTTTAATAGTTCTTTGATGTATTTAACAGAGAGTTCAGAGGTTAAAGCGTGTTTTAAAAGCCAAAAATTTTCTCTATTAATCGTGTCATTAATCAAAGGGTAGATATATCGCATTTTTATTTGCTATTTCTCATTAATAACTAATTTTTCACGTGTAATATTTTGTTAGGTTAATTAAATTTCCCTCGATTCCTTGATTGATAATAATCTTGTGGTCTGAAAATGTACAAAGAGTTTGAAAATATAGAACGTTAGCTATAAAGCAAATAACATTTCCGCTTCGAGAAGAATTACGAATGAATTACGATGTGAACTTCACTGTTATTTACAATCTTCCTATGCTTCGACCGACGCTTTCGGGTAATAAGTTAAACCCACTGACACTCACAGATGCGCCAGTGTGTGGAAGATGGTTCGTGAATAAGAATTCCGAGAGGGAAAATGCCGAGGACGAAAACACGCGAACTTGGAAGACAAATGGACCAATCAATCCAGAAGAAAAACGTTGTGCTCAACCACAAGCTCTATTAAATTTATGAACCGCTTCTAACGTCAATTTTAGGAATATTTTGTTAGATTTTTCTTGCTCAACGTAGTTCGAACATTTTTTAAATATGCGATAAATTATCCGACTCTTTCTTTAGTTCTAAAAAGTCTGGAAAATCATATAATATATGATTTATTATATAATACGTATATGAAGAAATATATGAAATATTCCAAATGAAGCATTTCTTATAATATCTGGTAGATGAAAGTTTCTATGTAGGCTCCGTTTCTTTAATTTATAAAAGTCTGCAGTCTATCGATAATATCCAAGATTTTGCACGCGGTACACGCGATGATATCTAAAATCTATCGCGTCGATATATAATTATTGGCTAATGAATATAGACAGTTAAGTGGAGAGAGAATGTCATAGAAGCCGCTACTTAATTAATCAAAGCCACCTCAGTATCGGTAGATAATCGAATTTTCTGATTTCAGGCGATTCTACGTAATATTATAAGTATATATTAGATACATCACGTATACTAGTTTAGATCGACGATATCTACACCAAGTTAATATTTTGCATCTTATAAATCGGCAGTTGGCATAGACGAAATTTCCGCGAAAATCTTGCGTAAACGTTTCGTTCTAGTTTCGAAACAATTGGTCCGCTCGGAAACAATGTTACGTAACATTTTGTTCGGTTCTTGTTATCGGTCATTGCGTAATTGCAAAGTTAACGCTGTCAATGATGTAACGAAACAGTATATATGTACAGTTAAAATGTTAGAGAAAACGATCGTTTATAAACAAACATAAATATACCTTAATAGGTAATAATAAATTCAAGAAATTTGGTACCATTGATAGAGATATTTGAGTTGCATTTTTTACATTATAGAGACTAGGTATTAACACAATTTCCCTATTGATATCATCAATTTGCATAATGATGGAAAAGTAAAGAAGTCAAATATTCTTTAATTAAGGAAAGATTCAAGTTTTAATTAGCGTACGCGCAAGTTTTCGTTTCTTTTCTTTAATAATTTCACTTTTAGACGTTGGAAAGGCACGAGAGAGATTTGAAGATTTCGTAAGATTAGTAATTAAAATTTCGTGCATTAATTATCCATATTTAAAGCAGCACTAGACAAAAGTTCTATATTTTACTTCGAACTATCTTCTGTATTTTCACTGTCACGACGCGCCATCTGAATTTCTTCCCGTATTCAAAGTTGATCAATATCTTTCAATAAAAATTCAAAATTTACTCGTCAGATAAATTTACAGTGGTACGTTTCTAGAGATCTGAAAACTGTTCGGTAAAATACGCGGCTGAAAGCTTGCCTTTTTCTTCCATCGTATACTTGCTTATATACATCGCGATCTATAAGTGTAAAGACGCGCACAGAAAATGAGATATACTTGAAGAGACTTTACGATTTTATACGTCATATGTGATCCATAAAAAAGCCTAATCGATACTTATCCCGATGCCTCTGAACGGCAGAGTACGTTCAAAGATGAGCGTCAGAAGCCGAAGTGTAAATTTCTTCCGCGCCATGTGGCGAAAGTCGTTTTCCAAGGAACGTGACGTCTTGGTCCAAGAATCGAGATTATCGAATAAGAATAAAAGGCCCCGCTATCTTAATAGAAAACCGATGTCTATTGGATGGCGATCGTAAAGGGGCACACGATCGCTTTGGAATAGTAATTTTCTAAGAGAAAGGATCATTAGTCGTGTAGCCACGTGCGCGGTGCAAAGCACGAGCTAACCAACGCTACCGCGTATTCCTCGCGCGGAAAATAATTTTCTACGCGTGCAAACGCGCCCACTTGCCTCTCTGTCTACGTGTAAGTACACGACCACGCATACACGGTGTTTCAAAAGTTGGTGTCTAACTTCAGGATCGTGTACAGTAGGGATTTGAGAAGATTTCGCTTGGAAGGAATGCAGGTTTAAGTGGTCGGGCTGGAAAGAGCCCGCTAATTCTTACACGTACTTTCCGGCTCTAGCGTACTATTTGCTGATACGGTGACATACTAATTCGATCGCGCGACGAACAAAGACTCTTCTTGCTCCTACACGATCCCAAACGAAATCTTTTCGTCATCGTTGCTCTATAGGTTCATCTATAACGAATAAGATAACATAAATGACAGTAAATTTCAAGGTAAATTTAGAAGAATAACGTTTGTAACATCGTTTTTCTTCATTGTCAATCGACGGAGGTGATTAACGTAGTTTCTGTACAGTTCATCGAAAACTAGCGATGCTTAGATCCACGTTTCTTAAGACTTCTTCTCTTATTTTAACAAGTACCACGTACGCGTTCCCGATGTTTGATCCCAATTTTTGAAACACCCTGTGTATATACACTCGCGCTACGTACGTCTATGTAAAGTAGAAATTGTGCTTTGTGCATACAGAGCGCCGCGACAGACCTGCAGATGTAACGTACAATTTGCCAAAGCGCGCTACGGCAAATGGCTTTCGGCGACTTTCATCCTTCAGCATGGTTTCACAGCCGTGGAAAAGGGCACCGAGAAAAGGGAAGGAACGAAGGCCAGGTCGCTAACGGGGGAATGGAAAGGAAAAGGCATTTCAGAGGAAGAGCCTGGTAAATGGCTCGACCTTTAACCTCGCGATTTTCGATAGGAAAATGTGAAACTCATTTCCCTGTCTGAAACGCGGAATCGAAAGACGATCTGCTTGCGAATATCGCGTACGAGACAAAAGGCATTGAACGCTTCTTGATTATTGTGCGGCGAACGAAGTGCAATCGCGCGGCAAGGATTTGGCCAGTCGTTGAATGGAATCGGTTCTGTCTTCTTAATCATGCGAAAAAGGACACACATATATATATATATATACACATATAGAGGTAGATTAAGTTATTCGAATTCGTCTGTAACTAACAGCTGGTAACAGCCGGTCTTTCCGTCTCTCGAGAAGGTTCTACGAATTGAGTATATTCTCTAGTTACGAGTTTCATCGTATTATGGAAAATGTAGAGAAAATGGTATGAAAATGGTATCCACTGTGGAATCTGTAGGTTCGTATGAAAAAGAAAGCTCGAAGCGAAGCTCGCTTGAAATGAGACGGGAGATTCTCCGGTGAATTTTTGATGGGTAAATATATGTCGAGAGTTGATTTGAGACAAGGGTAGTGTTTGTGATTCGTTAATTCAAAGATCGCAACACATTCTAATTGGTTAAATCGTGTATGTGCAACTTTCTAATATAATACGAACTGTTATATTTTTCTTGTTATAATATTTACGTAGAATTTTGCAATTAGAATCGTACAGTGTTTCTTGAAATGAAACCAACAACTAACCGTAAAAGTATTACTTTGGTAATCATAAAAGTGGTGTTTCCAATCCGAGTAATACCTGCATTAACAATTTACCCAAGTTGAAATTAAACACAAGTTGCGTTATTTACGAAATAACTTCCACTGCAGTGATCTTAGATCGAAGAATTTAAGGCCAGAATCGCACGAAGCTTTGTACGTTCTTTTAATCTTTTACTTCTTTCCCTGTTAAATTGTTCAGAACGCTTCGATATGCTTGGCCGCTTAACGCTTGATTTTATTATCTTACTATGTCGTGGAAGATCCTGTAACTAAAGTAGTAATTGTAGTAACGGAGCTAAAGTGGCTGAGAGGTGTGTGTAAAACTTTCATCCCTTGTAATTACCAACTTAAACAGATAAAAGTTGGAGATGTGTAGAAGTAGGACTTTGTGGAATAGAGAGCTACTTACCGCACGGTCGGGGAAAATTTTTATGTTAAAACGAGCGAACTAGTCAAGGGAGGAAGCGAGTATTAAGTCGGTTACTTTCGTGGAAGTAACGACTTCAATGAAGTTTTGTAAAGTTGCAATAAAAGTGTTTTCAGGTGCTCGCGATATAACATTTCCTAGGCTATTAAGATATTCCGACGGTTACTTCAAAATGTTTCTGCAATTCTACAAGTGATTTATAACATGAGATTTTTTGTAATTTCAAAGATA
The DNA here is from genome assembly GCA_014737475.1 of Bombus confusus. Lineage (NCBI taxonomy): Eukaryota > Metazoa > Arthropoda > Insecta > Hymenoptera > Apidae > Bombus > Bombus confusus. The sequence goes on from JACXIV010000015.1 coordinate 1,530,818, forward strand.
CTTTACCCCAATTTAAACGAGAAGTGTCTGTTGGAAATATTCATTGTAGCAACACGAAGAATTCTTTCGATCCTTTTGCAAAAGTTTCAAATTTATTTTGTTAATTTTTGTATTATATTATCAATGAAGTTTGAATGGTTATACGCAAATTCATATATACTTATGAACATAATTAAAAAAATGATACCTACATCTCCGTTTTGAATATGTTAGACATTTTTTAATATCACGCGCGTAGATTTCCCATAAATGTATAAATATTCGCAGTCTGCTAATTACGAACCGTCTAAAACTGGCACGTTAAAATTCCAATTTTTTTTCTAAGAACCCGCAGTCTAATTACTACAAAACCTTGCGCCGAGCCACATATATAATACGTCATTCTCTAGAAGATTTCAAAAACAGGTCACAATTAAAACCCAAAACGACGAGAAACTAAAATAAGAACTCGATATACAAATAATAATGTCGATTATTCTAAACGAAATAAAATACTAAAATATTGTGCCTGTCTTCGATGAAACCAATGAGTGAACATAGAACGATGCGAAACTCGCGAGAAACGAAATTGATGGTGTCAGAGTGCTTGGCGCGGGAAATCAAATTTTCCGTCAGTAATTATTCCGTTCACTGGTTCAAAAATGTCGCCGCGTCTCGAGCTCGGTTTTGCCGGTGCATTTCCTGTGAAGCTGTTATTAAAGGTGCACGTTAACGCGTCAAATTTATTCAGGGCGCGTGCATCGTCGCCCGATGTCGAAAGCTTTTGTAGCCTGTGCCGATGTGCGACGAAGGTGAAGCGTAAACACGTCGGCGTGTTTGCAGCCTTTCACGAGAGGAGCGAATGTATCAAGCGAAACCAGATGTCTATGGAGAAGCAGATGGTATTGTAGGGTGAGAAGCTGCGAGGTTAGCAGGTGCGCGGTAGAACAACTAACGAAGAAACGTTTCGTTTCAGCTTTCTCGTTTCAATGAGCTTTTCCGTCCGAGAAGTCGACCGCGAGACGAATTTTCTAACATTCGTCCGTGCTTCGAGCATCGTCTGTGTCTGAGATTGCGCGAGATAAACAAAGGTGCACCGTCGAAAACGAAAGATAAACTCCATATCAGTTTGCAGTTTGAAAACTATCTTTCGATGCTGAACGTGGAATTTTATGGATTTATGGACGATGTTATTATAATTATTATTAATTTTAATGTGGTTGGATTTTATTGCACTGGCTGTAGAAGATGAAATAAAATGGTGTACGAAAAGTCAAGGTTCAGAGTAGGGGTATTATTAAATCTTAATATTAATGTTCGTAATATTTCAATTATTCAGATTGCGATTTGACGATGATAAGCGTTGGTATGTAGTATTTTACGAGGGAAATTTCATTGCGTAGTTTAAGTAATATTAACGAATGATGCAAACGAGTCTACTGCGGTACTCCGCTGAATAAGTAGAATAATTCAGGATTGGTCAGCCATGATAGAACGCGTGTTGTCGCTTGAGCGTTTCTAGACACTTGATATTCCTGGCACGATTTGGGTTAATTACAAAATTATGCGTAAAAGGATTTATAACAGTTTTATCATTTGTTGTTACTTTAGCGGTATATAATAAAATATAATGGCCGAATAAGATCAATGTTTAGTTTGCGTACATATTGTTAATGTTAGTATTATTTGAAATATTCAGTATTCTCAAATTATGCAATTTCTAAGGTATGAACTAGACGAAGAAGATCATCTAATATGATTTAAAAAATTACTACGATTTACACTATTGCCAAATTTCCAATAAATAACTCTTCTGACGCGTTGCTTGTTTTAAAAAGTGGCGATTGTTGGTTCTAACTATGAGATGATATTATACTAATATTATATCTTATTTATCACGCATCATATATTTCTTTAAAACGTGAAAGGTATCGTAAATATAATTCGTTTCGATTGAAATTCGACGCTCTGAAAATATCATAAGAAATCCTCTGTGGTCTGTTTTCGTACACGGAGATATTTTTCTTCGAAACATTTGATTTCGTACAATCTGATACCACAGCAGTAGAAACGGTCTTTAAATCTTTGTATGATCAGTGTTGTTGAGAGCAACACGCTGTTGTGTTGTGTGGTCACGAAGGGAGGAAGGCAAAGAGCAAACATTCTGGATAGTTTATCTGCAACATGTATATGTATGCGGCGGTGACAGTAGAAGCAGATCTCTGTGGTCAGACTGTGATGCTCACGTGCAGACCGACGTTGCTCAAGAGAGGAACGATTCAATGTTTAAGTCGCTAATTGTTCTTGGTTTTTATCGCAAACTCAGAGAATACGAAATTTCCGAGGCAATGTTTCTCGCATTTTCACGTGGAGATGAAATATATATTCAACGAAGTTATAACATTTCTTTGAAACTAACTTCAGAATAATAACTAATGAGTCAAAATATTATATGTTCGCGTCCAACTCTAATGAAAAATATTAAGCAAATAATACGTAAGTAACTACTAAATTATTGATAAAACAATATCTGTTTTAAATATCAAAAGTGGCGAATATAAAAATTCTTGCGTTGCAAATGTATAGACATAATAAATGCATGATTTAATTTTTAACGTAGATTTTTATGCGCGATAAAATAATATAAAATGATATCGAAGGGAGAGCGATAAAATAATCAAAATTAATAATGGATAAAAATAGTAAAAATAAAATAATCAGGAAAGATAAAAATCGTATATCTTTTATTGGTTTGAGTAATGGTAGAAAATTTCAAAAAATATACCGCGTCGTTTAATTCGCGCTGTTTTCGCTGTACACGTTTTCTCGCTTATTAAATTATAAGCTTGGTAAAAAAAGTAAAGAAACAGCGGAAGGTTATCGGAGATCTATCAAATTGCCATCAACCGCGAATCTTGTTTGGTCTCATTTTTTAATTGGAGATTTTTTGCGCACGCAAGATGAATACACCATAATCGATATTTTTTCAGGCAGAAGTAACGCTGCAGAAGTGTTTTAACTTTTATCGTTAATTCCACGAGCAATTATTAAACCGGTGAGAGCCGAGATTGTGCAATCAGCATGCCAGCAGGCAACTGAAACAACAATTTCTGGTTTCTTAATTGTTAGTAATGAATTGCCCGAAGCATTTCAAAACATTTATTCAAAACGGAATACGGTTATATGGAAACTGGTACTTTTTAATGCCATAAATGCATATTTGTACAGGAAAGTATGGAAAGTAAACATTATTGACAAATCCTGTGAAACCTTTTTAATAATAAATGTTTACTAAATACTTGCATTTAATGGACCGTACTAATCTCACCAAGTCGAACGATATTAGTATTAATTTTAAATCGATACTTTTCTATTTCGAGAGATTGCGCGCGATTACAGACATAAAATGAATCATTCGAACATCGGGCTATTTGCGAAAGCGTTCGAAAGATATATAGCGTTTCGAGAGAATGGGAAAAGTTTTCTAGTACATTTGAAAACATCTTAAAACTTATTTACTTTATCGCATGTTGACGGAGTTTTCTATTGATTTTCCCATCACTGTTTGTTTCCTCTCGCCGATTTGAAACAATTTTCCACGCGATGAAAATACTTGTAGCCAGAATCGCTTAAATCGCCATCCTTCGTCATATATTCGTCTGTGTCTGGATTTTTCTCGCGATTCGAGGAATTTCACTAATAATATCGATCGAATTATCCGAGAAGATCCGCGTGTTAAAACGATTCCTACACGTGTGCATACGACAATTCGTCTCCTTTACGTGCCCACGAAGGAATTTTTTATAGACATAATTTTCTCGAATGTATTTCTCCTATCTCACAAATGGCAAGAACGTTAAAAACCAATACATGGAATTTATTTTACGAAAATGAAAAAATCCTCCAGTAGAAAAATAATCTCCATCTTCGCAATGTGTGGACAATACATCAACGAGTTAGTGGACGGTAGCCTAAGTGACAATATCGTCGCGATATCGAGGTAAAAGCGGGCCACATTACCGTGGAAGATGGAAATTCGCCTTGAGGAAATATTTAACGGCCGAGACGATCCATTACACGCGCGGAACTTGTAACAATAGTTAATATTCACGACAGGGAGCCGAGCGACTCGGTCGCGAAAGGCTTTCGCGCAGTTCTCAAGTACGAAAGGAACCGTTCTATTCGCTCGACGTTGTCTCACAGCTATGAAAGTTGCCGAAACGTAAGCTTCTCAGTCTTAGTTGAAGCCCCCTGGTCCGCTATCTCTCACGGCGTCGTTCTTTCGCAAAGACCTGAGAAAATAGACGAGCTTTCTTCTCTTTTTCCGGATCCGACGCTGCGAAAGCGCTTCCACCGACTGCTTCTTAAAAGGTGAGCCATTCGAGCCGATGTCACGTTCTCCTAACTGCATTATAATTTCCATGGAAAATCCCGCACGGTCAGAAATTCGCTGGCAGAGTGCCCTGCAAGACGTAGCGCTGATACTGGGTCAAGGAGAGCGTGATATCGCGCACATCACGCTCCCATGAGAAATTTGTCATCCTCCGTCAAATCTCGCGTTAATCAGCCGTGTAACGTACGGAGCTTGCGAGATGTGCAGGGTTAACGAAGTATTCAGAAATATTTTCCTCCCTTTATATTCTTTCCCTTTTTACATAGTTAGGAACCTCTTGATCTTCCGACGGTTAGGTGCATCTTTGCTTTGTAATTTTACCGTCGTACAGGTAGAAAACTTGTTCTGCTATCTGCGATTTTGAATAATATGAATATACGATAGTTTTGAATAATTTTGAATAGTTTGAAATAAAACTGGATACAGGTGTATGTAATTATTCTGATTTATAACGCGAGGCAACATAATATGGTTTTACTATAAAAAATTAAAATTCGAAACATAAAGCACAAACCAAAGTGAAAAATAAGTTTAAACGGACAGATCTGTATTTCATTTACATTTCCTAAGACACTGTTTCATTAAGTAATCCCTTAAAAAAGTTTCCACGTTTCCGTGATCCAAGCTCGTGAAGTTTTGCGAACACGTAACAATGAAGGAACTTTTAGAAACATTCCTCGCTGAACACAAGTAGAAATTGAAAGAGAAGTCGTATCTTGAAAACATAAGAGAGAACGATTCCGGAAGCTCTTCTCTCCAAATATCCTCTGTTCCGGACTAAACTTTATCACTGATCTTTCCACCGTATAACATGTAAATGTGAAAATATCCGAGACTAATGCTTGATTAATCTAGTTCTCCCGAAGACACGAAGTTCCAGCCCATATTTTTCTAGCGGAACGGGAAAAATACGGTGCAAGTGGTTCTTTTTCTACGTTCGGACTGTACGTTTCTTCTTCACGGCACTTTCATGATTAAGTACTTTTCTGCTTGTGTTTGTTCGTGTATGTGTCACTTCGTTATCAGATTTTTAATAACGCACTTTTTCCTTCAACTTTTCACACGGTTGCATATTTTTCCTTGAATTTTCCGCCACGTAATGCCGTGCTGTTTCATTTATTATAAAGTAACTTACAAAAGCTTCGTCTTGCGTGAAGCATTAATAATTAACCAACTTTCATTCTATAGATTCTATAATATCATCCTACTGCATTTTTAAATATGTTCCGAATACTACGGGAATCTATTTCTGTACACTTTTTCATACTATAATATTCATGGACAGAATTTTTGGGTCAACTGCATTATATATCACGTATGCATTAAAGATAGAGGATGACTTTTTAAATATAAATTGTAGTTATATATATTTAGAAATATCTTTTTGGATATTCAATGTGTAATGATACAGATTGCGTTTTGATTTTGAGATAACGAGATAATTATACTTTTTCTTATAAAATTTACAGACCGAATTTTTAAGTAGGTGTCTTGTGTATTACATATGCATTTAAAAGGATGATTTTAAAAATATGAATTACAGTTGTGCGTTAAAACATCTTCGATACTCGACACATAGTAACAAAAGTACGACTATGTAGTTTTTCTTTTAAGAGAATTAAACAGTTTTCGTTTTAAGAAATAATAGGTACACTATTGTTCACTAGTCATTCGATACGTATTGTTAATACATTTGGAATAGACAAGTATATATCAATTATTGGGATTGTAAAATTAATAATTTAATGTGTGTTTAAAACATTAACAGCAATATTTTAATATTTTAACATTTTTACGGCATAACGAGAGCAATTAAGTGTGTTTTCAGATCTGCTTCGTTTAATTTGTTTAACGAGCTGCATTCTGTTTTTATTTCATCCACATTTTTTATGTTAATGATTCATTATAATTATTGTGCCGCAAGGATGCATACTGAAAGCACGTGAGCGCACAGTGGCTTGCAGGCGAAATCGTAAAACTAAAAAGACACGAGAACGCCTATATGCGGTGGTTGAGCAAAATATGAGTCACCATTTTTTTCAATTATCTGCTCGTAACGATGCTTTGCACTACGAAGTTGGTGCACATACGCCTTAAATCTTCTAAAGTGCAAATACACTGTAAAATTATGCTACTTTTCATGCTCATCTTTTACGTATCTCGTTTTTCATAATAACCACGGTGAAGAACGTTCTTTATATGTTCGCAAAACAAGACATACAAGTAAATGTGCAACTAAAATTCATGACTGATGTTTAACAAAAATAAACGCGTAGATATGTTAGTAACATTCGTATCAATTTTGTGAAATACTTTTTTCCATGAAATTATGTCGCCTTTGTCTCATATTATGTACTATAAAATTTATTACGCTTCCTGTATGTATAGTATATAATCTTTTTAGGAGTTAGGCGAATTCTTTTCAGTCTGTGAAAAAATTGTTTTTGCAGTGTCTTTTATATAATTTTTCAATTTTATATTTCTATTTCTTTATTATATGATCGTGGGTAGTAGAAACAGATTTTATAGACAGCCTTGTATTGAAGACAACGCATTTAAGCTTGAAACTCGTTTCACTGAAAATAAATGTTTATTGTTACGTTAATTAGCTGCTTATCAAAGTACAATGTTAAGATTAATATACTCTTTCTTCGTGCAGCTTACATTGTACGATAGTTTTTTCTTTTCTTAATACGTTTAATTAAGCATAGAATATATTTTGCTTCCGAGGCTTCTAATTATCGAAAATTCATAAACACTTTTCAGTAAATTACATTCTCTTTGTTATGCTATTAAAGCCTTTGTTGCGTGCCGCTAATTAATATGCCGGCAATACGTTCAAATTTGTTTCGCGTTTACTAATTATTCGATCATTGACAGGTAATTTATTCTCTTAGTACTTATAATTAAACTCTTCCAATAAAAAGTCACGATCTGATGGAATTCTTATTTCCAATTCATTGGACGATAGCTGCAAAGTTAATTTTATATCCAATATTTATACGTCTCGTCAAATATAAATAGTTTAAATCATTTTCACTATACTCGGCTTCTAAAATTCAACTTCTTAACCTGTCCGAAACCGAATTTCCTTTCATACTCCGAGAGAAATCGCTTTCGATTAATTCCTAGTATCAGGCACACATTTTTTCGGATAGTTTTATGAAGAGGAATCCGAGACCAATTCTATCGGAAACAAATTCATTGGTCGCTGAATCGATCGATGATTTATACAAATATAATTTTCCTATGAATTTCGTAAAATCGTTGTTAACGCTCGAATCGATACACGCCACGAAGAACGTGGCGCGGTATTCGAAAAATAGTTCACGAGGCAAGAAAAATTGCCAGGGTTCGCCGAAACATTTTTTGCAGGAGAAAAAACTCGGCCGAATGCGACCCACGCGCGCGCCTATTTCCTTTTGGATTCCCGTAAGCTCGTTGGTAACTATCTCGGCGAGCGAGATAGAGGCGGGTCGGTAAACTTCGCGTTAATTTCATGCAGATTCGAAAGGGTTAGCGGAGCAGGCTTGTGAACGGAGTATAATCCTCGACGGTGCTGTATACCGAGCAGTGACGGGTCTATGGAAAACGTCTCAGCTCCTTCAACCCTCTTCTGTTTTCCCGGATTAAATGATTTCTGCTCGTTGACCTCCGATTATTCATTTAAAGATTGTAATTACGAGTTCTCCGCCTTCTATTTTGTCCCATACGCTAAAGAAGATACGAGGTTCAGTTGTTTCTTGCTAAGCTAAAGCTGAAAGCTTCTCAGCTAAGCTAAGAGTTGAAATACGATTTTTCTAGATTATTTTGGATAAAAGAAGACTTTGTAAAATTCTAGGGAATTGTTCATCTTTTCTTTTTATTTCTGCTATTCGACGTTTATTTTTAATGTCGTCGTGTCACATGCCTTTCTAATTTTCCTATCTGATGGTTCTTTTTAATTTTTCTTATTTTCATGACATCGTCAAGCTGTGCATGATTCATTCTTCCGTATATTTTCACCGATCATATCACTTTGATCGATTTTCTTCCCTCATATTGTTAATCACTCGCGCGAAACCATTTCGGTTTTTCTTTCCAGATTTCAAAGAACTTCGCCTTCTTAGATATTTTCTCAACTTTCTGAACGAAGATGCATTTAAATAGAAACGTTCAGTCTCCTTGGTTTGATTCAACCTGCTTCCATGTCTAACGGTTGAGAGGAGAAACGATTCCTGCATCGTGAATTCTGATTTTAAGAGCTTCGATTTCGCGAACTTGACTCTTGCACAATTATTCCAGTAGACGTGATCAAGAAGTTAAGACGACGAGCGGCGATAAATACCAGAGAAGAAGTAAAAATTGATTTTTTATATTCTCGAAAAATTCACTTTAACGTTCACCGCGAACATTTATTTTTCGGCTCGATCGAAAAGCGGAAAATCGTGAAATAACGTTTCATAGTAATTTCTACCCAATATATGTACGTTGAGTATTTCGAAATAGAGACAATTTCTAGCACACAGCGTGACGATGGGAAATGAAAAGCAGATCCCAGGCAAATGTGTTAACGCTGTCTCAGAATAGACGCGCGAATTAATCAACGTGTTCAATAATAATGTTGCAAAGGTGTCTGAAGATGGTCGGTCAGTGTTAAGTGGAACAATCCTCTGTGTGTCATTTGCTTTGTCAGATCTTAAGGATTCTCTGCTTACACACAGTAGAATCAGTCATCGTTAGGCGAAATAACATTCTGTGTTTCCACTGCTTTATCGGAGCTCGAGGCTACATCCTATCTATTCACTAGGATTGAAGCAACCGTGTCTGAAACAGTTGGAACGTTCACTACGACGTATACGAGGATTAATCGAGAAAATTGTTATCTTCGTCCTTTTAAAAATAACGATAAACCATGACAAGAGACACAGAAACAAAAATGAGCTTGAAACGCGAATTTCGATATCGTGCAAATTTCAATGTTTTTCCCTGTTTTCGTTCGTTATCCAAATCTATGTTACGCAAGCATGAAACGAGACAGGAAACCAGGAAAACAGCGTATTACCTTTCAATTAATAACGTTGCATCGTGTATTTGTGTAGAGGGACCTACATTTTGAGGTTTGATCGTCGGGAATGTCGTCGTTTGCCTATCGATCCGTGAAAAACAGAAATCTGTTTGTTTCGCAGATGGTTAGTTAGCAGGTTAATACCAATATACAAAAGGATATGCTTTTAAGCTGTAAAATGTCAAACGCGTCTCAAATTCTACTACGTGCACTAAATTGTACACCGTAAGTTTCAACTTTTTAATACGAAAAAATATCTTTCTCTGCCCAATGTGCTTTGCAAGTTATTTTCGGTAATGTATTAACATCGAATACTCCAATATTGTCATTACGAATCATTTCACCAAACATTTCCACCTACTAATGTAATATCCCTTGCCACGTTACCCTCCATCTATTATAACTCCCTAAAAACCTTCTTTTTCGCTACTCGGCATACATTTTCAATTATTTTCGAATAAACGTTGTACACATATGTATCTTAAGATCGGATACTCTAGACTGTGGATTATTATATATTATATGGAAATTATCCAAGTTCGGGATATTTACTAAACGTAAATATTTTCGAGGTACACGGCGACACCACGAAAATGTACAAGCTGATAGCTGGAGTCAGAAACTCTGATGGCGCTAATAGAATCTGTAGCCAGCAGGCACGATAGGTGCGATATTCGTGGCGGGCACAATGCATAGGCGATCGTTAATCGAGAAAGCTGTAACTGCACAGCGCGACAGCGGGCCAACGTTGTCGCATGTTACGTCACTCTGTATTTATCGTAACCAATCGCTATGATAATCAGCTGAAACGAAAATTCGCCCACCCTTGAAATTATTTGCGTTATCAGGCGAAAACTAATTGCACGTGGCTAATTAGACAACAGTTTCGTTCGAAATTATTGGTTGAACAACGCCCCGTGCCAAGCTTCGGTCACGCATCGAAGGCTGGTTGAAAAGGAAGATTTAGGGCTTCTAATTTCGTTCGGAAGCCGATACGTGTAAAATTAATTTATCGCGAACAGCCCGTGCAAATTGATCCTACGCGCGTCAAATTTGGACGTTATTGGTAATCGGTAATTTATTAACGAAGAATGTCATTTGTCCTAGTTCTGAAAATTGCAAATTGGCGAATTAATTATACATCCGACGTGCAATTTAGTCTTTGTATTTTGCGTTTATATATATATTACTTCTGTTCTATTCGTGTTTCTGTTACTCGCGATCTTTATATTTTACAAGATTCCCTTTTATCGATTTTCTGCTTTCCATTTCTGTAGGTTTAGCTTGGATTTCGAAATAGGAGCACGGTAATATTATATTTTTTATCTTTCGTTAGAACAACGTTAAGTCCAAACGACGATCAAAGCTCTTTACCTATCAACATTATAGCAGTAGTTTTAGTTAACATTGATAAATTTTGTTAAACCGCGCCGAACATTTTACTTGTTTACACTAAATAAAAACGTCAGATTGTTTAACGTTCACTTTTATACACGTTTTATTGGATTATTGGTCGCAATTGGCACGAAAACAGGCAGTCATCTATCGATTGACGGGTATCGATTCGTCGCGTACTTTGCTTGCGCTTAAGTGCTCTCTAACGGAACTGCAGCGCGAGTGACACTCGAACAGCGAAAAATCTAGTACAGTTTTAACGTTTGTTTTCTGACTCGCATTCATTTCTTTTTGCGGCGACCGCAAAAGCGTATCTCGCAGCAGTGACCGTGCCGAAAGAAATAAAAATATCCTGACGTAATACGCAGTTTAAAACTAATCTGCAGAAACACGTTGGGGCGAATTGAACTTTCTCTCGCGCGAGAGAATCGTACCTACGTGTTTCAGTTATTCCGCCGAATAAATGCTTCATATTATTCCCATAATTGAATCTTTTTCATTTTCGTTCCGTACTGAACTAAACACGTTGAAAATTGCAAAAGTTGTAATATATCTCTGAAGTTAGTCTAATTAGTCTAATAATTTTTGTCATTTTTCGTTGTAACGTTTAAACTAAATCCTTCGCTGAAATACGTTAAAATTTCCAAACAATTTCTGTATTTCTGCGTTTCCAAATGTAAGAATTTACATAAACTTTACCACTCGACTATAGTATAGTTACATTAACTCTTTGCTATTAGAATAACTGTCACTGAATCTAACGTCAAACTAATCACTTAATAACATCAATGTCAGCATAATGTTCGTCTAGCGTTACTGTGAATATCAATCTACTGATAATCTAAATAATAGTATGCCCATATCTAATCTACACGCGTATGCGAACGTCTAATCCTATCGATGAAAATTAGGAACCAAGAGCAACATTCGTGGAGACGTTGAAACGTTGTAAAAATTGCACGAACTGCGGGTGAACATCGCGCGACGTTAACCGATTTCCTTACCGGAGATGAATTCTCTCCTCAAAGAGTTAACCGTCGACATCCGAGGCGGATGTTTCGTCGAGGGAGAATGGACGTTGCCATCAGTGTGTTGTCGACGGGACCGTAAAAAACAGAGAGCAGGGCGCATCCGATTCGAAAGGAACGAGTACAGTGACGCAGAGCGTGGAAGCGATAGAGAGGAGAAGAGGAAAGAGGACGGAGGGTTTGGTAGGATCGAGAACGGGAAGAAATGGAAAGACGAACGGGGAGCGGGGCGAGGCGAACACGAAAAATGCATCGTGCTTTGATACACGAGAACGATGCACGATCGGTGTACGTGTGTACACGCGTCCATAAAGTGTGGAATGCTTGGCCACGCCCGATCGACGGTCTGCTGAAGGAGCACATGGGAGTTGAAAAGGATACCGAAGGGATGGAAAAGAGCAAGAAAGCTGAACCGTCGAGCGCAGGCCTCCTCTTGACTCTCACTCCATCACCTTTTCGCGTCTGTTGTTTTCGCGTTTTTCTCCGTCGAATCGCTGCGAGTAAATACGTTATTGACGAGGCAGACGCCGTAAAATCGAACGAACCATCGCCAGAAGAAACACCAGCGACTGCTCTTTGCCCGCGTCGGCCCAAGCAAACGAATTTTTAATCCCCCTTACTGTTCTCGCGCTCTCGCTATTTATATTCCAGAGATACGTCGTCTCTTTCTTTTCTTTTTATTTCTCTTCCTTTTTTAACGACTGAGAACGGCGAATCGCCGCGTCCGTTGGAGCAAGAACGCGAATTATGACGTTTCCAGGGGACTATGGCCGCTTGGACGAGAACTTTTGTCGATACTTCGGTTTTCATTGTGCGACGCTTCACGATCCAACTCGCCAACTTCTTTCTGACGGGACGGGAAATCGACTTGGAACGGCAGACACGCGTTTTTATTATTTTCCACTTTAATAACACGCTTTGAGGAAACGTTTACGAAGCGTTGAACAGGCTGGAAATTGTCTGGCATTCGGTGGCAATAAGAAGTTTTAACGATTTCAGAGTAACACGACTTCTGAAAGTGATAAAGATTGACCAGCGATAAGGAATTCGAGGAAAATCGTCTTCTGAAATACGCCGGAGATGGATTACGTAAAAATTTACTTGCTGGTATTTTTACGTTATAAATCTTACGTTCTAATGATTTTGTAAATTTAATAATCGTGTAATTTTAAACGTTCGAGTTTAACAAAGTTGCCTGTGTTTATTTCAAAGAAATTTTTCAACTACGACCAGTATCACGTTCTTCTCGATCGGAATCATATAGATTCGTAAAATTTTGTTCGTTTTTCAAAAGCTACCGAGATAGCAGAGGAGCGCTAAGGCGATAGAAACGTATCGGCACGAGCCGATAAATCTCTCAAAAATCGAGATAAAAGCCGAATTGGAGCACAGTTGCTCAGTGACTCGTGAACTCGAAAATTCAGTGGCCGTAGAAAAACAAATATCGAAAGAGAAGCAGTAACTCGAGAAACGGAAACGAGTCGGAAACGCAGCATGAGTTTCACGGACGATTCGCGTTAATGGAGCCAAAGGCATGGTTCATCGATCAGAAAGACTGCGAGACTCAGTCGGTCTGTTTGGCGATTCGAAAATCGTGGTCGGGTGAGAATGTATCCGAGGTCGAGGTTCGATAACGGACAGGCGCGGAATTCTTGCGGAATTCTGGCGAACGGAAGTCGAGGAATTCGAGACGAATGCGTAGGGACGTTCGTCTTGAGGCGTATCTCAGCCAGGCTCCGGTGACTATTTGGTATTCACGTCTGCTGTGTCCTGCAGACAGAATTTGACGCATGGACAACTTAATGCCGACTTGGAACGAGTCTTCGACGTCGAGACGCGCGTTCCGTCCCTTGGATTCTGTACATCGAATTATTCGAAGACTCGTGAATCTTACTGCGTCTCGGTTTCGACAAATCCATCTGTTCCATGGAAAATTATGCAAAAGACCGAATCGTACAAATCGTACGTTTAAACAACTGAACGTTTGGAGACGAAGATGCACGGAGAATGAAATGTCGATATAAAAATCGTTCGACGTGGGAAGATATTTTGGAGAAAATGATTCTGAAACACTGTCGCGAATGAAGAATAGATTTTTTGTGAAGATATTTGTAGATTGATATACTAATAGATTGAAGAAATTTTATAGCGATTTGCAAACCTTGTTCATTACGTTAAAATGATATTACGTTCGTGATGTATTTATCATAGGTGAAGGATAGAGTTACAGATGAAAATATATAATTGAAGGAGAAAGGATTAAAGGATTGTAAAGTACCGTCATAGATGAAATTACAGAGGGACGAATCGATGAAAATGTACGAATGAAAAAGACGTGATATATGCGTTGGAATAATTGGAAACGGACTCGACAAATTTATAAGCACGTTAAGAAGTAACAGAGAAACGTAAGAGACTGCGAGTTTTCTATATAAAATTTAACGCAGATGAAGATTTATTGCAAATCTAATATGAAATACAAAGGAAGATAAGATTTTGTCATCTTCAGTTTCTTTCGCAAGTTCTTTCTACGTCAAAAGTACGGAATAGGTATAAGTCGCTTGCAAAGAATTCTATTCCATCCCATATTCTCTTGGTAAACCTCCTTCCGAATAAATTTCATAATATCGGTCGAACCAGCGAACGTCGGAAAGAAGGCAGAATGACGGATACGTTTAATGACTGAAACTTTCCAAGGATTCGGCGACGCAGTTTACGAAAATCACTCGAGACGAAAAGTAGTTTTTCGATTATCCTCTTGGGTTGCCAACAATTTCCTCCTCTTTGAACCCGAAAACGGTAGTTCGCGTGGTTCAATACCACCGATGGCGAAAACATCTCTTTATACGAGGCTTGTGCATCCCGGATCGAGGCTCGGGATTAATATTCATCAACGTATAGCCAAGTTTGCAAGAGTATTTTCGAAACTTCGAGAAGGTTAGCTGACGTCGAGTTAGCGCAGATGTCTCGTGGAATATCGCAACGTTTCTTATTCGCAAATTCTTATAAAAATGCACGAACGTGTAAGCGGTATAGACTACGAGAGTAGAAGAAGAAGAAGAAAAAAAAGAAGCAAATGCAGCCGAGTGTAATGCGAGATTTCACAACAATGCGTGAGCTTTTCATCCGTCCGAGGCAGTCAAGAATGCTATCCTTTTCAAGAACAACGTAGCGGAAAGATGCGCATTCTGAAAAAAAAATCGCCCATTATTCTTCCGTTCTCGTACCTAGTTGAGCAAAATAGTATTACAGTCTTTGGTTTTCGCCTGATGGAAACCCAGCTCGTCCCTCATTCTAATGGGATTGCTTTTAAATTTAGGAGCCGTTCGCATTAATTTCACGTCGACTTCCATTGTTGCGCTAATTTCCTACATTGATACGGATCATGTCAATTTCACAAGTATTATTATTATCGAATTCAGACCAATTAACTTCTACGGTTATTTGTCACTTTGTTCAGGTTAGAGATTAATATTGGCTGCTCGTTCTGTTCGCTTTCCGGGTCGCTGTCGATTATCAGAATTTATCGATCTCGATCTACATCATTCAAAGCCGGTATTAGATATAATAGAATGAGTAGATGTGAAAGTCTATAGTTTTGTTGAGACGGCCACCGAGTTCTCTGTAAATATTTTTCTCGCAAGAAGTCCGTCTCTAAAGATCCGCGGAAATTGCGTTTTCCCGTTTTCCACGAAAGCTAATTACACAGAGTGCTACTACATTCAGCAGATAACGGATAGAACAATTTAAGAGTTAAAGTTTCGCTGTTGGTTAGGGAAATTTCTAATTAACGATCGGTCGAACGAATCCCTCGAATCCAGATACTTTATCTGCTTTCCTTTGGATTTGCTTAATTACACGGAACTTGTACTCACAGCCTGTTTGAGACTATTTTACGATAGATGCCTGATCAGCGTTGACCTGTACTACTGACGTGTACGCTTAATCGTTGGTAGAATTTTATCTTCCATGTATTCGCGTTTAATCACACCATTCCATCTAACGCGTAACCTGTCCCATCGTTTTTCCATTATTCGATCCAATTTAATGAATCTACAAAAAAACTTGTAAGACGAAGTTACCTTTATGTCGCAATAAGCTTCGTTGTGTTCCACTGTCAATAAACCAACACGTATATACGTATACGTAATACAAATGTAAAGGTTTCACATTGTAATAAGCTTCGTTATCTCCAATTGACGGTAAACTAGCTCGAGTACGATGTAAATGTGAAAATAAGAGTTAGTTCTCGACTGAAAACGAACCGTGTCGAACTGTCGTTTGATCGATTTCGGGTGCCAACCAAAATTCTCCGCGTTACACGTCGTGTAACGTTCCATCAAGCTCTTCGCTCGTTTTCGGCCGACAAAACAAATATTTCCCATGCGAAGTCGCGGCGACTGCACAAAAATCTGGACCATCGTTTATCGAAACCAATCATGCACGCGTGGTCCATCAGTCGTTTCCCTCTATCACGTGTCTGTCCGATTAATAACGACGCTATTCGACCCACTATTTTGTTCCAGCACTAAGCTTTCGATTTGGCAACACGCACGAATGCGCCAGATTTTCTCCGTGACGTTTCATTTTTGTTTGACAGATTTGCTTCGTCTCGTTCAGTTACTAGCGTGTCGAGCAAAAAAGAAAACGATTCCTTTATTGTGTTCTATTTTTCAAAGATGCGGGATGTCGAGAACGAGACGATGAAAGTATAAAACCTGTATGAAGGGAATTAAAGTGGAATGAAAATGCACTTAAAATGGAAGTGAAAATTTAACAGAAGAACAAAAACCAGATTTGTCCCTTCGTTCCACAAAAAATCATTCGACTCTTCAGAAAATGTATTGTCGTGAATTTATGAAATCTCGATGAAAAATCCCAAGTTTTTCACTTTGATCACTCTGAGAGTTCCAGAGTACAGTGATACGAATTGAATCTATTATATTTAAGTCAAAATTTATGATAATCTATAAAATTGTTAAAATCTATAGTTAGTGGATAAGCTTAAGTTAGTGGATTATTCGATAATACATACACGTTGGACAGATCGTTTGTAATTCTACGGAAGTATTCTGTTAAACTTATCAAATATTATCATTCGTACTCTTCTGTTCTGGATCCTTTTAATTCTCTTTTGAAGAGAAATATATGTCAATGAAAAGAGAGTTTTGAAATCGTAGAAATTATTTTAAATTAATAATATACTCTTTCAATTAATAATATACGAAAGTACAGATGTCTGATCAGCATTGACCTATACTACTTGGACTCTTGTAATTCATCCTCATAGCTGCTGCCGTATTAAAAGATATTTTCTAGTGGTGAGCACGTGCGTGAGTGATATAGACACTTTGATAACGATATTTAACTGTACGACAATTACCTCCGCGGCTGCATTGTACGTTTTTGCATCTTTTATTCAGCATTTGCGTCATCCAGATCAGAATAGACAAGAAAAATAGACAACCAAAGTAAATAACATTGTCTCAGTAGCATGCTTCTACATATCACGTAAATATTTATTACACGCCCATTATTCTACGTGTCTGATAAATTTCACTGATGAGTAAACAGATTAAAAATCAATGTGTAGAATCAACAGCCCGGAATATCTAACACGAGAAAGAGTAGTTAACCTTTTAACCGTATTTTATGCTCACTGAATAATTGGTTAACTAGCCTGTATTATTCATACCGCGAGCTCACAGAATATAAGAATTGATAGACAGCCAAGCATTTCTGCTGGTAACTAATGTTTCGATCAGAATACGAAGATAATTGTTGGAATTACGTTTACAAAATGTATAATTTTATTTTCAAAGGAGCAACGTTATCGGTAATAAATCGAATACAAAAGCATGAAAATTTTCTAGTCAAGGACGTAATTTTATTGACAAGAGTATAAAAACTTTAAAATCATATCTAAAGAACATATCAGATTTTCTCTTTAAACGCGCAATTTTCATAATGACGGATGAAACATAGAAACTCGAAGATTTCGACATCGGAATTACGATGAAACTTTATTTTATCTAGAATTGGAAAATACAATTTCATTGATAATGAATCATATATGGGGACTTTAAATTTATGTCAGTACCGTGTTGAAATTTCTAGAATTACTGGAATCATGTCTACAGGGTGTAGTAATTTCTTCTTAAAGATAGAATTTCATTAAAAAAGAATCGAATATAGGATCATTAATATCTGAGCCATCTGAATTTTCGATTTTTCCAATGAATTAATCAAATTTGCATTAATTGAAACGTATGATATGATAAAAGTTGGCCGCGAATAATTACTGAAAGGAAGAAAGGAACGTCCGTGGCTGTTAGCTCGTGATCGAAATTTAATCAACGTTCATATTTAGAACGCTGCGCTGTCCGGAATGGGGGTGTAGATACTATATCGATGTGTTTGACAAAGCCAAATATATATATATTAAATTGAAAGTACGAAAGTCGAAGTTCGAAAGTTCGTTAGAAAAACAGTCATTCGATGGAAAGTTTGAATTCTCGCTCTCATCCCTGAAAAGAAAGATTTATACACATAAAAACGTTGAACAAACTCAAAAGTACTATTTCACGTGTTTTACAAAAGATAGCTTGAATCACAGATTGAAATATATCATAAATATTTACGATTTCGTGTAATAAATAATATTTATATATTTTATTTGTCACAGATTGGATCATGAATTTATGATGGTTACATATCATAAAAATGTAAAATCAATTACTAGGTACAATATCGGAAAAATATTAGTTCTCGTAATATTTTCCATAGAAATGGATTTTCGTGGACAACGATTGCATTGATATTTAAATTGTAAGGTGTCATAAAAAATTGTGCAACAGATCGCGCAAGATTACTCAATCTACTTAAAAAGTGAATCCTTTTGTAGAATCTAGACTTATTGGACAACACGTTAATCGGGTCATGCATTAACTAGAAACTTCTGCAATTAAGAAAATAAAGATTAATAAAGACAATTCAATTTCAGTTAGCTCAGTTTTAGTTCTTGGAAATTTAATATAAATATAATATGATTTATTCTTGATAGGATTAAAACGACATAGGAAGATAGGGAATTTTTTAAGAAAGAAATTATTATTCTCGGACTATTGGCGATTCAAATAATGAGCTATACGCCTTTTTTAGTTAACAGATTAACGGATTAATAAATAATAATGTTTCTCTTTTTACTTCTTTTTATTTAGGTTAGGGGTAAAAATTTCTTCTCTAAAAATATTTTTTACTCTTGAATCGATTCGTATAGTTAAATATTCATCATCCTTATAATGAATATAAGACAGGAACTAAAATTTACCATACCGAATACTTCTAAAGTGAAATTTGTTTGTAAATCGAATAGGAATTTGTAACTCATCACGTCAGTACCAGAATTTCAACAAATGCGTTTAAAATAATTTCTCAAACGCGTACCGTCACGCGACCAAAGATTAATTCCAACATAGAACGACCGAGAATAACTCTCGACGTTTCTCCACGGTTCGTTGACAGTCTACCAGCCGTGTTCCGCAAAAATATGGGCTACCGATCAATTTTTCAGCTCGCAACACTCAAAACAAGGTTCATCCGCGAAAAGTAAATCTCTGGTAACATCCTATTCCGCAATTGTACTCATTCAGGCTCGTCAACAAATCTGGTTAGCTTACGCGGTATTAAACCGATCGATTCTGAAGTTTCCGTTAAAAGTTGAACGCAAAGCTGACTGCGATGGTCAGACATAACTAATGAACTATTCTGTTCCCGAGTATACAAAAGGATATGCGTGATTTCCTTTTTAACAAAACTTGTAAACTTGTTATCACGAAGGAACGCTATTTTTTGAGTAAAATTCTCAAATTTCTTAGAGTAATCGCAACAATAAGTTACGAAACATTCAAAACGATTTTACGCGTTTTTTACAGTTACTATCATCCTCCGTGTTTAATTTCTAATTTTATTATCTGCAACATAATTAGGTAGTACACTCGCAGTCACGAGTATATATTGGAATCCTAAATTGAGTTAAAAAGTTCTATTTTATCTATCACAAGGCCAAATTATTCAACAGAAATTCTTTTCAAATTAAAATTATGTCCTGACTGAATAATATTTTTCCCGATATTCACTACAAGCTCGCGCTTCTGTCGATGAATTAAAGAAGATAGACTTGGCGAGACAGACACCGATGTAACGATCTACTTGCAGCGAATCGTCACGTTTTTCAAAAGAAGCAAAACTCTGTGCCGTTACAGATCGTTCGAGAAATAAAATAAAACCTGAAGTGTCGCAGGAATCGCAGGATTTTCCTAATCGTGGCAAACGAAGCGCAAAATGCAACGATATCGTTTCCGTACCAAGGAGAAATTTATCCTAGTAACAGCGGGGACGATTTCCTCGTAATGCGCAGAAGATCGAAGGGATATTTCGGTTTAAGACATCTTGCGGTGCATCTGTTCATGACAGATGTGTATTTCCATGCGGATAGCTGTGTATGGTTTTATACGTGACTGATGTGGCTTGTCGGAGGATAGTGGATAAATTCGAAGCGTAGGGAGAATTATGTACATATTTGATGCTCGAGTATTGAGGATATATAAAAAGATTTCAGTTCTGAGATTTAGAATTTTATGCGCGAGGCTTATGCGATAGTTGATAATTACTAAATTGCAGGTTAAAATAGAACGTAAGAAATCAAAATTAACGATTTACGAAATGATTATCTCTTCGTCCCTAAAATTTTCTGCGTTTTTCACGCCAGGTGCGAAGTGCATACCATTAACCTGTTGTAGCAAATTTATATTAATAATCGCTTCAATGTATTTACTATATTATAGTAATAATTGCTATGTGATGGTATTTAAGACGTGAAACTAGTACTATGTTTGATAACGTATCATTTACTATTCTCTGTCGAACCTCTGGAGGATTACATTGAATAGAAATGTACGATACGTCGATTGAAATATTCCTTTGAAAAGAGAATCCGCCTTTCTAGGTGCATTCCCATCGTATTAAATCGAGAGTGCGAACAAAACGAGTCCCTGCATCGAAAATAATAAGAATCGCTTGGAACGTCTTTCAAAGTGAATTTTTCGCGCTGGGGACCGCAAATTTCAGATCAGCCTGTTTTCTTCGAGCAAACTCAACTTTCCTCGTTGGAAGTTACAAAGAATACCCGGAAATTCAAAGTCCTGCGACGCCACGAGCCATCCAACATCAATCGAACGGACGTGTTTCCATTCGACAAACAGTTTCTCTGCTTTCCCGCGGTAATTCGCCGATAAAGGACAGGAATTGATTATCGAGAAGGGAATTACGATAAGACAGGGTGAAATTTAAAATCTTCATTGCGCTTAATTTAACGATGTTATCCACATTGAGCGGACTAGATGGAGGATTCAGGACAGGTCTGCTTTACGTCGGAACTAGACGTGGGTTGGATCAGAGTTCCATGAGAATCGTGTTTCTCTTTGTACAGGGAAACGTGCTTTCACGTTGATAGAACTTTGATACGTTCGATAATTTTCCGGCAGAAGGATGTCAGACTATTTCACGGATTAACTCTCATTGTGTCGATACGACGATGAAAACGATAGAACGCTTAAGAAGTCTATGAATATTCACTGTTAGAAATCTACAGATATTATAAATATTTTCTCCGAATTTTCTAACAGCCAACGAATAGCGTAGAAATGTTGAGTTGCAAACATTATATTTCACAGACAATCGGAAGAATTCTTTTTTAAAGATTTCACGCGCCTGCTACCTAGTATTCTCGCCGTACGAACAAATTTGTAGTATCGACGCGCACCTTCCGAATTGCTCTTCGCTCATCAACGATGCTTTGGCATAAACATTCCTTCAGTTCTTAATCACTCGTCGTTTACACGAATTCTCGTTTCTACAGTAGTATAGACTTTTATTGCACCGACACGGGTGGACGTGTGGGGAGATCAGAGAGTACTGCTGAGCCACGTCCGGACGATCGATCGTGATGTCCTGGCTCCTTATTTCGGCGATGAGTAACCGCACAATCGCGAAGGAATATCGACCGCTTAAATAACAATCAAATGTCCGACACCTTGCCGATCATAAAATGACGCAGTAAATAAAAAAGGAAAAGAGTCCTCGTAAATATCAAATATCCTCGTCTCTGTCATAAAATTCGTAAGTAACGAAAACAATCGAAACACTACTTTCTGAAACAATGTTCATAGTCGATTCGTGTTTCAACGATGGCGGTCGTGTATGTACAAAAATGGGAGCTGCTTTTACGAGTACTCGAAGCTGGCGAGGTAACAGAAAAGGAGAAACATACCTACGGAAGTGCAATCACGAATTATTTCCTTTTTAAGTTCGATAAACAAGCCTGCAACCGACGAGTTTTATAGCCTTAATTCCAGTTGCTCGTAAGAAACTTGGATATTCATTCGCGGGAAATTGAAATGGGACAAACTGTCGCTGGGCCGCTTTATGAACTGCAAAACTTGATTTCGCCGACCCGTATTCGCGGCCGAGGGCGAACTTTTCTTCGAAAGTTGCTCCTTTTCGCTCCGCCGCCGCTGCAAACCGGATCGGTAACTCGCTGGTTTTCCTCCAAGTAGCGACCACCCTCGGATCTACTGCTGTTTCGTTACTTTTTCCAATCCTTTTTCCGACGTAGCAGGCGAATTTATCAGGGTCGTGGAAAGTTTGCAAATCAAAGTTGTATCGGAATGTTTCCTGACGCTGCGCTGCCTGCGTGCTTCCTCGCTTCTCGTTCGACGCTAACTCTGTTTGGTCTTTCCGATCTGCTTTTGGGAAGCAGCGGCGGACGTTTGACGAAGGAACGTTAAATGTTTTAGCAAATGGGAATTATCAAGCATCAAAGTGTAATGTACTTTCGATGTACAAGAAAATGTTGGAAGGTTTATCAGCGATCTGGTCGTGAAATAATTACCGAGTTCTATGTACTTGGTGGAAGTTTTTGGTCGTCGAATTTTCATGTTCCAATCTCGTTCGTTTTCTTAGAAAAGGGGCGCTTTATGATTTAAAAATGCATTTGAAATTTTTATTTTTAACTAAGAAGAGTAGTCAGACATATCCGGGCACTTCCTATGGCCTGAACTGCTTCTTCCAAACGAGAGAAATGAGAAGATTACAAAGTTGTCTTTTCCTCGAGAGCGTTATTGTAATTATTACAAAATATTATTCATATCCACTGTACATTATATGTATGTATTTCTATATCTATATAAATATTACTTCGTTAATTTTACACGACTATCATATTTCTCTTTGCTACTGTAACTCACAAACTCGCGTATCTCTGCAAATATTGTCCCCGTTATCTTCGTTGTCAAAAATCGACGTCAGAGAAACGTATTACTTTTACAAGAAGCAAAAAGCCAAATCTTTTTTGCAATTTTTCGAGTATAATTAAGTTGCCTGAATGACATGATTTTTCAAATTGACCGACTTGTTCGCAATTCGTTGAAACTTCTAATAATTTTCTAGTCGCGTTTACTCTACAGAGAAGTTGTTTCTGCGCGTGGATAAATTCGAAAATTTACAACTTTAACTTCAACGTAACGAATAGCCCGTAACGTGTAACATTTCCAATAACTGCCTCCCGCCAAACAGGAACAGGGAACCGTATTCATCCATCCATCACGCTGGAATAAGAATATCATTTACCGCGTCTCCGTTCGCGCGTTTATATTTCGCGGGAAACACGTTCACGCGAGAAAAGCCTGTATATCATGATTAAGTCAATGCGAGGCGACATCAATACCCTCGCTACAATATTTCACAACGACGGGCTGGAACAGTCGACAGTAGTAGGGTCATGTACCACGTCATTGTGGCCCGTGTAAGGCCCAATATGTACTCGCGTCGTATTCACGTTCTAGCAGTATTTTTATAGACAGATCATGCACTTTTACAGACAGATATTATTTGTACAGACAGATGTGCAAAGTTTAAAGATTCTTATATATACACAGGGTGGTTGGTAACTGGTGGAGCAAGCGGAAAGGGGGTGATTCTACGCGAAAAAAGAAGTGGAAAATATAGAATAAAAATTTTTCGTTCGAGGCTTTGTTTTCGAGAAACTCGACTTTGAATTTTCGCTCGGTACGCGTGCACTTTATCGCGTCTCGTTATAACGCATCTCACTGTAGATCATTGTCTCGATCGACGTTACGTTGATAAACGCTTCCAATGTGACCGAAGTGTTTTTCTACCTATTAACTTACTATCTGACTTTTTTATTCTATATTTTTTTTA
Organism: Bombus confusus; assembly: GCA_014737475.1. NCBI lineage: Eukaryota > Metazoa > Arthropoda > Insecta > Hymenoptera > Apidae > Bombus > Bombus confusus. The sequence goes on from JACXIV010000015.1 coordinate 1,554,939, forward strand.
TTCTATTTTTTTATTCTATTTTGTTATTCTATATTTCCGACTTCTTTTTTCGCGTAGAATCACCCCCTTTCCGCTTGTAGCACCAGTTATATATACCTGTATATATACCCTGTATATATACAGGGTGGTTGGTAATTTATTGTAGCGAAACAACGTATTATTTATATTATTAGAAAGGTATTATTCGTTTATTTTCGGTCTATAGTGCGAAAGTAACGCGTGTCTTCCGCGTGCACAGAGCTTAATACACGCAGAGCTTAATAAACGTGACCCAGCTCAGAAGCACATAGTCTGATCAGAATATTATCGCCATAATTATTCCTTGCTACAAGTCGCTATTTAAAAATCTTCATGTATCACACATCTGGGAATTACAAGCTCGTTAAATTCAAGAAGTTAAGACTACAATTAATCAACAGTGGACTATATATCGTTAAAATGTGGGGACAAAGTGACACGTGTCGGCCATATGTATAGAACTTAATGCGCCTTGACACAACGGCAACCGAGCTCGCGAACACGCGGCCCGATTAGAATATTATCGCCATAACAGCGTGTACAATGGCGAGTCGTGTGGCGATCTATGGTTTCACAGTGTCACGCATGCGATAAATTAACGCCACGCACCGGACACCGAGGGTCACTACTCGCACACGATACTTTACTCAGGAATTTCTGTATTTCATGTTACACGCTGCATGCGCGATCATTAAACGACGAATAAAATACAGTTAGCCGCTTTCCCGTAACAGGATTGTACGTCGATCGATCAATGAGGAAGTTTCACCTTCCTTTTTAATTGCTTTGTTTCTTTTTTCTTTTTTTTAAGGAATATGTGATTGTCATTAAATGGCTATGTAGAAGTAACGTTGTTGACGATGTACAGTGTGAACTCGATCGCACGGATCAATTATTTGTTAGTAGACTGCTGATGTTTATGAATTTATAGGAAATTTAAAAGTAGTACAAACGTATAGAATGCACAGAATATGCAGAAATACGAAAAAATATCCAAAGTATTTCTACTCGAATTTCTATTTAGGTTCCATTAATTCAGATATATTCAGAAATACACGTATTAAATTGCATAGATATCTACAGACTATTTATTAAAGTATGTTAAACATACGTCGCATAGCAAATGCATCTTCGTTTGACATGCGTAATGTTATACGATTTCTGCGGGCATATTCTGTTGCGTTAGTTCCAATGAAAATAATGCGAACATCGACGTTGCAGCCCAAATCAATTTTCATATGTTTCCCCGAATAAAGAAAAATATATCTGTGAATTATTATATTTCGAAATAGGCGAAATGGTGTCTTAAATTCTTTGAAGATTCAATTTATAAATTAGTTTCTCGAAGCTGCTTGCAACCATAAATGGTTGCGAAACTATGTGTAAAGTAGTTTTTCTGTTCTAAAAAAAAAAAATTAGTTTTTCTATTCGTTCATAGCTTTTTAGAGAGTACGAGTGTAAGAGTGACTTACACGCAAATGTAAAGTTACCTTTAATTTTCATTCTTAAAGTATCTTTGATAAAAATGTTCCATTAGAAGCTACGATCTCGGCCTCTGATTTTCGAATCTAGGATTCGCGCAGTTCTTGCTAATTCACTCTACTTGTTCAGCTTATTTGCGTAATAGGCGATGCGTGACTCTCGTTGCGACGAGAATTTTCAATTTCCTTCTGCCGCCGTAATTGTGTTCAGTTAGTGGGCAAAATGGCGAATTATATAGAAATAGGACAATTGTACCGTTGTTTCGCGAATTCTACTTTTATTTGTTTGAGCGTGTATTTATTTTTATCCAGTCGATTCCTTTGACTTTTTGTTGAATTTTTGTTTTGCAGGATGATGGTAGATCGAGAGGAACATTGATGATACCCCGTTTATATTTTTGTTGATTCGGTGTTCTACGAATGTCTATAAATTTTGGTCTTTATTTGTCTTTGATATTTTCGTAGCAATTTTTGCTAAATATTGTTTGATAGGTGTATTTTTGAGGAGGCAGGGAATTTTGAAGTACGATACGTTTAAACAGGAAGATTATATTTTATGAAAAATTCTGATTTTCTGCTTTAAAACGATAATGTTAATCATCATATCGATTCTCTTTATAAGAGAAACCTTTCTTAACTGTCTTTCAGGTACTTGAATACACGTGATGAATTAGCTAGAAAAATTAATGGACTCTGCATGAGCGAATAATTAAACAATTTTTAATACAAACTTGTCCAATGAATCCTCTTTCTATATTTGAGAAAGGAAACAATTCATCTTGTATCGTCTATCACGGAATAGTTTGATAAAATGTATTTTCATAATCCGCATAATATCTTGAATTATTGCAACATGCTTATTATAAATTAAGAGATAATGCGTACAGAGAATGAAATATAACTAGACGAATATTATAAATGGTCGTACAATTGCGGATCAGACGCTAATATAAAAACTAAGTAAAATACGAAAGGATTAAATCGTAGCTCGTTAATGAAACGAGGTGCATCGCTTGGATACCGTGCACCTGAAATCTAAATGAGAAATACGAATTGAAATGCGCATTACAAAATTATCGAATCGTCGCGACTGAGGAGGTGTAAAAAATGCAAATACCGTAATAATCGATGAAAAACGAAGGCGCAAAAGGTATAGAACGGTGTCCCATCGAAATTGTAATATCGGAATATTGTAATGAGGCTATTGATATTCCTATAAATTCGCTTAATCGAAATGCATGTGCAGTTACGTTCGCCATACGTTTAAATGAAACTCGTAGGGTCTAGATATTTCATTTCGTTCCATGGGTATTTGTTATAAATGTATAGAGCGAGACACGTCATCGAAGCCACTTCGATGACTTTGTGCATGCACTGTAGCTAGATATTTAGAAACTAAAATTGGTTAAAACTTGAAAATAATTCATTTTTATACTTTTCTAAATTTTGTACAAGTTTCTCGGTCATCTTGAATTTTTGTTAAATGATAGTCAAATGAAAATTGCGGTTAACGTTAAAAATTTAATTGACGTTAAGTTTACATTATTTTTATTGTTACATTATTAGCGGTTACTGCTTAAAGATCACGCTAGAAGATAGAATATTTTATTTTATTAAAAACTTTGCAAATTTTACTGCTACGATAATATTGACAACATGGTAGCACGAATAACCACGATAAGCACGGAACGTCATATTATATTTCATGTTCGTATCATTGGCTGCGCATCTTTACAATGGTGCAAAGATATAATATACAACTACGTTATACTGACATCAGCTTCAGGTTTTGATCGAAATTCTACGAAATGTCACTAATTGTCACAAAAATTGAATAGACGAGTTTGAATTTCGAGTTTGAACGTATAAAGATATTTATACAACAGCAAATTAGGAAATAATTAGACACAGAAAATGAACGAACTTTGTCCATCAATTAATACTAATTATCTACCAAGGTACATGACTTTATAATCAATTTAACGAAATATGAATATAATAATATAATTATAATAAACAAACATATAATAATATAATTCGTTTGTTTCGTTCAGTTTCAGTAGAGTTAATACAGGACAGTTGCGATAGAAAGTACAGAAACGAAATAAAATATAAAATAGATGCGTTGAATTGCAAGGACTCGAGTATTTTGTGGTAAAATATTTCAGGTATTAACTTCTTCACGAAATACTCGGCTCTTTAACAACAATGCGAAATCGTGAACAATGAGATTCTCTAATTCATGTACAATTGCCTAATAACGTGATGCCTGTGGACATAATGGTAATAGGAAATGCATTATATTCCGTGCAGCTATTTCAAGCCATTAAACGTTACGCATTTAACAATTTCAATTTAGGTGTCCCGGCGAGACATTTGGACGCAGAAAATTGATCAATCTTCTCCGCGATATTAACTGATAACTGAAACGAAACGAGATTGGACTTTCATCGGCTTTTTAATTGTAGGTACTATTCCGGAAAAATAATTTTCAAATATTATATTTGTAGAAAATTTTATTTCAATATTTCTGGACAGATGAAACCGTGTGATTGTAAGCCAGTTTTAATGCAAAAAAAAAAAATGATAATTAAGTGTAATACAAAGCAACACAAAATAAAATCATTTAGTCTTCATTCCGCAGAATGACATCTTTTCCCCTACTTTCGTTCATTGAAATTAATCAAACTACATACACATTTCCAGAATAAATTTAATCATGTCCATCTAAAATCTTGGATAGCGATGTACGTTTCTTTCGTCCTAATCTCAAGCACTAAATACATCTACGCATACGGTCTGTATCATTCGAAATTCACTTGTTATAAACAATCACACCAATTTCCCATTTTCATATATTTCACGTATTTCTCAACTTTCTAGACAATTTTGATATTAATTTTTGATATCCTAGACAATTCGAAATATTTTGTTCTATCCATCTTACTTTACTCTAAATATTTTGTTCTAAAATTAAATAAACACAGAATGTAAAATTTAACACATACATATCAATGGTGTATATACATGATATTTTCACGTGTCTCATAAATGTTTAATCCCACTTAAAAACCAGGAAATTCGCGAAAAAATCTCTGACAGAAAAAAAATACTACTGCGTGGAATAACTGTGGAGCGAAAATTCCGAGTGGAAAGGATTTTAAAAAATGTATCAAGCCAGTCGACCGAGTGATTCATAAACATCCGCACCTTTTAGCAGAGCATTTCATACGATATCTCCTCCCACCTGTTAAAATTAATATCCACCCTCGAATTTACTGCGAGTACGAAGTCTATAAAAATTATAGGGAACGCGTTTATCTAGAGCCACGTTGATTCATGCGAAGTCGATATTAATACTGTTCATAAATATGGGTACGCGGCGAGCTAAGAATCGTTAATATCGCGAAGCGATTCTCGTTTCGACACGGAACGGCGGTAACGTGAACTCGCTGTTAATTAATCGGACGTCGATAATTAAAGGGAAGCCTGGTTAGTTCGATGTTTGTCTCCTGATACGAGTCTTTCCCCGGCAAATATTTGTTCGAATCGAGCACGATGTTCCAACCGAAAATATAGTCACATGGTTCCCTGACCGGCGACGAATTGAAATAATATTCGATTTTTACGTCTTCCGTTGAGCAATCGATTGCAGCCTCGTTAAAAGTCAAAATTTCGTTAAATTTTAATTATTAACGCCGGTGGATTTATTACGCGTGAAAATAATTATTCGTAGATCAATAATTTGCGAATCATTGAAGGGTGAATGAGATAAATTTGCTTCGAAGTTTGTTAAGAAAAAGTTGGTTTATTAAACGCGATATTCTTTATCTAATTAAATATCGTTGATAGCTTTTATTGAATAATGGTAATAACGAAGAAACGTTTGCGTTATGTCAAGTTTGTTTTAATAACGCTGATTAAGAGAATATCCCTTTGGTAATCGTGATATTTTCTCTCGATTAAACACTTCCAATGGCTTTCTTCGAGTAAACGAATGATTATCCAAATACTTAGAAATAAATGAAGGAAGAAAGATATAAATTTTAAGCTGAATTGTAACGTTTAAGTATAACATACGTTAAATTTTAATTTAATATTTTGAACGAAACTGGCATCTTTCAGCTATCACTTTAAATCCTACGAATATTAAAATCTGAAATAATCGTAAATCGAATTTCTTCGTGATCTCAAATGAATAAACGTATAGTTAACGTCATTCTCTGCGTTTTTTGAGCTAATAATCAATTTAATCACACCATCACCTTCGTCAAAATATTTCGTTCTAAGTTAAAACTCACACACGTATCCTACATACGGATCGACAATATTTTTTCTGAAGTGTGAAAAGCAAATGGAAACATAGGTTCTATGTCCAGGCACCGTAACGAGCTGTTGTTAAAAACGAGAATTAAGAACGTACACTCCAATTCGAAAGTTTCAGCAATTCTGTTCGGCGAATAAAAATCATTCAAGTTGGTACCTGTGCATATCGATATTGGTAATTTTTCTATTAGACATGTTTCAACATACTATTAATACATTCGTAAAATTTTATATTGATTTCCTCTGAAACTTTTTTTTGCCCGCCACTATATATATTTGTCTCGTGCTATTGTCGTTAGTTTTATAATTTTGGGCATCCTCCTAGTCTGTTCTCGAATCTGTTTAATCTGTTTAATTGTCTGTTTAATAATCTGTCTCCCATAACCTTCTCAAAATCATTCACATTTCAAAGCGAAACATGATCGAGACTGGCAAGTATCACACTTTTGAACGGGATTGTACCTAGACGGAGCAGCCACGGTTAAATATCGAAGTATCGTTTTCCCATCTTTCTCTTTGGTTTTTTCTTCGTTTTATGATAGTCGTTCTACGACAGTCGAGTTCCACGAGCCACGGATGTAAAAGCTCGCATAAAATATCTTCGATTCGTTTCTCGATGTATTCATGACCGTAACGCTGTCTCGAGGTTCATACATCAATGATAACGTCCTTATTGGATGGCACTGCGACACAGGGATTCCGTGTATCAGAGGATTAAACTATCGCGACATTCGAACTCCTGTTACGATATGGAAACGCGAATTCGCAGAGGAAACTCGTTCCCAGCCGCGAAATTCGCACAATTTTCCGGGAGATTGCATCCATAAAGATTTTATTAATTCGAGATACAGCACCGAGAACAGGCGCCTTTTTTCACCGGTCGTTCGAAAGATTGAGCGTTCCACCATTCTGCGATAAATAATTCTTTCCGAGTCAAGTTCCTTCAGAGGATTTATCGAATTTGATGTTTTAGTCTTCGTTTTATAATAAGTAGCTCTCTTCAATCGGTCTTTAACGTATTTCAAGAGTAATTTCATCGAGACGCAACCCTTCCAAACAATATTTTGTTACACTTTCCGTGGTTGGTTCGTGAGCATGATCATGGTTCTTAAAACATTGTATTATTATCATTTTGTTTTGTTTTATAATGCAACAGAATGAAGAGATAGTGGAATTTCGCATAATAGGATAGCCACTTTTCATATTGAACTTGGTTTAGTCAAATAGATATGAAGGAAATGGTCAGTTCGTTTCAATAGATTAAAGATTTCATATTTTTCATATTTTTTGTGCCTACTAAATTACCTATATAATAATACATATAATAATATCTGTAACAAGATATAACCGGAAGCTTGAGTACGGAAAGTTCTACTGTATTTTGGGTATATACAATTTTGTTATACGTGCTACTAATATAATAAAATTATTACAATGGAAAGGCAATAAACGTTAGATGGATACATGACGTTATTGCTTTATGGTCGTTTTAATGAGCATCCTGGATTACACATCGTAATTGAATTCACTAATGGAAATATAATATCGCGATCCGATTGTCAATAACAACAGACTTGTTAGATATTTCGACAATGGGAATATTTTTTGATTGGAAGAACGGTATTAATCTGGCTGTCGATATCGCGAACGTGACGTTTCCCATAGTATTACAAATAATACGGCCCCTGTAAAGTTTCAACTGGGGTACATCAATAAAATAATGCTGGTAAGCTTTTTACGAACGAACGTGTCCGATATTAATTGTCAATTTTCCACGTAAAGGTATACAGGATTTTATTCTTCTGCTCCTTTTTCTGACTTTTCATGGAACAGAGAAGACTCGAATCGTATTTCCATCATAGTAGGAGAATTATATTATCATGCAAGATATTCCAATATGTGTATTGGCAAACCGCTTATCCGACATAGATAGACGATAAATGTATAATTTTTTAATAAAATTTCATGAAACGCAAGGTTTTTTGTTGCATAGGATATGAGCTTCTGTATTCCGGTGAAAAAGATGAATACGTGGCGCTTTGAAAGATTCTTTCGCGTAAGATAAAATGTACAAAATGAAATTGTTATTGAATTAGGATATGTTTGAATTCTATGTCTTTTAGTAATTAAGGTAATATTTATATTAAAGAGCGGAGTAATATTTATTTGAAGCCGTAGTTGACCATACGCAAACGTTATCAACTTAATGTCTTCCGAACGTGTTCCTTTACGTTTCGCTCATTCTTTCCATAGCTGTTGTCTAAAACGTTGTTGTTTAATAATTAATGAAATTTAATTTAGATTGCTCCATCGATAGAAGTAGAGTAACGTTTACGTGCAAACTAGAAGTCTTAAACAGAGATAGCCTCAATAACTTTAATCCATTCCAAAGTGTCAGCCCTACTCATTATGCATAAAAGCATAACTTAGCTTCAACGAATTCACTTGAGACGTCGATTTGAAAACTCCATTTTCTCTTATCGAACTTATTTCAACGAAACGGCCTGCTCGGTATTTCCAATTTGATACTACGGTTCGCTATAAACACAACCGTGTTTCCATTCTATGTATGAGTATTCTTCGAGCATTTTTCCAATTTTTTCCAAATTTATCCAATTTACTAAAATTATACAAATTTAGTTTCTATTTAATTTCTATCTGTTTCCTCTGTGTTCCTCTTATATATTTTTATTCATGGTTGCTAAACTCACCAAGAATCTCTTTATACTAAAAATTACACAAATTACAAATTAGTAGATATCAAACTTATATTTAATAACAGTAGATAAATGTTACATTTGATAACATCGTGACGATAATGAAATACTAAAACTGATGTCCTCTGTACAAGATATACACGCGTGAACGTAGCTGAACATCTATATGATTTTAGCTATGACTTTAATCAACATTTTTCAGATTTTTCAGATCTTTGTCTACTCCTATTTCTAATCGCTCTATCCGAATATCCCACGCTAGTCTAACGTCAACGATCGTTTCACGATACGTTCTTATCGACAAAAGGCGCAAATGACGTGCTTCACCCCGCTGAATAAAGTATCGGCGCGTTAAAGTGGCTCTCGACGGATCGAGAGAACAACGCATGCTAATTTACGGGTGGCGCGCGGTGACTCGCCGATAAAACGAGCCACGCAGAATCGCACGGCCGTAGTAGCATCGACGCGCGTGAATGTGTAATGAGCGGAATATATCGGGCCACGGACTTGCCCTTTCCTGCGAGTCTTCATCCCTGCGCTCTTTTTCCGTGGTGGAACGCCGCATTGGTTAAACGATATCTACGATAATGGTGGATACAAGTAACGCCGAAGCGCAGCTACGCGATTTACCGATGTGGAGAAACGTTCGATCGAACGAATGGCGGACGGATTTCGTTGGAAAAGCGGCCACACTGGGCGCCACTCTAATCATCGTTAATGAATTTTCCCCGATCCCAGAAAAATTGCGAACGTTTTTCGTTCGACGCCATCCGATTACACGATCTTTTCAGGGAAATCTACATTCCAGGTCGTGTACTTTTTTCGTGTCGTATTTTGGCTTTGGTAATGGACGTCGCGTCTTTCGCGCGACGAGAGAGGAAAGTACAGAGAAGGGTAAGTTAGATAGAAATCGACGGTGCAATAAAATGACGAAACACTCAGAATGAATGATTTAAGAAACAATCGTTTCGAAATTGAAGGGATGTGAAGAAAAACCAGGAATGGAAACAGTGGGGAAAATGGACTCGGAACGCCTGAATAGTTTGTTTCTCTATGTTTGATTCTGATGTCTGCAGAAACTTTCAGCTTTGGGTATTTTAAGGTCTGCAGACGAATATTTTTTTTTAAAAAACATTCATATCGCAAGATTGTAAATTATCTTCGATCTTTGGAATAATGTAAATGTTTTTCAGTGAATATCTGAAAAATTATTAATTATACAGTCCAATACGCTGTCTTCTTTTTTCTTTTCTTTTCCTTTTTTTCTTAAAGTAAAATAAATTTCGTAAAGCTGACAAGTTGAAGTATGGGGAGAAATTCAGAATGTATTTGAGTAATCGTTTTATGTATTTACGGGAACGCATTTTGCACGGCTGACAGAGGATCCACCCTTCATCCACCTAACGATGAATTGGTACATAATTAATGAAGGGATTTGCATCGATCGATGCTCCAAGTTGATGGTTCGGTAATTATTTCGGTGGTATAACGAGGAAATTCGTTTAGTTGTTGTAGAGTTTGAGATATGCTGTGATTGCTAGTAAATGTTGTTGAGGTGAGTTGTGGAATATGAATGACGCGTTCGACGTTTGATTCCGTATTGGAAAACAGTGCTTGATTTTGTTTGTTACGAGTCAACAGAGAGATTCTTTTTCGAGAGTGTTTGATTCTGAAAATACAGAAAGAACTACTCTGAGTTGTTGCATATTCGAAAACTCATTAGAACACCGGAACAAAAAGATTGAAACTTTTCAAATCCATTTTATTAAAATTTAAAGATGTAGGTACTGTATAATAGAAATTATTAGTCGGCCGAACTTTGGAGGATTTCCTCGCCACTTTACCAGTACTTTAATAATTTATTACTTATCGAGTTGGAAACTTCGAACTTAAAAGATCAATTAAAGTTTGGTAGAAGAAGGTAATATTTCACACAATCAATATAATTTTATTCGATACTGTTATTCACTATCTTCTACCCTGTCAGTAAATAAAATTATTTAAATTGATATATCTGCAATTGTTGTATTAAAAACGTTGCAAAGACGAAGAGAAATTTGTATAATAATGAAATTACAAGAACGATAAGAGTTTAGAGAGTTGAAGTGCGATTTATTTAATACGGTATCTGAAATATCTCGCTTCTTAAGTTACTAGAATCACGAACTTCATTTTATTTTATTTAATTAACACCAACCAATTCCTAAGTAAGACGTTCGCCTATCTATTTGTATATTTCGAAAAGATACTACATTATTGATTCACAGGGTGTCAGCAGTATTATTTTATTGGAAGTCATTGACCAGGCAAAAGTTTCGTCGGGGAGTGTAGGTCAGACGTTTCACCGTTCATTCATGAAACTTTGATCATATCGTAACAATGTAAATCCTGGCGAAATATTAAAGAAACGAACGTGCAGAGATAGCGTAAAGACGTATTAAGAAATAAAAATCCTTTTAAGCGTGGAAGGAAATATTTATTGAAACTGGTTCATTGGTTTGAAATAGTTACAGATTTAATTATAGTGAGAGATCGCGTGCACTTACATTACCAACAAACCGGTAGAAAATCCCGACGAAATGTAAATTTTATGAATCTTTTTCTGCAACTGAATCACCTCAACTTTTTAAGACTTTAAATCTCTCTATAAAAATCACATGTAAACAGTTATTATATCGTGTTATATACTTAACAAATGGAATACTTTTAAATATGTAGCGAGATTCGAATTTATAGAATTATTGATGTAACTACTAATTTATACTGTTACTACCAATTTTAATACTGATATTAATTTTAAATAAAAGTTGAAATATTTTTCCAAAAACATGTATCCTAATAGTAATTTATAGTCGACTTTACTACTTCAGACCTAATAAACGACTGTTTGCCAGTTTATACGGAGCGGCTGAAACTTCCTAATCAATTTCGTAGCTAGGTTTTTTTTATATCTCTGGCGGTAGCAGCGCGAAGCTAGTCAAATATAATCTTCGTAAAATCGTTGTTAGTTCGCGGACTTCGTAAAACTCGTCATATAAAGCCTGTTAAAAAAGTTGGCGGTAACGATGTAAGTTAAAAGCGATCATGATACACAGTTTCCTGATGGGAAATTTACGAGTGCTACATTTACGCGAGTTAAAAATTGAGAAACTGATTCGTATTATAAAAATCATAAATTTTCATAGGCTTGAAATAACTGGAAAACGCTAGAGAGAAGCAACGTAACAGGACCCTTGAAAGTCAGCAATTCTGTAAATATATTTCAACCTATCGTACTGCGAAATTTGTAGAAATTTGCAGATATTTGCACGTTAATGCACAGGATTGAAATGTCACAGGATTACGTTTCCCACGAAAGTGGAATAGTTGCTCTCTCATATTTTAACTCTCTCTGTTGCGAAAAATATCGTATATTATAACTCGTTGAGCTTCTTTTCCGTTAGGTTTTATCAATTTTTTCTTTAATTGCACGATTTTTGTAGAAATAAGCCCGCATAATCGATTGAAATGTCGCTGATTGCGAATGGCCATTGATCTACAAAGCAAAATGAATCTTTGTTTAAAATACTCTTCTGGTGATTCATTACGAAGAGTAATATAAAATTTTATAATACTCTGTCGTGTGTTTTACGTATTTATATGTTATTATGTTTTATCGTACTTTTATGTATCTTATAATACACTATAATTCCATTTATCTGAATTTATTGAGAGGCAAACAGTTAACATAACACACAAAATAAGGGAATTCATATAATAAGAGATAACTGACTCTCACTATTTATGATTTTTCGTATATAATAGAAGTTCACATGTACATGTTCAGACAAGTTAGATTTAATATTGGTAAACCAAAATTTTATTCCAGCAAACAGAATCTCTAATACCTTTATTCAAAAAGTAAATAATTAAATGTATAGGTAATTTTCCCAACTTGTTCCTTTCATCAAACAATCGATGCAATTTAATATGAATTTTCTATCTATAAAATGAAATATGTTCTTCAGCGTCTAGAATAGCGCAAGTATTCTATTTATCGAGTAAAAATTTTTGACTTGTAAGATTTATTCCTGTGATGCAATTCTATTCAGTGACTCGTAAAATCTTGTTCTCCGATGCAACCCTTTTTATTGAGTCGTAAACTTTCTTCTTCTCGCGCAATCCTTTTTAGTGACTTTTAAAATCTTTATTCGCATTGGTCGCCGCTAAAAATACTCGTCGTAGGCACGACTTAGGCACATCTTCACCAAGATATTCAGCACATTTATCATTCTTGCTTTCATAAACCTAATTGTACGAAAATGTTGCAACTAAAGTTGTACTGCACAATTTCGTCAGTATTTTCCAAATTCACCAGCCATAAAATTAACGAGGTATGATTTGTGGAAAAAGGAATTTTAATACACAGCATTGCAACATACTGGAATGCCGTAAACATTTTTGCTAAAAATAACAACGTAACTTTTTATTCTGTGAATATGTTTCATAATTTATGGATTCATGGTTTTAATAAATATGTAATTGAACATGTACGTCATTGAACTTCGTATCATGCGTTTCATTCCAAATTATAACTAATTCTTAATGTTATAATCCTAAACCAGTATCTACTACTAATTTCCTTGCATTTTCGCAGAAGAAGGTTCGAGATAAAAGGATTTTCTCTTATCCTGAATACATTAAAAGGATAATTAACTTATAGTTCGCAATTAGTACGTAGTAGGTAGTCGTTTTAGCTGTTAGTTAAAATGATATCACGTTAAAAATATTTCTATATTTCCCTAGTCTTCAGAGTAACCATATGAAATCTTGATTTTATACAACGTACAACAATAAAAATGGAAGAAGATACGTAGATATGAATTATAGTTACATAATCGTATTTCGCATTCATTCGCTATTCATTATTCGCAACTATGCATTCACATTTCATTAGTCACAATTATTTTATTACTCTCTACAGTGAATTCTAATTACGAACAATAAATTGTTCATATTTCAATACATATAGGTACCTTATATCGACTGTGGCTTAATTGTACGTTCGCAATGAATCACGTGTGCAATTTCGCCACCGAATAATATATATATTTATTGTAATTCTATTCTCTAGGAGGCTATAGGTTGGCACTTGGTTAAAAACTCTCCAATCGCTCATCCCTTCACGTCAAAATGTAACTCTGTAACGGAATTATACATACCGTGTACAATAATTTTACCAATTAATAACTCTTTGCTATTTTTCGTCCGAACCGCACGAAAGTCACTTGATAAACTAAAGCTCGGTACACATAGATATCGTAAAGAAATTATTCGGAACTGCAGAAATTACCATGGCGAAATTGTGCACGTATAAATTTGCTGTTGCACTCGAGTCGAAGAATTTTTCAATTTCCCTACAATTTCCCCGAAATTGCGGCTCACGCGATATTTCGTTCTCGTGGCCTATTTTCACGGGCGAAGAAAGATCGGTTTCAATCTCTAAAGAGTCAGACAAAATCGGAAAGAATGCCATTTCCTCGGGGCGGATCGGCCGACGAATATCTCTCCTCGCACCGATTTTGATAACACCTCGCGATGCAAATCTCGAATAAAGGTGAAAAGGTCCGATACATCAAGGCCGCATCTCCCAACGAAACATACCGCACGAATATGTAAAGCACCCGAGGTATATATCTTAAAGGGATTTCACGTGTCGGAGATGATCGATGATTGTGTTTCCACCTTGTATCGCGGATCCTTGGTTCGCGATCGATGCCAGCGAAACGGAAAGTCGTACAGCATCTTGGCACCGAGTGGCTCATATTTCGCGAGTTACTCGAAATGATATTGCACCATTCGCCTCTGCCGTGAGAATCTGCTCTATGATCTTTGAACTGTGACATCTCGTCAGTGTGTGTACGTGTACTGCGTATACGGGGTGTTCAAGTAATTGTGGTACAATCGGCAAAGGATCGATTCTACGGCGATTGGAACAAATACGTCGAAAACGTGGAATAAACTTCGTCTTCGGTAAAATCGAATTTTTGTCTAATTTACGCGAACCTGATCGATTATCGACTGTTGAGGATGAGCATGTTCTATATGAAAAAATGGGTACGAAGTGTAGGAGAAAATTTCTCGAGAATATTTCTCTCTTTGTTGTTTAAAAGAAAGTAGGACTTAAGCATGTTCGCTTGATAAATTTTCAAATTCGGAATTTCTTTCGAGAGCCATGCCGATCAGGCGCAGAATTTGCACGATAAATAAATATATGATTAATGCAAATACAATTCGGCTGTGCTATTTAGATACATACGATTTCCAGTAAAGTTTATCCAATAATTAGCTGTTGATGCTCAACTTTGCATCCAGGAATTCTTAAGTAAAGTTAAGTTGAAATATTTAAATGCGGCAAATGCGCGAATATTTTGATGTAGAATAAACTATGAAAAATGTATGCTTTGCCACGTCGTTTAATCGTTTCTCGTTTTTAGTTCAGACAGCATATTTGGTAATTTATATCCATTGGAATATTTATTATTACTCGCCAGAACGAGAGTCAACCACACCACCAAAGAGTTTTCAATTATACTTAGAAACGTGTGCACCTCATTTATGGCAAATGTAATTATTATTTAAACAGGATTTTTAAATCCCGGTAATGCGACGCCCGTGTTGTCCGTCATATTAATAAAAGAATGTATTAATGCTCAAAATGAGAGAGCTTTGTTGACGATTTTCGTTTTAGAATGTCTTCTCGTATTCGTGTTCCTATGGGGATATTAAAATGGAAATTGAAAAATATATTTCAATGCAGATGATGAAAAATACCTTGGAATGAAAGCAAAAACGCGAAACCTGTACTATCAATTTTCATTTAGAATTTTTTACCGTTTTGGAGCCTCAATAAGGATATCAGAACGGAAGCTTAAAAACAAATCTGGATCCATATATTGGAAAAATCTGGAAACGGAGCCAAAAACGAGAAAACCTACAGCTCTAGTTTCAAAATCTCTTCTCGTTTTCAAACCTCTATAAAGATTTTACAATAAAAGTAAAATAGGAGACCTCCATAGAGATATAGAAAATACCTCTGAATGAAAATAAAATTGGAAATGTTGCTTTCAAGCTTCATTTACACGAATAAAGATATTAACGAAAGCTAAGGAGCAAATTTCCGACAAAAGTGTTCGGAATGTCTCCGAATAAAACTACAAATTTCAATTTTCTTCTACGTTGCCTTATAATTCTGGAAGGAAGCTTGTCCGAATAAAACGTGTTAAAAATTACCTCAACAAAGATATCAAACCGAAAATTTGCAAAGAAATCTCCACGAACAGATATGGAAAATATCAGCGATTAAACGAATAATCTAATTCATTCGTGTTTTACCGGTGTCAAAATACCCCGGTAGAATTATTTCGAAACGAAATAGCGACAAACGGACTGCTCCTTTGTTATTTTTAACTCGTTAATTAATTCGCAAAGGACCCCGCGAAGCAAACACAGTTTGTACGCGCAAAAAGACTTGTCGGACGAATTGGCCATTGTTGCGACGAACATAGGAAATTCGTTGCTCGTGTCGTGAAATAGAAGCGCAGATTTGTACGGGTAAAGTCGGATTATAACTCGACTTTCGCGAAATCCACTGTCACCGAAGTTCTCGCCAGCGATGTTGGCGCGCGTCGTAAACGCGATGGAAGCCGTGTCCTTTAAATTTTCGGGATGTGTGCATTTAACGTAACTCCGATGTCGGCGCACGTAAAATCCCTGATTTATTAGAGAGACGTGGAAACATTTTAATGACATGCAAACGTTACGCAATTTCTTTTAGTCGCATCTGATGCCTGCACTGTGTAATAATTAGACGCGAGATTACCGTCGTCTAGGATAATTTGAATTTTGCCACGTTTACGTCGAGGCAATGCTTAAAAAGTAGAAAAAGAATTAATTAAACGCATTTTTTTTTTCTTAGTAAACGAGAAAGTGGTTCAACTTTTTCAATGCGATTCGTTTTTGAGTAATTTTACTCGCGACAAATTCGTTTCTCATTGGAAACACGTATCAATTACGTTAAATATTTTTTTTTATTTTGAAACGTACTTATGAAAGTATACGCATGTATCGTAACGCAGCGGCCGGTTCAATTTTTTAATCGAACTTAATTAAAAGTCAAAGCTCGGACATACACGAAAAGACAGCTGGATTATTGAATTTTATTGAAAAGGAAAAAATCAAGTCGTATTATGCAAATGACTGTTCCTCGTTTCTTGTTTGACGAACTTCGGCCATTATGGTACGAATACAAAGTGAGAAGGTAAGGGAACGAAGATATCTTTCTTTTTTTCTCGTTCGATCGGATGAACGCTAAAAGAATGCTAAAAATAAACTTAGCTGAGAGCTGTATCATCGTAGCGACTCACGTTCATCCACGAACGTGAGTGCTGCTTTCGAGTATCATATAAAGAAACAATGGAAACAACAAGTGGAGCATAAAAACGTTTAAGAGCTGACGATCTCGATCCACTTTGTTAGAAGAGGCAACAGGAAGGATCGATTTACGAGGGGCCGCTAAGGGGCAACGAGAACCTAATCAACGAGACAGGTACACAAGTGTAGATAAGTGATCAAAGTGATAGCACAGACCAGGTCGATCATTTAAACAGAATGGATATGTGTCTCTTGGAGAATAACAACGTTAGAAGTACGAGGTAGTTGCGCTTAACGATACAAGTTCATCGAATACATCGTCCTATTAATCTGTAAAGTGAAATATCTAGAAACACGTGTTTCCTTTGTTTCGTTAACAAAAATGCGAGTAAAGTTTCCGTTTCGTCAAAAGCGTTCTTCGGTCTGAGCATAAAATTTGTTAAAATATTTCATTGTCCTTGTTTTTCGTTTGGAAAAAAGGATGAAAATAAAGAATGGGTGTTAAAAATGATAGTTTGAAATTCCTGTCTCTTATATTGGTAGTAAATTTTATAATGCAATAAAGCTGCGGTGAAGGAATTTTTGCACTGTCATACGGCAATAAATTTCATAGTCAATAAATTTTTTAGCGACAGAAGCATTCTACGTGATTCTTTTTATCGCTACATTTAATAGCACTTTGTTATTTTATACTCGTTTTGTGGTAGTTTAACCCTTTCACCCCTGAAATTCTTCCGCAGTTTTAAACAAAATTTTCGATGTAATGCTGTTCAAAGATCAATTGAATAGAAATGAAAAATACTTTTAAAGATATCGATTAATATAAATATCAATGCAACTATTTTATAATCATTAATAATATATCTCACTTCAATTGATACAAAAATGTATAGTCTTTACTCGAACGAGTTTCTCCAGTTCAAAAACGGCGGGATATCGATACGAATTGGTCGTAAATCGAGAGACGAAATAGTGCAACTTTTTCAATTTCGAATTATCGAAGCTTACGACAATCCCCACCCCCTCCATACCTTCGGTCGAATAGACTTCGCTCCTTATTCGGAATAAATTGCAAAAATCTGGTAATAAATTTTGAATGGTTTCATTTCGCCAGAGCAAGTATCCTATAAAAGTCCTCTGCACGGTACTCATGCAAACTTTATTAAAGTTAGGATTAATGCTTAATGCGAGCTCTGTCAAACAGTTTTTGCTATCTACTTGATTAAACTTAGTATTTGATAAAAGCTGCTGTGACTTTTACATCTAGAAATATCGCAGAATTCATTTCACATTTCTTTCGGGTGAAAGAAAAAATTTCTTTCGCTGTTATTAAATAATTTCAAACAATGTGCATTTATTAAAATGCGAAGCACCATAGAAGAACAATCAGTTACATTTTTCATGTCTCGCAGAGGAAAAATTTGAAAATTCACTATGTTGTCGAGCAACTTCGTATTACCAATTTTGTTCTCCCTCTGTTTCACCAAGAACCGACTTTCATTACTGCTACCAATAAAAAATCGTGAAACTTGCATCCTACGTTAATCATGCGCTGTCTAACAAGAATCAACGTCGGTAAAAAGAATTTCCCTCCTTTTGTTCTCGCCAACAACTACCTAAATATACTGCAGGCATTGAATTAATTAATTAATTAATATCCCTTACAAAGAACTTGGAACCCTGCGCCTGGAGGCACAACATGTCTAACCCTCTATCTCTAATTGGATCCTAGTTTAAGTATACACCAGGAAGCTTCTGAGGCTACTTCATCCTGTTTGAGGGGACAGGAAGAACAAACAAGGGATGCACGAGAAGAACAGAGACTAAATGCAGAGAGTCGTATTTCTACTTTGAAGATTTCGGATGCGATAAGCTGCCGCTTCGCACTTGAGAGCATCCCGCAAGAGTTTGTTAGGATCATAGTCGATAAAAAAATAGATCATAGATAAAATAATATTCGTCTTTTTTTAAAAAAAATATCTCCAATTGAGCGGGGTGGAAACAGAGGGCAATTTTTAGGTGAAAAGCCTTTTAACATTCAACTTCTTCAAGATTTTAAAAGAACATTGATAATTTATCGATGTCTTAGAAATTTCTTTCGTAAAGATCTGTTGGAACATAGAAGATTACTGTTCGTATTTGTAGCGTTAATTTCGAATCAATGACAGAATTGAAGTTAAGTTTTGAGACAAGTTGAGAAACGATATTTTGGGTTCCGAATTATAATTTCGTTATACGGTAAAATTTGAATTCTCGATAATAATCGATGGTATGACGTGGAGATTCGTAATACATGGAATTTTTAATCTGATGAATTTTGGAAATTACGCGTTGAATTGCTTCATCAAATTCGCTGCATTGGATGAAGCTTATTAATGCAGCACTGATGAAGCTTTGGTAATAAATTGATATTCCAGTCTATTAACAATCGCTGTATTCGCCACTGATGATTCACGATATCATATATCAAATGTAAATTTTAACAAAAGTTACGGGTAACAGACATTTATATGTTTTTAAAAATAAATTATCCTGCAAAAAGTTCTATTTTACAGAATTCTATATTATTTTGTATTGTAATATTATATAAAATTCTATAATCAGTGAATTGATATGTCAAGTCTAACACATCTTAAATAATCAATTAAAAAATCGATCATTTACTTTTCTTTATTTTCTGCAAACTTCATTAACATTGAAGCATTAAATAATCTAAAGAAATAATATCTACATAAGCTATTACGTTCTGTTCCCCTAAGTTTCTCAATATGACGAAAACTTATTTGAGGTACGGTATACTTCGTGAATTATAGCGAAAATAATGGACATCTTGTCTCGAAGATATTTTAACGAATTTATGAAGCAGCGCGAACTCTTTATGCTAAAACGTTGAACGAGCAAGAAATGACAAGGTAAAAGAAACAATGCGAGAAGGAAATTGGAAGGAAACGAAGGAGAGTTTTCTCATTTTTCTCTCGCGACGTACCGTAAATGCTAACATTCAACGTTTAGAGAAATTGATTGCCCATCGCATTTGAGATTAATCTTAATTAATTATAGATTAACGTTGGCAGTGAACGGCAATTAACTATAGATTAACTCCTGTTATTAAATTATGTATAATCGCGAACTACGTTCATTAGAAAAACAATTCACCATATAATTTAGTGGAAGATTAAACAATAATACGTTTGTTAGTAACATTTCCTATATACAAAATGCAACGTTCAATGTATCGTTGGAATTCTTTATGGACAATAGAATTTGTGAATTTCGTTGGATTTAATCAGTGATTTCGTAATTAAAGATTGTCGTTGTTATTAGTGACTAGAAAAGTTACAATGTGCTAGAAAAGTGTTCTAATAGTATGAAACGGTAATTAAGGTTTTTTCCTACAGCAGAATTGTTTTAAACGGAATATCAAAGTTTATTGATATATATTATCATTATAGTCAACGATCATCAAATCATAGTAGATAAATATTTTCGTTTTTCGAGAAGAGTGACACATCTCGATAATCATCGATATCGTGATATTTACAAAAATTAATTCTCAATTGTACCCTCTAACAAATCGACCATATGACGAGCGTATAAAATCTATAAATATTACTTAAAGTAGTTTCGAAAAGGTTATGGCATCCATACGTGTTAATGTCAAGCAGAAAGCTCGTTTTATGACAATCGTAAAATGAGATAGTTAATCTTACACGAGGAATTTTTCATGTATATGACGTAATTCGAATATTTCATGAGCAGTGAATGACGATCGTTCCTTCCTTTTACATGGTAGAGATACAAACAGTGCATTTTCACGGTTACAAAACTGAGTAACGATCGCAAGAGACGTTGAATATTTTTTGTGTCAGATGGGGTTTACTGAGTTGTCTCATTTCGTGATTAAATAATCGTGAATCCTTGAGAGCACGGTCTGTTTAATCCTTTAGGAGCCCTGTCTCTTCACACGCGTCGCGAACGCAATTAGAATTTACTGGCAATGCCAGGCTTGCTATATCAACGAAGAGAATTACATAAAATTTCCACGGTCACGTAAACGAATCGTTATATTCCAGCGCCTACCTACTCATGAATATTCCATAGATCTCCTTATTTACGTGTATTAAATATTAATAAATTCTTACGCTGTAGCAAATCACGTAAAAAATTTCTCTAATTTTTGGTTCGTGTAAGATAGGAAATGGTACAATAGCGCTGATAACATAAGATATATTTGTTTACGTTAAAGCTTGCCTACTTTGTAAGTAAAGATAAGATTATATGCAGAAATTCTAATTATATGCAGTAAGTTCTGTAATAAAAATTGATCATTGCATTTTAGGTAGAATTGTATGGAAATAATTTATAATATACTCGATGAAATGATTTTGATATGAATATTAATTACAACGTCCTAACAATTGTAATTTAAATATAAATTTGAGTATGAAATTGGCCAACGAAAGATTATTCGTTCAAAGTTCGTGTATTTAGCTTTATTTAAAGTCTTCGGTGAAAGCTCCTCGAAACTCTTCAACTAGTGATCAGAAAATTCCAAAAGACACGCGGTCAGACTACTGACATGTAACAAAAGTTCCTCGCAATAACAAGACGAATCACTGTACGAGAATATTTGAAAGTTGAGTCTTCGACGAATACGGATTCTTTTATGTATGCTTTATGGGACAAAGACGTATGTGGGAAACTGAAAATGTAGGAAAGTTATATTGTTCCGGGGCATCTGACCTCTGGAAAATACGATCGGGTGGTTGCCGTGCAACGAAAACGCGATTCCCTGCAACCATTTTTCTTGGTAATTTTATACGGTGAGCACATCGTGTACATTGTATACATTGTGTACATTGTGTACACTGTGTACTGTGTATACAATGTCTACAAGATTTAGAGTATGTTTGGGAGATTACGGGATTATGAACTGACCAGGAATAGATTGAATTTCCCGCGAAGGAATTTTACGGAATAAATTGGCCCGAGAAGTTATTTTGAGAATAATGACACATCGCCCGCGATTATCCTCTGTATATTAAAATCCTACTTTTCAAAAACCTATTTTTATTCGCGTTCTATCGTCCAAAAATTATACTATGAACATCGATGCTATATGGTGTGTTTCGTTATTGCCAGGCACGCCGCTTGTTATATAAAAGTTTCTTGTTGTTTCTGTGGAATTCTGTTGCGTTTTCTTTCGAATTTATATTTCTTTAACGTTTTCACGAATTTTTATTTCTAATTTTCCTCGGTACTCCGCAAATGCCTGATTTATTTTGCAATAATTTTTCTACAACTCGTACGCTGTACATATTTCTCAAAATTCTACGATCCCGTACTATATCCAATACCATAAACCGAATAGCAAGCGTGTATTAAAATAATGGTAGCAACGAACGTTGATCATTAACGTATGACATAGCCCACAACAAGGATGAAGGTAGAGAGAGAGAGAGAGAGAGAGAGGGAGAGGGAGAGAAAGCAGAGAGTGCACGATAGGGAACAATGCAAAAGTAAAATACAATAGCACGACGGAATGGAGGAATGCATTTTCTCCTTGTAGATGCTCGACAGCGATGTCCTACGGCGCTTGAGAGCTTTTAGAGAGATATACGCTTGCAGCTAATTCCCGGGACGATCCTTTCTAACCTATGAGGTGAATTCTTGCGGAAAATTTGAAGCTGCACCTATGGAATTTTGAAAGCAAATCAGCGGGAACCGCGGGAGGCGTTGCTTCATCGAGCACCGATGAATGGAACTTTTAATGCGCAATCGTTCCTGCCAGAAGCGATGAATTGAAATTCTGAGAGCTGCGTATGTCTATGTGCTATGTGCGTATGTGTTAATGTCTGTGCGAGGCGAGGAGGTTACGTACGTGTGAACGATGTTACATCGAAGATTGCTCGGTTGGGCTTGAAAGAAAGGAGCTAGTTGCGCGGAGTAAGGGGAATATTAAATCGTAGATGATTGCTTTCAAACGAATCGAACCTGGAGGGTTTAATTCAAATTTTCGAATGGCTGATAAAATATTGGAATGTAAAATAATTGTTCAACTGATATCCTGCCAGAAATTTCGGTACAGGGAAATTTCGTTCATTGGGATTAAATTTTAGTTTTCAGTTGAATCGAATTATCCGAACGTAAAATTCTATTATTTGAACGAAAGATCATAGCGAGCAGAATCACTGAACTCATATTCCATCAGTTGTCTGTATTTTGATTGGTTCGCATAAATGGAGTTCTGTCGTGGAAGGCATTACATTTTTCGAATAATGTTAAATCAAAGGGTAATAAAGAAATATATAAAGTGGTCCTCGGTCCTACGTAGTAAGCAAATAAAATGTACGACTAAGAAAATAATTCATGCGGATTACCTACGAATTTGTACAGCTACTGTAATTAGCTTTTTTCATTCTGAAGAAAATAACACTTTTATAAAATTTAAACGCGATGAACGTTCCAACGCAAACCTTACCCTGCGTTTCACTATGTCACGACGAAGTACGTATACGGACCTAGATTATAACACCTTACAAAATCGGACAACGTTCTTCTCTTTCAACCTATTTCAGTAGATCAAAAAGAAAAAGAGAGTGGAATAAGATAGAAGAGTAGAGAGGGAGAAGGGCTGTCTGTGCAAATTGAAAGCAGTCGCCAGCTGTGCAAATGTCTTTTCATTAACTGTTGAAATAGGTTGGCAGATTTTCTGGAATCCCGGCCGGCGAATTATCTGTTCACGATTCGACGATCAAAGACCGACAGCACGGCACACGCGTGACCTGGAATTTCCGGCGACTCAAGTAAATGTAAACGGAAACCGACCCATCTTATTGCAAATGGCGGCCTGCAAAGGGAGATACGGTCTTGATCCCCTCGTTACGTGCACCACGAAATTTGCCAACCACCTGTAATACCGGTAAGCCGTAAGAACCGCAGACACCTGCAATTATGATGTTCATTTTCAACTGATACACCAATGCCGAAAACCAATTATACAATGCCATAGCCTGGTTCCGTTTCGTCCGTCAATTTAGAGCCTCGTTCCGTTTTGTCCATTAAGTAAAAACCGTGTTCCATTTTGTCCATGGATTTAAAACCTCACTCGCGTTAATTCGAATAGGTTTGAATCCCTTTGTTTATTTGATTATTATTCAGTGAATTTGACATATTCTTTGCACTCTCGTTTTTATACTGCTCATCCTTTAAATTCGATTTTAACGTTGCTTCGATATCATCGGAATATCTGAATCGTTACGATCGATACGATTTTAATGTGAATAGAAATTGTACGAGAATTTATTAAGTTCTCCTTTGAATCTAGTAGGCAAGTCAATTGGCTTCAAGTAATTTCAGATATTTTACTAATGCGAATCCGTTGTTTTATTCGACTGGAAATGTGCTTTCAAGTTTCCAGCAATGTTTTGGTATTTCAACTATTTCTTTTCTTGCAAGAAATAAAAATTCCTGGGTTCGGTTACTCACTCGCAGGAAGTTTTGATTTTCAAACTAATTGTAAATGATTTTTCTGAACTTCGTTTTCAGACATATTTCTCATTAAGCGTTGCTTCTAATCATTAATCAATCATTTACATCAAATGACGCGAATGAAGTTTAATCTGCTGTTGTTTCTGCAAAATGACCAACGTTCGATCGTTAAGCTTTTGTCCGATTATTATTAGGCAATATCGATAATCAAAATTCTCTATAGAGAGACGTTGTTTTGGGGTTTGATTCGAGCCTGCGTGATATTCATATTTTTGGTATTGTTCACTGAAATTATCCGAGATCCGATGATATTGGAATTTGTATAGACAGAATTTTGATGAAATATTATATAGACAACATAGATAATAGGAAATAACATTAAATATTTCTCGGTGGGATTTTAATACGGTATTGGATAGAATGTTTGAGCGTCAAAGAATAAAGCGCGGTAAACATCGGTTGAAATTAATTCAACTTCACCTCTAAATAATTGAATAGAACGAGTTTGCCCTGTAATCACAGATACGACGCTTTGATTGCATCGCTCATTAATGTTGTTCTATATTTACTTACTAGAATATCTAATTAAGCGTGTACGCTCGCTTTGCACAAATTGGCATTTAAATCAAGATTCGAGACAAAAATCAAAATCCGCTGGCCACGTTCGCCATGTTTGCACATTCCCAGGACACGTTCACACATTCGCAGACAACGATTGCCACGTTCGTAGGTCCGGTTCGCGGGCAACGTTCGCAGGTTTGCAGGTCGCGTTCTCATGTTCAACAGTTCAGTTCCCTTCAGCCCTTTCTGTCGTCATATACGACTTATGTTTCTCCTCTTTGATGTTTCACATTGTTCGAAATCTTTAGATACCTATACCTATATATGGAGATAGTTTTATAAATAAGTAAACATTTAACTGATTTCCAATACACAATAATCATTTTGTTACAAACAGTTGAAAAATATGAATAATTCGAACGAGTTATCAAGAGTGGAGGGAATTGTACAAATTATTAGTAACTCGTAATATTTGTAAATTTTCTAAGATCATTAGTTCCTGAAATATTGCGCGAATCAATCTGGATTCTTTTCGATTATATTTCAATAGCCACAGCTCTGTCTGGATGAAAGACATTTAAAAAATAAAAGTGACATAATTTTAATCAAAAAGACGAAAGGTTTCTGTTATCTGAAGCATATCGCTATATACACTATCGGCCAGAAGTTTGGGTACACCTACTATATTTGTATTCCACGCGCAAATACAAATTGTTCGGCTTAATATTTCATCATTTTTTAACACTTGTGCATCCTTTGTATAATTTTACTGTTATAAAAATACACATCTTTTTTTTAACTGCAAATTATAAGCTCCTATAATACCTAATACTGTTTATGATATCATTGTCCAAGGTCGAAACAACATTCATGGGAGCTTCTACGAAACAGTTGGAAAAACATACCGATAGAAAAATTAGAACAGTTAGTTTCAAGAATGCCAAAACTGTGTAAAATATTAATAAAGAAAAGAGGTGGTTACTTCGATGAACGGCACGTGTAGCAATATATAACATCTCTTTATTAATATTTTCGAAAGATATTTCGACTATTATAACATATGTTGATCATTTTTATATCTATGTATGTAAAGAAAGAGAAATAAAGCATTTATGTCATACTAGTACAAAAAAGATTAAGAACATTTCGCAAATTAGTGTGTGTATCCAAACTTTTGGTCGATAGTGTAGTTCTAAAGGGATAATACAATAGAAAATAATTTATACCTTCCTAGAATATTACTTTTTTTGTGACAGGGCGCAATGTTAATGATCACCTACATTGAACTGCATATTTTCGTTTTCATTAGAGTACTTCATCATGAAAATGTCCGTCATTTTGTTCGGTTCTTCTTAACAAAGCAATAATTCACGGTAAACCGCAATTCGATGCTATTAATCGGGCACACAAACCGCCGATAAAGGGATCGACCTCTCTCTTGTCTAACTCGACGGCATAAATTTCGATTTCCCACTTTCTCCGTTACATATCGCGTGCTCGACATTGTAATCCACCACGCCGTCTGTACGTGACAACCTCTCATGAAGTCCCGACCAGGCTTCATTCCAACAAATTGTCCTGTCCATGGATTAATCGTTTATCGTGTCATCGGTTCTGTTCTGGTTTGTTAGGCTACTTCTTCCGTCAATAATCCTTTTATAGGTTTTATCCCCGATATTTGAGTAGAAAGGACAGATTTAACGAAGACGAAGCAATTGAAAGCATTCTCGGTAATAATAGGATAATCGGAGAAATAAAAATTTCCCTTTTTGCGATAATTTATTCTCTGATTCCAGCAATTAGAGAATCGAACGTGAAGTGACTAATTACAAGATTTCAATTAATGGAGAATTTGTTCCTTGGAGCGATTGTTCTTTTCGAAACAAAGGTATCCCAAGAGCTACATGAATCAACGACGTTATCGATTCGTAGATATTCGGTAAGTTCGGCGTGATTTACAAACTTTACATTTACATTCCTTTAAAATATTGTGTCGTTCGAGCAGTAGTCTTGCAGCATATTCAGAAATTTGCTGGTCACGTAACGGTAGAACGACGCATCGAATTGTAATAAAAGTGTCACACGATTCCTTGTATCGTTCGCTATTGGATATGTAGTTTTTTCAAGATTACAATATTGCAAGTGACATTTGAAAACGAATTACATAGCTGTGGATTTATGACACCTTACGTATAAACAAATATTATTTCTCTGTAATCTTTAATCATTCAGATTGGTTTACGTATTTGAAATAGAGAGTAATATGTTTTATCGGTAGTTGATATATCGATTTCGTGTTATCTGATCGGCAATTTAATCTAACCCGGTTTTTCGATAACGCTGTTGTGATGTTTGCGAAGTGGAAATCTTTTACTCTTCCATTGCAGAGTTAATCTGATGTATCAATTCACACAAATTGCGAAGAAATATATTTTATTAAATATTGCAGTGAATACACGGCGTAGTTAGAAACAAAGATCATCGGTGTCACTGATATTTTCAATAATCACAGATTAAAGAATAATAATTTAATTCCATCTTTCAAATCGTTAACTTTCGACATAATACATTTGTTGCAATGTTAAATTACGAACAGATCGTTGAATAAAATAACAACGAATATATTATAAATCATAATAACAATATAACTAAACATAACAATAATTAACTAAACACATATTTTTACTGCCTCTTTTATCCTTGTTCTATTTCCCTGTCTCTCTCACTGAGTGCAACCATTGCGAAAAGACATGGACGGGAAGCCTTTGATGGTATCCCACGATAATCTCAAGTATTCTGTTCAAATACTCTTCAGTCACACCTGTCTAACACCGTACACCAAATATCCTTCAGTCGCACACCTATCGTTCTATTCCAAACACTCCTCGCTCGCTCTACAAAATCCTATCACTCTCACACGTTTGATTTATCGTCGTCAGTTTCGTGATTTAACTTTCGTATCGAAATGTCCGACGAGAAAAATCAAAGTCCGGTCGTTATTCGTTTCGAGAATAATTAAAATTTCATTGCAGTTCGAATAAAATCGAAACTCGTCAAACTTTACTTCCGAATTCGCTAAATCGGGTCAGACGTGCAAATTACTCGAACGAACATGTATCACTGGTTCGACGAACATATACAATTCTCGCATTGACATTGACGATACTTAGTTATCGATATGTAATTCCTCCCTTTCTGTCTATTTCTTCTTGTCAAGATGCAATTACAGATCAATTTGCGCGCAATAATCGCGTGCTCCTTTTACCGTACTAGTTAAACGTCGGCCAATCGAATAATTTACCAGAGTTTCCAAGTTTCTGCCTGCCATAAATCGATACCAATCTAGCGTACGTTAATGTTAATCGAAGGCAATGTGTTGGCAGTCTAAGACGTTTAACGTTGTCCTCGTTGTTTGCAGAAAGCTGCAACTCGCTTAACCGAAGCGAGACGAAGTTTTGCGAGTTTAACGCATAAATTGGAAGCCGTTTTGTCTTCATCTATTCGAGCATTCTCTAAGAACTACTTTGTAATGCGATGGTATCTTAATAAAAAGACGTTCTCTGCATCTTTCCTCTTTCTCTCTCGGAAAGTTGATAGGAAACAAGAAGAGACGTCAAAGAGAATCTCGCGACGGACCTGTTTTTCTACGAAATCAAGAAAACTGTTCATTGGAGACTTAATTGAGAAGTCGATAACGAGATAACGGATGGAAGTTGAATTGAAGTTTGTTGATTCCTGAAATGGAGCTGTTTCTGCCTCTATATCCCAGACGTTCTCTTATCGATCATTGTGTATTGTTTGCCGATCGTTCTTGCCCCGATCATTCTCGATTATAACTTAGTTTCGAACGATAAAAATTAATCACTCATGACGTAAAGAAACGAAAAGGTACGGAAAAGCGGAGCGAAATACGTTTAACGTTTCAGCGTTCGATATTTTGGAAATTTCTCCATATAACTGTTATTTTTTGGTCGAAATATTTTATTGGCAAATTCAAAATTTTTCTGCTATTTTATCTGTACTTTGAAATATTGTATTTAATTACATTTTTTTTATGCTTTCTCCCTTTTTTTTTTTTTTACTTTTACCGAATGAGATCAAAGTAAACGGTAAATAATATTTTAACTCTGTATGTTCCAATGGTATTTTATAATACGATCTATATTAAAATGAATGCAATATATAATTAAATCGATACAAATATGATTAGAACCTGTCAGAGATTTACAAGCACATACTATCTTTTTTCAAGTTCTTTGAAATAGTACAAGACGACAGCTTTCTAAGATATTTCGTAGATCTTCAATCAAGTAAACCAAGTGATTAATCTTTTTTAATAATTCTTGATTCAGTTTCAGCAATGAAATCCATCATTTTCGATTCAATAAAGGTCTCTTGCCTTCAGTTCCTATCTTAGAGATTAAGATCACCGTTCTTGAACTTCTTAATTGGCACTGAATATTCTCAACTTCGTTTTCTACGTCGGTAGCCATTGTGGCCTTCGAACTCTTGTCGAATTCGTTGAAAACAAGTTACTTGCACTTCAATATCTGTTTACTTCTGTTCGTCTAATGTATCATCGAAACGGAGAATATTTTCTTTTCGCGGATATAACTTTATCAACGAAAGGAGATATTCTCGATGTTGTTATTTCAAAAATATTTCACACTTTTGGATTTTATGATTCGATGTTCGTATTATTAAACAGAGAATATAATTCGAAGCTCATACTCTACGAAAAATATTCAAGTTCTAATAAGAGCAGCCTATATCCTGTGTAATTCTTCTCAGCGAGAGTCTGCCACCAAACAGAATAAAAAGCAGGTTCCAACTCCAAGGATAAACCATCCATAAATAAGGGAGTAGGATCAAGTTCGATCACGTCATGTTCCCTTTAGGATAATTCATCGTATCTTTTGGGAAATACTATCACGCGACCCTCGCCTGCAGAGGCCACTAGCCTAGAAAAAGCGAGGATCAATCACGAAGTATCGATCCACTCGTATGACCTACGGGTCCGCAAAGAGCTTCGCGAGTACAGCAAGGTTTCTCTTCTTTCGAGCTTTGTTCAATGGTGTCGTCCTTCTTCGCAATAGTCCTCGTTCTTGCGCCAAATGCTTTTTCCATAAAAAAAAAAAAAAAAAAAATGACAATTTTGATCATTTTTGATAATTTTCTATAGAGAAATTTGAGAACGTGTCTTATCACGTTTTTCTTTTTCTGTATAACTTTCGTATAACTCTCAAATGGAGTCGTCGATGAGCGATTATTCTCGCGTCTTAAACTCAGTTAAAATCTTCATGTCGTTCATTGACAACGACCGTATCTTACGAAATCTTCGTTTCGTCGTCTAATGACGACGGCCGTGTTTAAAGGAGTATAGCAATATAATCGGATCAGCCGCACGCTGCTTCTAGACATTTCCCTGTAAACAGACTTGCCACCGTGTAAACATCATTGTAACATGCAAACCTCGTCATACGTTGCATTGTACACGCGTCAAATCGCTCGGTGAACGTCTGCTGTCGAACCACCGTCGAACCACTGTCGAACTCGGTGAGGGCATTCATCACGCTAGCCACCGTCGCAGACGCAACGAACGTTCTGCTCGATTAACCTATCCAACTTAATCGCGCAACTGCAAGTCAGAGGTTGGCCGTCGTATCACGCAAATTTTCTTATTGTTAACGGTTTGATACGGAAGTTTTTAATGGACGTTGGTCTCCCCTGGAACGGGACTCGCAAAAGTAATAGTTTCTGGGGGGATACGAGGTGGGCGCGACTGCTCGTTATTTCAACCAGCAGCAAACAGCTTTTATTTATTGGGCCATTTTGCTTTGGTCTTGGTTAGAATCGTGCGGCATTCTTGCTTTTCCGAGTAGACCGTGCTTTGCATTAAGTTGGTATACGCAAAATGTCGTTTGCTGGAATTATATTTGAAATTTAGGTGTAGTTTCTTCGAAGTGTGTGTCGAATGGAAAAATAATTCCAGAAAATATTTATAATTATTATCCATGGTATTTATTATGGACCTACGTATTTACCGATTAATTAGATTCGAGTATATCGGATTTCGTATCGTTTGGTAGTAATTCAGCATGACTAAGAAGATTTGATATTATGAAAATGAAATGTAGAATCCAATAGGAAAATACTCCATTGAAAAACGAGGATACGTATAAATATTTTTTCCAGCCATTGTATCTGTATACGCTTTATGTAATGATTTACGATTTATAAAAGTTATCGAAATCCATAGGATCAAAAAATTCTTCTAGCATCGAAGTCCACGAGTACGAGATCGATAAGAGAAATGGTACGACAAAATTTCATATTTCGATCCCTGACGTTCTTTCGATGGTCGTCTTTAATATATGAGATCCTGCGTTATCGTACGAAGATATTGGTTTCCATTTGTCCGGCAGCGTAGACGGTATTTCTATCCATGTGATCCAATAATATTCGAAATAATTACATATTTTATGAAATAAATTGACCGTGTGAAAGAAATATTTAATTAATTCTTACCTAAGTTTCGTAAAACAACAACAAATATTTTACCCCCTTAACGATTTCTCTAAGCCATAAACATATCGCCAAGGGTAAAACGTTGCGTCTTTCATGCAACAAATCACATTTTACCAGCGAAATTGAGCGCAGAAATTCCGTTAAGATAATCCGAAGGTAGGAATTCATTAAGATCTCGCCTCGATAAACTGAGTAGCCGCTTATGCCGTGGGCAGGGCAAGCTAGCAATTTACCGGGGATCGCACATTAAAGATTTAACCTCGCAGATCCACTGCGAAGCTTTTACGATTGAAGATTTTCCTCAGCGGTCAGCTGAAAAATTTGCGAAATCGCTTTCCACAGTGCGTTTAACGAGCGGTTTGCGTGCGATGCTTCATCGCATGCTCGTACTTCCGCCCGATCGTACGTTGATATCGCTACTTGATATCGTTTCACGACAAACTGTGTCAGTGTTAATGCATGTGCATTAAGTGTGGAAACGTCTGAATTATTTGTTTCAACGTCTCGCTCCTAACGCCGACTTTCACCGCTGTCAGTAATTATTAACGGCAGTTTCAGCGGCCGTTCAAAAATACAAGTATTAAAAAAGTAATTTTATGATTTCTGTAACCTTGGCGAGTCGATACGATGGTTGATAAAAATTATCACATGGTAGGTTGGAAATTTTATAGAAATTCTAAACGTGGATCTCTTTTGTAGAAATTCTAAAAGGCCAAAACTTTTTATAATTAACGAAAGGATAGAAATTTGGAGAGTTGGCTGTGACCAAGGTAGTATTGATAGTTCGGTAAGATTCGACTAAAACATCGTCTTAAATATTTCTACGTTCTGCTCATCTTATAGCTGAAATGTTTAACGATGGTACGCAATGATGATATGTCCGACGTTGCTCTAGTGAAAGGAAAAGATACCTCGTGGATTGGTATAGCCCTGGAAAAATTCATTTGCACATATCCTTTTCACGGCGCTTGAAAAGCGTGTCATTACTTCTTTATTCACGACATACGTATGTTCATATAAAAACAACGTAATAGTAGCCCACCTCTTCCTTTCTTCCTGCTTCGTGTTTATGCCTTAGGTAATGTTTCATGCGGATTTTATATACCACTAAAAGGTTCGTAAGACATGTACAAGAGCTTTTTCGCCAGTTTCGTGTTTAAGATATGCAAATTGCTTTAGTCCCTTTAAGCGATCCACACTTTTTACATCCTTCGTTAATAAAGTCCTTCTAAAAATGTCATTGCTCCATAATGTGTTTTATATTTACGCATGATTTGTATTTCTTGCAGATCCATTGAATCTGCGCTAATATTTGATAATTTATAGAAAGTTTACAAATGCTAACGAAGAAACGTACATTTTGATATAGATACACTTTTGATCTGTTTCAGAAGAAAATCATGGATTTAAGAAGACCGAGGTACATTTTAACCTTCCTTCGTGGTTCAGCATAATATTCTTCGAAAATGGTAAGCGAATCGATCGACTTTTTCATTATCCACGTTTGCTACGCTTGGTTGCACTAAATTCGATTAAACTCAACGTTGTATTAGACACGAACAAACAAAGCCTGTGCAGTACCGTAAACGCAAGGTTTAGTTAAAAATTGATTTACAAATATATCTCCGATTCGAGTTAGCTGCGATTTTGTTCCCTTATCGCTTGGAATATCTTTTGAAAATTTTCCAATTATTCCTATAAGCATTGTATTATTTTCACACCGATTTACGATTCGTTTTTCATAATCGTTTTTCATCGCAATTATCCCCTTACAATCAGAACCTTATTCGATATTATATCGTACAACGATAGGTTTATGTTCAATGGGTTAAATTCAAGGGTTGTTCGATTACAGTTAAACATTTTTGTAACTAACACGTTCTTGATATATCTCTATTAAATTAAGTTGTTGAACAAATGAATCTATTTTGCTTGTTGAAAGTAACAGAAATAGTACGAAATACACTGTCGAGTCCAATTCGACGTAGGATCGCTAACTCCTTTCAACTAATGAATTCTATTCAGAGTCGATGATTTACTTAATGTTTATATCGTAAACCTGTATTTGTAAACCTTCAATCCTTGAAATTGTTTATACTGTCCGCGCGTATACAGTCGCTGCAGTATTCTTTTCGACAATTTCTTCGATTTTCTCTTTCTCTCAGACCTATACGACAACTGCAGGCAACTAAACGTTTCTTTCATTTTAGAGAAATGATTTAGGTACGGAAGAGTTAACACGAACTTAACATAATCGTGATTGCATGGTGGATCTTTAAATTTCGATCGTAGCCGTAATCATCATAGTAAATTTTCCGATCGGCGTTTCCGATTTGCTATTCATTGCTTCGCGTCGTAGATTCACGATACAGCTGCTTTGATTAAACGTCAAATTACCTTGATTGCGGCATAAATTGAGACATTAGAATCGGCGATTAATCAGGATGTCTTGGTCGACACGTTTTCCCGTAGTCTGCAACCCCGCGACTTCGATTTCCTCGTCAGATTGGAACAACACGCTAGTAACTTCTCAAAGCTTGTCATCATGATTTCTTAGTTGTTAAATCTTTGAAAGTTTCGCGTAGCGTTTCGTTCCAGCAACTTGAAATACCATAATATCTTGTATTAATTAAACGTTGAATTAAGTCCAGTCTTTCCATCGCTCGAATAGCGCTCGTTATTTAAATTAATTTTAATCAATACAATTATTATAAAACTGACTCGTTTATCCTGCTGTATCGAAGCCTTTTCAGAGAGCACAAAGAAGCCTGTACCATAGTTTTACAGATGCTTTAATAACTTTTAATCATTTCTTTCTTTTCCCTTCCTCCTCTGTATTCCCCGTTATCTCGCCATTTTAACGTCAAATTAATTTAATATCACGTGACATAGAAGTTATATATATATATCTATATATTTAGGTACATATTTATTGCCGATCTGCAGTATATACCTGAATAAGTTATAGGAGACGATGAAAATCAATGATTTTGTGAACTTGTGATTCTAAGTCAATAAAAGTCAGCATTAATTTTATTAGAAGCACTTGCATGTTCTCGTTAATTTATTAGCTGCGAAGATAAACTATTATCATTCTGATAGATTTGGTAATTCCAACGTTAATATCGAAAATCATTTATTTATGAATTTTTATGTTCGGATCTCTTGATTTTAGTAAACGAAATGACTTTGAGAGGCGACAAAACGGAGAATAGCGTAACGAAGTACAACTTTCTTCCTTTAAAAGGGAAACGAAACTTTGATTGTGAAAGATTAAACGAGGAGCAGAGCGGTCCATTTAAACCGTAGAAATGATTCTTTTATCAGAACCGTTCGACGATATTTCATCCCAGGAAATCCGCCAAACGCAAACGTTATCGGTGCGCTCAGCAGATTTCTAAAAGTCCATATGACGCTGCCGATCTATTGCCCTTAACATGCCATTAAAGTCGGACGTGATTTCCATTTCGATGCAAATCGCGTAATTACAGCCGATGATGAATGACGACGACAGAGTATCGAGCCGCGAGCAACGAGCCGAAGCATTCCAATGGCCGGGAGCCGCTTATAATTCTCGAAAGGGGACAAAACGAATAGCGATTACGATTGTCCTTAACACACTTTCGCGTACACCTTTTTATTTATTCCTCCATCACGTTCCCTCGCGATCCAACCCTCCGCTCGGTTTCTTCGCCTTGAAGTTTTTCATTAATCTTCCTCCGCTGGTTCTCGCCGCTCTCGATCCACCACCGATCCACATATTTCCCGATTACGACGATGAACGCGGGTTTTGTTCTATCGTGGACGTACGTAGGTACACGTTGTTCCACGATTTTCACTCTGACACACGTTGCTAGACGATAATTGGAACCAGAGTTCGATTACGTCGCAATTCCGAATAAAATCCACCAGAACTATGATCGTGTACCTTCGATCTTCTCCGTTAGGGTTTGTGTGTCAGGCGTAATTCATAACGCGACAGTGATTATTATGGTGGTTTTAAAAGAGATCTAGAATCGATTTTCAATGACGGGTTTAGAATATTCTTGTAAGCCTCTTTCTAGTTCTCATATTTTTTAGACTGTTAGGCTATTAGTTGTGGTTTATGATACGACAGCGTCGTGCTATTTCTGACGGTTACAGCTTTGCGTTGGATTTATCAATAGAGGTTTTGGGATAATTTTTTTTAAAGGTTTCTAAGGTTTTGGGCAATTTTAAGGCAGAGTCCTTTTAAAAGTTTGTCATTTTGATAAAACGGCCGTTCATTTCGGGGAATCAGTAACTTCGATCGCTGTCAAAGAAACCGCGGTAACAATTCGGATCGTTTGATATTCTTCTCAGATATCATTGTAATATTTATAAAAGATGACTATAAGTATAAAGGTGCCTACGATATTATAAAACAGCAGGACTCTAGGATATAAACTGGTCGACAAAAATTGCAGACAGAATGCGTTAACTCAACGTTGGCACTTACTGTGCTAAAAAGGAGAAGGAGAAAGAGAAAAACATAAAAAGAAGACAGAGGAGAGTGAAATTTGCTGGCCAGCATAATCCGTGGACGGATGAATCCGGCGAATTTCAATTCTCCACTTTTATCAGCGCGTTTCACGTACGATGCAGAGGGTAATCCAGCGACCACCTGTGTACGCTGCTGGTGCAGCGGGTCATCCGATGTCGACTACCAATACGGACTGTCAAAACAGCAGGGTCGTGCTCGCCCCGAGGCTTCGAACCCCAATTACGGCTAATCAGTTTCGTCGATGACATCTTTGAGCCGTGCATGGCTTTAATTAGGAGCACGGATGTCGCTTTTTGTCCTTGATTATTGGGATCGACGAATCGGTACGAGCCCGCCCCGAAAGATATACGCGAAATCTCTGCGAGCAACGATTTCGCGAACCTACAGGGAATTTGAAATCTACAGGGATGCAACTGGCGCGTAATCTCGTCCACCGGAAGTCACCGGACTTGTGCTTATTTTGTACAAAATAATTGCTAGAATTTAAATGGAACTTACAAACTTCTGAATTGATTCTATTGTTTATTAATTGGAACACTGCGGTTTTTTTTTACAAATTCTGTATTTTCGATAACACAATACAGAAGGTAGAAGCTTAGTTGAAAATTATTTTCCCTTCTTATTAATTATTCTAGAAAGCACCGTACTTTCATATTTTATGTATTTCTTCGTACTATGCGCGCTCTGTGTAATTTTGCAATTTCCTGTAAATGGGATAAAAATCCGTAATCAGTTCATAAATTACTCGGTCGAATTAGACTATGCGCGATTTTATGCTATGAAACGATCTATATAATGAAACGAAGTTGACGTTTGTCAATTCGCTCAAATGTCAATATTTGAGTAATGTCGAAGATACGTATATTCTAACGATTTTGCTCCGAGCAGGCAAGTGTCCGGTGACTTATGGACACAGCGGTATACATGCGTCGAGAATATCTCGATGGGTGTAAACGTTTATTCGATAATAATTGTCCAGACACAGTTCGATCGTGTAGATTCCCTATGCAAATGAACCGTTTTGCATGAACGTTTTGGGAGCCACTTGAATACGATTGTGGCCACCCCGATCTACAGATACGCGGCTTTGCAAGTTTGTTATAAACGCAGTATTCGTTATTTGTTGCCTCGTCTTGCGACAGAGTACTGAGACTAATTTTAGATTATCTTGATTATTTATCGTGTATTGGTGTTTTATTCGGTCGATAGAGGTGGGTAAGGAATGTGAGTAAAATGTATTAGGTGCAGGAAGAAATTCTGTGCTTTTGGTTTAATATTTTATAGTATAATTGTGCAACTTAGAGCTCGCGATTTGAGTTAAAATTTTATATGCTTCGTTAAGTTTCGTGATAAATAACTGCCATGAAATTTAATAATATTTAACGAAGCCATACAATGACGTAACGAACTTAATTCCACGAGAATGAATAGACAAATGAAATTAACGTTAAAGGTGTTTAGAGATACAATAATTAATAGATCGTGAAATAGTTTATTTTCTACGCGTAGTAGTCGGCGTGCGGTGCTACGTAAAATGTCAAACCAGAATTATTCAAACTAGATCAGCTGAAAGTTTTAGATGATCCTCATTTCAGAAATATTTACCAGTTTCATTAAAGTTCTAGAGTAAAAGTGCATTGTGGAATATTTAACGGCAATATTTGCTCCGCCAAACAGCGATAAACTTTGTTACCGGTCGTATTAACATTTCATACCACTATGTTCCGTGTTTTCAGTAACATTTGCTTTTAAAATTATAATATCAGATATCCTAGTTTAGGAACAACTGTACAAAACTAAATACTATATATAATAGCTATATACGAATAAAAAGAAACAACTATAGAATCCAATAAACATATAATTAAAAAAAATTATAATTAAATAAAAAAGAGATGGAGACAAAGTTAAAGTATGAAATTATGTCACGAAATTCTATCAGAAGTATATCACACACACCTCTAAGATTGAATAATACTACCAATTTTACAATCCACGATTGAAATTCCACCAAAAAATCACTGAAAAATATTATTCGACTAAATCGAATAATAAATCAATAAAAATATGACAAATTTTCCATATTTGATCGCATTAGGAACGATTCAAATTCGAACCCCTGAAACAAATATAATTGCACACAATCCAGGTTCCACGAGTTAAATTTTGTAAATGTCGATATAAATTTTCCACCCTTTACTTTCCACCATCACGAACATGATCGAAGCTTCGACGAAAAATTAATCATCAAGCAATATCATTGATAATAAAGAACAACATCAGGATCGAGTGTTTGATTGCGCTAAGCACACTTCAAATCCGTTCTCTTGAAAGAAATATGGTTACGCACAACACAAGTTCATCAAGTTAAAACAAATTTCTCATAAAGAAACTTCTAACTTGTCAGTATCCTCAAGAACCGTACAAATTCACGTCCAAACAACGCTACCATGTTTACCCGCAAATGCAATTCAAACTCTAGCCGAAGACTAACCATCGAGCAATATGGTTAGATGTAATGGAAATCGGATATTCCTCGACAAACCACACCGTTGGTCGTAATCGATACGATCTAATGAATCGTGAAATCGTCATAATCGAGACGATGGTTAATGAAACGAAGCTGAGAAAACTATTCGTAAGTCGATACCACTAAACCCTAGGGTAGTTAATCGAACGCGCGATATTTGTAGGGGTGATTCCGTGGCCGCGTAAACAAGAGCTTTCTCACCCTCGTTCGAGCAGGCACGCGAGCATGATATCGAGAGTCTAGCATCGAGTGCCAGTCGCAAAGAAAAATGTTTCGTTAAAACTCGTCGCCCAGGTCTAAAGGTTTAGATGCATAACTTTAGAACAACGTTTCAACGTTAAGTCACCGATTATATAATATATTTGTCCGTTTGGTTGAATCGCACAAATTCTTTGCCGCGTCGAAGGAAATTCAATTGCAGGGTTTTTCATTCGATCCCTTTGAATCGCGTCGTTTCAGCCTTTCAGAGACGTTAAAATGGAAAGGTTCCTTTGGACGACACCTCGGTGTCATTTAATTCTCTCGAAGCACGGTGAAAGGAAAATTCTTAGCATCTCGTGGATGTACAAAAGAAGCGTCGAGCTTCCGCCACCGGTTAACGCGAGGAAAAAGAGAGAACGAAGAAAATATGGCGAACGAAGAAGCACGTTCAGTCTCTCGAACGCTTAACGTCGTTGATTAACATCCAAATGAAAGCCTTCAATTCTGAAACCGCGGCGGAAGCCGTTACATAACGAGCTTTAAGATGCGCAGGAGCGAAGTTCATTGAAATGCTGATGATCTTCAGCCGTCCGACGCGTTCGGAAAGCTAAACGGCGACGAAACTTGCAGAAGTCAAAGAGCGTTCGGGGACGCCATGATTAATTATAGACGAACGCGTCGAGGTTGGCTTTATGGTATCCGAACCTCCAAGTGTCGAAGAACAAATCCGATGATCGAAAGGAAGAGCAAGTTCGAGTAAGATTCCCTTATCTCCTTATCGTTCTTTTAAGAGAAGTCAGCTGGTTCTTATCGTGCAAAAATCTGTGGAAACCGGCTAGTGTTCCGGTTGCAGCTCAAGAAAGATTCCAAGACTTTCATTCGGAACTGGAAAAGTTTCCGCGAACTCCTATAAATTTTGATGCCTCCCTCAGATGGGCCGAACTATTCTTGCTGCTCTTACCGTGAAACTCTCCCAAGATTACTCTCCTTTTTTGTCGTTGTTTCGCGGCATGATTCGGTTCGTTCGTTGAACGAGCCAGAGCGAAACTTTGAGCCGGAATATTACGAGGAATATCACGTCGAACTGTATGTCGGGGTTCTCTCTTGTAGAACTTACCAGGCCACGTTTCGTACGCAAGCGAGCCGATCGATTTTCGTTATGAGGGTTGATTCACGTGTTCGCCCTAGCGACATAGGGCGGGAATCCACGACGTTTAAAGCTGAACAACAGAGCATAATCCAAAACGATGTACGCCACGACGAATCAGAAGGACAGGCTCGATTCTCGAACGTGTTTCAACGGGCTCATCGTGGGACCTGTTGGATTTACACCTGAACAACGTTTACACTGGATCACAACGCTGACGCTGCTTGCGTTTAACACTTCACTGAGAAACTGTCGTAACTCGGCCTTTCTCTATCACTGAAAACACACAAGACTTTTCTCATTCGACGGAAAACGATTCCATCCACTTGGAGCGCGACTGCATTTTATCTTCTCGACAAACGCCAACACCTTTTTTCCACGAAATCCCTGTTACGGATCGACCGCTAATTAGCGAGTCGATCCAGCCAGCTCGTTATCTATAAATATACCGGTTGATTATACCGTTGTTTCGCTTGGATTCATCCATTCATCACCCGTCATTTATCTTTGCCCTCGGTTCGACGCACTGATCGACGTTGAGATCGAGACACGAACACCGAATAAATGGCTCTCACGTATAAAAGGCAAAACTCCACCGATTAATTACGTCTCAAGAGCAAATCCACGTGACAGTGTTTTCCACGAGCAACGTTGCACTATCGAAAGAACTGGAGGATCCTCTCTGGTTCGCGACCCTCCGACGATCTCTTCTCCTCCGGTATACTCGCTCACGAGATCGTGAACGTAAACCTTCCACAGCCCAACTGAGATTCACTTTAGACCTGGCTGCAGTTGGTGAACACCTCTCTCGCCCCCGTTTACACCCCACTCCGCGTATGTCCGCGCCCGTAGCAACTCCTACAGCGATAGGAATCGACGTCCTTCTCACGAGGACGTTCTTAAAGGAACGTCGATCGACCGTACCACATGGACACCTAACCTCAAATTTCGAGGACGGGCCAGCGCTGCCTCGTGTGTCGCACGAAGACTCGCCGCGCTCGACCACGTGTTTCACAGAGAAAGGATTGTACACGTTCGCCACCTGCGATCTTTCCTTGCCAAGCGTTACGGGTGACCGCGGTGTGACTGAGCTGTTCGCGTGCACGCGTCACCTCGACGAACTGCAGCGACCCGGAATTTGCCCCTCGTCCTCGACACTGAACCAAACGGAACACTACCAGCACACGGTTTCCCTTGTCTCATAGCGCGCGCGCACCACAGCGTTCAACGATACCACCGACCACTGGTACGACGGCCCGAGAGGATGCCCAGCTTCATTCAGGACAGGAAAGTTCGCGACGGGACCCCCAGCGAACTCGACGCAGCGTCGCTCGTTCCGGAACGAACGACGCCCTGTTGTCGTCGCGGCACGGGGTGAACGCACGACTTTGCGGATGACGATCCGCGCCCTCCACCACACAGAAACTACCTTCCGCCGCTACCGCCACCACCGCCACCACCGTCACCACCTCCACTACCGTCACCAACCACCACCACCGTCGCCATCCACCTCCACTGCTTCTACAACCACCTCCACTTCCTTCACTAATACTACCCAACCGACTCACCGTACAACCTTACCAACTCTCGCTATGTGTATGTTGGGAATATTACCAATACCCGTAGCCCTCGTTGGGAAATCCTGCCCTACTGCTACCACTACCGACCGAGTAGCTACTATCCAGCTTGAGCGTAGCAACATTAACACGCTGATATTAACGTTAATGTTCCGTATCCTCTTTCTCCCTCTCTCTCTCTCTCTCTCTCTCTCTCTCTCTCTCTCTCTCTCTATGCTCGTGACCATATACATAGACGCGTGTGCGTGAACGGGGTTACAAGATAACAGGGTTGTGAGATTATGTAGCGAAACAGTGGTACAACTGAACGCAGGGTTGTTTAAATTTGCTATCCGTCACCCGTGAAGCTTCGCTGTTGTTGCCCCGTCAACGGAGGTGACTGATGAACGAGCCGCGAGGCTAGGACCTCCGCCTCTGAAAATTCTATTACACTTGTATCAGAGATCTGTTGCCAGCCTAACAACGGGAAGGATGTCTCCTGAAATACTTCTGTCACGTTTGTCATTGCTGGGACCAGTTATATTTCTGCTTTTTCAACGACTCCTGATAGGATCTATCTTAACCAAACCCTTTCCTGTATCTTACGTAGAGATCCTACCAACACCAACACGCTGGCTAGTCCTATGAGACCGCGGTATACCTACCGTGCACCGTTCAAACGTGGTTTATACCCACACTCGTGCTCGAGTTTCTATACGCCCCACCAGCTCAATATCGACACCTACAACGGCGTAGATCCAACGAACACACTGAGAAGCTCTCTCTCTCTCTCTCTGCCTGTAAAAAGCAGATCCTGCCGTACGAAATTCTCAGCCAGTGGTTCTCCTCGCGCAGGTCAGAGAATTCCCGTGACGGTTGACAAGAATCGTCGACAAGGGGCGGTGGTGGCGCAGAGAGAAGAGAGGCTGGTCCACGGGTATCCTACTCGCTCCCTTGGTGGTTCTTCTGGTGTGTTTACGGGGCGTCTCGACGCAGGCGCCACCACGGGGTTGGGTGGTCACGCTTGGAAGTAGCAACGTCGATCGAATCCCCAATTGGGTGGGAGATGTGGGCACCTGAGGGATGTCGGGGTGGCGGGAGGTTTCGTCTCGAGGTTAGGGGAAAACGGCGAACCCTCCGCACACAACGGTAGACCAACCTATACGGGACTCCGATAACATCGCCGCGACGCGGTTACGCGCGTCTTTGTGAATGGAGACAAAGCCGAACGTGGCAATCCGACGCGAGAGAAGGTCGCGACTTTCGTCTTTTCAGAGATATTCGGTTTGGTCATACCGATGACCCACTTCGAACGCTTCGTTCCCCCGTTTCGATTAAACGGCCGTTCTATCCGTGACGTGGATGATGGCTCGTTTCTTGCTTCGTTAATGTCGCTATGCTGTTGGGTATTGGTAATTTCACGATTGGATCGATCAGTGTGGTCATTGCGAATGATCGATCTTTGTCGCTCGATGGGATTTTAATTAACTTTCTTTTGATTGGTTTTGCTAGTCCTGATCTTTAGTTGAGTAGCTTTGATTCGATGGTTTTTTACAGCTGCTTTTATTCTTCCATTCCGCCATATCGAGAAACTAGATGGAGAAATATATTCAAACGCGTTTTAGTGTAAAGGATGATATGAAATTTGATAGAAGTTGTGGAATATAGTCTTCTCGGTTCGGTTTGCTAAGAAAATCTGTAGAAATCGCTACGCGCAATTTTTATATCGAACATGTTTAACTCGGTGACTTTTTGACGTGATTTTATTTTTCTGTGTGCAACATCGTCTGTAATCCTGCAGCAAAGCAGGGAAATCTCAGGATCAAAGTACGTTCGTACAAAGTATGTTGTATAAGGGATGATCGAATTTTAATATAAATTATGGAGCATAATCCCATCGGTTTAAGTTGCTGAGGAAATCGATGTACCTATTTGGGTATTGTAAACGTCATATTGATTGATGAAACCTATACGAGGATCCCATAGGAGCAGCTTATGAATCTTCAGCATGATCCTGTTACATTAGTTACGGCAACTTTGGTAGTTTGTTAAGTGACAAAATTAAAGCGAATTAAGGCAAATTTTACATCGTCAACTTCTTTTTAAACAATGTTGTTTCCATAGATGCTCCAAAAATTCTCTCGCAACCTGATTGAATCGATAATTAAATGCTTTTTCATTGAATTAAATTTTCTCTGATTTTTTCAAACGATTCTTCGCACTGATAAAAGTTTCATATGCCCCTGTAAATGCAATATGGAATGCTAGAACAAGCACAAAGTACAATAGAGGCGACGCATTCGTTGTATAATGCATGTAAAAATAAGAAAGCCGTCACGCCTCCCGGTTCGATCGCATTGGCTCGTTCTTTGAAAAGGACAACGATTCCATACTCCCGTTACATAAATGTTCGCACGAAAATATTTCTTCTATTTATAAATCGAAAAAATTCCCTTTAATAGATTGTACAAAAGAAAAAAGTAATAATAATAATAATGCACCTGGTTCAAGAAACAAATAACTTCGAGGAATACATTGCTCTATCATGTGTCGAGT
Source organism: Bombus confusus (assembly GCA_014737475.1). Lineage (NCBI taxonomy): Eukaryota > Metazoa > Arthropoda > Insecta > Hymenoptera > Apidae > Bombus > Bombus confusus. The sequence goes on from JACXIV010000015.1 coordinate 1,598,985, forward strand.
GTTGGTACAAAAAAAGAAAAAAACACTAGCAGAGAAGAACAAAGTTATGAACAAGAAAACGAGGCAACAGTTAGAAGAGTATTACGATGGAAATGTGCAATTCCACGAACGTTCACGCAACTTCGAGCAACGGCAAAGGTTGCATTCCGCGTCGGGGTCCGGTTTGAAATCGCTGGAACCACTTTAGGATCGATCGAAAAAAATTTGGACCAGCGCTCGACGAGGATAACTGTAACGAACATTCATGCTCGATAAAGAACCGGCGAGAAGAGAATGTCGACGGATTGATGAATTAATAAAAAAGAAAAAAAAAACAACAAAGGGAAAGAAATAGGAGGAAAAAAAAGAAATGGGTGGAAGAGAAATGCAGCAGTCGGACCCGTGACGGAGCGAATCAAGCTCTGAGATCGCGTTTCCCTTTGTTTATTCGTTCTTTATCTATTCATTCAGTCGCTCTTTTCAGGTTTGCCTACTAATGGAAGAGCGGTTGAGAGTGTGTCAGTGAAACAGGTCGATGTTCTGTCCGACGGGCCTGAATTCAATCCATAGTTCGTCGTAATAATAAAAAGAAAACGAAGAAAAAACGAAGGAAAAAATATGGGATTCCATTTGCTTGGCAACTCGTACGACTAATAGAAGAAGAAATCACTTCCACAATATGATCTGTATAGCAAGTTTCGCGCGTTCGTCTGAACCGTGGTCGCGATCCATCATTCTCTGCGATCTGGTTTATCTTTCCTTGAACCCCATTATACCAACATGATCGAGTTCCTAACATATTTTTCGGGGTAATAGGCGATCGGTGCAACCCTTGAAAATGCTCGGTCTTTGACGAGGGTATTATATCAAAGTTTCACGCCAATAGAAGGCTGATAGTTTTTTGATGGAAACTTGGTCCCCTGTTATCGAGATGATATTTCGTGGAGATCAGTCGAGATATTTGTTATGGTCATATCAATTCGACGCTTTGGCAAAGTTTTGCGAATCTTTATGCATTTGTGGAAAATTTTTCTGGGTAAAAACATGCAAAATGAGCATAGTCTGCGAGAATATAGAAAATATCTAAAGCGATGTGCTCGTTATAATATTTTGAACTGAAGCAGTTGTACAGTTGTAGTAGCATTGTAAATTCATGTAATTATCAAAGTTTTATATATTTCTATATTTTATACTTATATGTGTGTAAGTATTATACTTCTTTGTGATAGAAAGTGTTTTAAAATTGAAACATTGGGAACAGAAATCTAAAATTCAAAATTGTTCAATAACGAAGTTGAAATTTCATGAGGATAGTGCAGGCTTTAATATGTAGATTATCGATACAGTATCGCTTCATGACGATGACCCTGTCAATTATAACACAATGCGCTCGAGAAGCGTACTTGTATTATAATAAATCATACTTGATCACAGCTCGTTAAAGTACATTTCCATTAGAGCGCATTCAATTGTAGAACACGTACTGTGTTGAATAGACTTGATTATTATGAGCTACGGCGATAATATTTAAATACAATTCCGAAGGAAATTACATTTACGAAATATTGCAATGCTTAGTACGTTACTTCGGTACTCGCTCTACCACAATATCGACTCAAAACAATATGTACGTCTGTTCCTCATTTTAATTTGGAGAATTAAAACGAGCCATTCGTGATTATGTATCACGTCCGACTACAATTAATCATTGAAATCCATAAGATTTCAGAGTAACTTTATATACAACAATATCAACCAAGAAATTTACATAAGTGTCAGCACATAATAAATACGCTGAAAATACGAACGAAGTAACGTATAAGAGCCTCTGTGTAAATAAATTTTATTGAATTTCAATTACAAGCAATAACAAACGGCCTTCGATTATTACATATAATGCGATAATCATGATTATACAACGACATATAATTAAATTACAACCGCGTACAAAATTATATTACAAATTGTTCTCGCAGTTATTGAAACAACTGAAGCAGGCGACTAAAAATTGCATTCTTTTTGATGGTGTTACTTCGAAGCCTCTATCCAAATAAATTCTTTATTCAAACAAAAACTAAAGGAAACTTTAACTACGATAAGCAAGAAAAAATAATGTTCAGTCTCTATGGTATTCTGAACTGTTCTCTCTCACATTATTACGAACTAGAATCCCTCTACCCTCCATTTAAAAAAAAAAATCTAAAAAATCTGTCAGACCAGAGACCTTTCCATCCCTTAGAGGCTCCAACTTCGTGCCTGAACTGTAGACTACCTTCTCTCGTTACTGCGCTAGCAATCAGTCACCTGAAGCACGACCATGTGTATCAGCTATCGTCGAATAAGAGTCTGTTATTGCTCCTCGATTTACGAAACCCTTCGGGGATCGCAAACTCACGAAGGGTCGACGACTCTGAACTGCCAGCTTCCACGCGACTGCGTCGGTCTCAAGTGCAGCTCTTAGCTCGGAGGCTAAAAGGGCTAGGAATCTTTGAGCAGGAGAGCTTGCTGAAGGAGGGGGATATATATCGGCTTGCCCTAGACCTTCGTTTCCCTAGCGTTTTACTTAGCCTGAGCTTGCAGTTCTGCGTCCCCATTACAAGACCTCGAGATCACCTAGCCCTCTGGCTAGTCGAGCACCAGTGACCCACCCTTTTTTTCTACCGTTGCCTTCCCAAGTGTCTCTCTCCTCTTTCCCTTTCCTACAGACCGCCTTCTACGTTTGTAGAAATCTTCTGCACAAAGCATTTTGAAATTTCGTTGGGAGTGTAAAATTTCAAGCGAATCTGAAAGTGAAATAGATAGAAATTACAGGATATGGATTACAGGTTAAAAATATTTAAACAGCCAATTATTCGCTACATTGCTAAGCTACAATATTGTGATCAGTGTAGTCGTATGTTTAGCACCAATTATAGCTTTCGTCCCTAGCCTTTGTCCAGGGTTTAGGTGGAGGTTTGAGTAAAGCTATCTGTCTTTCTTCTTCTTTTCTTTATACTTTTGTTATTATATTGCACTGCCGTTCTTTGTGTTTGTACCCTGGTGGGATTCTCTCTCGTGCACGAAATAAATAAATAAATAAGTAATACACCCGTAACAGGTATCTAAAAATTGTTCAAATATTCTTCTTTCTTCGGCTTGTGTATATTTCGGATTTGTTTCAAATTTGATCAACGTAATCGGGATAGTCATATCTGAGCTTGCAATTCCGCGCCCCCATTACGAGACCTCGAGATTACTTAGCCCTCCGGCTAGTTGAGCACCAGTGACCCACCCTTTTCTCCGCCGTTGCCTTCGAGTGCCGCTCTTCTCCTTTCTTTTTATCCACTCCTCAAACCTTCGAATCCACGATTCCTCCCTCGTACTACGCTCTTTCGTACGTCATTCCCTCGACCACGTTCCCCTGTTTTACACCGACGCGCGATAAGGGTTCGAACAATGTGGGTTATTACAGAGGGAAACACGCAGAAGCCAGAAGCTACATACGTTAGCGCGACAAATGTTTTCGAAGCTCGGTTCGGTGTTTAATGCAAACGTTGCCTCGACGACCGTTTTTAGCTTTTCCTTTCGCTGATACGCGAGAAGGGTGTCTGGCGTTGGTTTGCTTTGGCTACGTCGTGCTTTTCGTCGCTTTCGTCCAAAGTGGACATAGGGTGAATTTCTGTTTTTGCGGTTAAGAACGATGTAGGGACTTGGCCAAGTACTTGAAATGTCGCGAGACGAATAACGTACGGTTTAGCCGCTACATTTACTCGCTCGTGTATTTCCAAACAGATTAAATATGAATTTGGAGAGTTGTTAAATTGTATATGGGATATATCTGGAAAGTATAAATCGAATATTATCGTGTAGGATGGTAATAGTTTGTTCTACTCTCTTCTTCTTTCTCCATAAGAGTAAGAAGAATCGTAGCGGTAAATACTTTTCAATTCGTGCTTCGCTGTAGATATCCATCTTTAGTTAATATAAACAATGTCTTTAGCTAGGATCATATATCTAACGATTATTTCCACTTTCTGATATCGTTCTTCTCGGTAAAAAGAAATGGTGCTCCTAAAGTAACAATACGACACAGATGCTTAGTGACACGTATGTGCCAAATAATTGGAGAAGCAAAGAATAAAATCGTTTACAAGAAGACGAAAGAAACGTTTGCCGGAAGTAAGACAATTCGGTCCATCCAATGATCGACTTGAAATCGAGTAACAAAAGTCTCGATTGTCCTGTACGATACAACAGTGCAAAGTGAAGTACAAGGAAATGCTATAAGCGGTTGCGCGAAAAGGAGGCGAACAGAAAGAAAGCGAGAAAGAAAAATGAAAAGAGGCGCTTCGAACATACTAAAGGAATTCGGTGTTCAACTAGGTAGAAAACTTTATGGCTGATTCTCAATATGATAACCATTTAAACTCATCGTCGAGAGTGACGCGAAAAATATTTCCTGTAGAATTTATTACATCGTCGATTTATCGATAGCCAACTTCTTCGCCGTACCATAGCGAATTTTTTTGCAAATCGACTCGACGAATCAGATTTACATTTTTAGAAGGCTCCTTCGAATTTTCAAATTCATCTAAAATTTTCTCAAAGATACAAACCGAATGATCGTGGACATCAATGTGCAACTGTTAATTCATTATTTTCTTATTCTCGAAAATAATTTTTACAAATTTTTCCTGACATATTCTGAACCGTTATTTCACATGAACATAAATACACATAATCTTGACCAATAAATCGTGTTCTTGGTAATTTAAATCGATCATCACGTTCTGTGCGATTAACAGACTACGGATTTTAACGCGTTTATGAGAAATCAGAAGACACGCAATGCGTATAATATATAAAAATACGTAGAATATTCAAAATAGAGTATTTATCGTACTATAAATTTCTACGTAAATTCCCGTTCCCTAAATTTGTTCGTAGAAATATAAAAATGCGTAAAAATCGATCGATCTAGTAATCAATAAATATCCTAATACTTACGAAGGAGGGTAGAATGTGCGTACAAATTTTCTGTAGTAAATATCCAAACATTTTCACGAACTATCGTATTTCAGGAGAGATACGGCATTGATCTGGTTAATCGCGAACAATCGTTAGTTCGCAGCACGCGAAATTGGATATCGGAGCGTAGTGGCTAGTGGGAACTTCGAATGGCGCGAATCTCGAATGAAAGGGAGGATTTCCGCAAATCCAGCGTCCATGACGAGCGAACGTCGGAAAGTGTCTTGAAGTGCTAAACCGTGTGTTGATATTAATACCCTGCCGAAATCCGTATCGAGAAGGAGGGACCGTCCTTACTTCCGGTCCGCTCTTTGAAACTCATACCGCTGCAACGTGCTCAAAAGGACGAAAATTTAGCCAAGAGAGATCCCCTGGCAAGGAGAAATAACGTCTCGCGTATAAGGAAAACTCGTTACAGCCGAAAGCATGTTCTCGTTTCACGAACTTATCGCGAGAACGTTCTACAGCTCCAGCCAAGGTTCGGCATATTTCAGTGCAAATACTCAAGCTGCTTTTTCAAGATTTTTGTGTTTGGATAATGGAGAGCTATGAAAACCGGCGACGAAGATTGCTTCGTTTGATACAACGTTTTGTAATGCAGCGTGATTGTAAATAGAGCAGATGATGTATTATGTGTGTTACACGTGTACACGTTCACGACGAATGTACTTTAGCGTTCCACAGGGTGATGCAAAGTTTCAATGAATAGGATGATATCGCAAATTGACACTGGAAATAGCAGGGAGTGTTTGATATGTACATCGATATAAGAATTATTAGCTTGTGTGTGTGTGTGTGTGTGTGTGTGGAGAATCTTGCGCCACCCTTTGTAAGTAATGTAAGGAAATACTGGCAGTGATACGGACAAACGTTATACGTACGTGTGTGTTATCTAACGTTTTCTGAAATTTAAGATGAAGGTATTTAACGAATACCAATTATCATTGTCTTCGAAGATCAGTAAATGTGATGCAGTGGAAAATTAATCTAGGTAGGAAAATAATTGCTATTGCTGAGACTATAAAGCAAAATACAGCTTCTCTTGTTAAAAAATTCCACATTATCACGAGGAATTTGTTCAAATTACATAATGTCATAATATTTGAAATTGAATGAGAAAACAATTTCCTGATAATACGCGATTAACACCATAGGTATCGAATTCTAGAATTTCTCTCCTCGAAAAATCAAGAAAACGCACAAAAAATCCTCCGCAGTCTTTAACGAATGAAATATTTGAAAATTGCATTTTCTCAATTTCGCCACTCCTAGTACCCTGTTCGTCGATCGAGCCGAATCACGACATCCACCTTCCTTTTCTTCACACTAAAATTGCGAAAGGAATAACAAGAAACTCTCCGAGTCCGGCGGTTAATCAATTAATCAATCACAGGGAGTGAAACTAACGAGGCTGCCGTGACGAAACAGAAACGAGCAGCCTCGACTTCCTTAGGAACTTGGAAGCGGCTGTTCACGAAGAAACGGGTTACTGCTTCGCCACGGTGTGCCGGAAGTGAATTTTCCAGTTGGATGCTTGCTAGCCAAGTCGAAAAATAATCGCGGAGGGGGATTAGCAAGGGCGTGAAGCAGCGACGTTTCGACCCGGAGGCGCGCAAGCTTGAGGGGAAAAAAGGGTGTTTCGGGAGAGAAAGCCTCGCGAGAAGAAAGCCGCGCCAAGCTTACGAAGCCAAGCTTTCGCGTTCAAGTTCTCCTGCATTGCGGAGACTACACGATACAACTCGGCGAAAAGCCATCTTCTAATAAATTTGGCGACGCAAAGCAACTAGGAGGACATAAAATGCGCGTTCTCTTCTTCCATCCTTAACACAGTACGAGTACGTGCTGATCGTACGTTGAGACTGTACATTCTTGGAACACGGTATTTAATAAGTAGATGCGACGATTTCGAATCCTCGTAGAAGTTTAAAAATTCGATGTACATGTCACGTGTTTGCGAGATTCTTGGATTCATAAAGATTCTTGGATTCAGTGCAATCAAAAGTCAATGTATCGTTTGTAAAATGAATCGCCGAGATGAAAAGAAAGGTTAGACCAGTCCAGAAATTTTGGAATTCCGCAATTAAAGCGTTTCGCTTTAAATGTCTGCTGTATCATCCAGAAAGCGTGCAATCCTTGATCCTAAGAATAATGTCATTGATCTAGCGTAAGCTACAGATATAAATATTCTGACAACAAGTAAGAAACTCCTACACAATGAAGTTTCTCAGCGTCTCCTGTGGCAATAGAGTTACTTCTCAGAGTATAATTAATCTTCAAACCCTAGAAAATAGTACATATAGACGTCCGTAAACATTATAAATTTTATATAAATTATAATAATCTGTAATAAATTCTAAATATTCCAAATATTCCAAACACCGTGCAATGATTATTTGTATGTAACGAGCAACTACAAGATTCTCATAGCGACTCACAGTCAAGTTGGTGGTTGTTGCGCAGTGGCGCGGAAATCCGGGAATTTTCTGGACAAAAGGAACCCGGAAAATGAAGTCGCCCGGAATCGGCTTTGCGAATAGCCCCGTAAGAACTTCGGAATTAAGAGCGGGTTGTGGTGAGGCGATAACACCGATAATGCGGAACCGTGGAATAGAAAGGATGCCAACTGGTTAAAAGATATGGCACGTCGATCGCGGATGTGGTGGTTCTTCGGCGATGGAACTTTGCTTTTCATGCCTCGGAAATATTTCGTTTTTATTTGTTCTTAGCCTATTTAACGGGAAGTTCTTCGCGCAGTCGTAAATTGCCGATGAGAAATTTATAAAGGATTTCGGTGTCATCTTTATTATCGAAATGCTTGCTCGGACGAGTATCTTTGTGTATGGTAGCGGTCTTCTTAGTTTAAATCGGAAAAGTTTGTATAAAACTGCACACTGTTAGAGATTTCGTCGGGAAAAGAAACGAAAGGTGGTTCTATAAGATGGTCTCGATAGTAAATAATTTATTAACGCATTAAGTGAAGTAATTTGGATGTTTTTGAGAATTGAAAATTTGAGAATTTTTGTACCAGTCGTGTTCTCCTGAAATTTGGTCAATGGCCAAACATTTTCAACGAAATTCTCGTTTCTACATTATTATACTTATTATACGCGTTATTATTATTCTACTTGTTATACAGTATTATATCTATTTAACCAATCCGAAATGTATTTGGTTAAAAGACAAAATTTATGTCGGAGTATAGCTTCAGTTAGTTGAACAAAGGTGATATATAATGCACGAAATGTGGTAGACTCGGTGTTACCATTGTTATTCAGATTAGGAACAAGTTCATATAGTTTATACGATTTTACTTATCTTATGAGATGAAACCAGAAGAAGTTTCGTTTTATTGTTGAACTGTACGGTATTAAACGATACTCTCGTTATCTTATGCGGATTATAAAAGTATTTAGTTAATATAGTTTTTATTATACAATTTATATTATTTGAAACCTATACTGTGCGATTTTATATAAAGAGTTCGCATATCGTTATAAAGACATTTGAGATTTTTAACGTCGAACGTTATGTCTGTCGTTACCAATCGCAGAAAATATAAAAATCGAGTTAAAAATAATTGTCACATGTTTGCTAATAAAATTATTAAATATTTCACGATATTATTCCGAAGTTTCCGTAATTGATCAGTCGTTTTAAACGGTGAAAATGTACGGATTTAACGCACAGCGCGCGACTCAATATTAATTCGCTTTTAAAAGCTTTCAATCAGTTTTATCGGGTTCCATCGATTTCGTGGCTCTTTATACAGGACAATAGAATTGCACACTCGTTTTCCGTGACGTTTACGAAAAGTGGAAACTATTAATGCGTTTAAGCATAATTTTACGTCCGCCTGTTTTGTTTCGCGAGGCGCAAAACGCGCAACTCGCGTTCCCGGCAGCCACCGAGAAACGAAATTCTCGTTCAGAGGTCTAAAACATAGCACAAAGGCACATTAGACACAAAAGGCACACGAGATAGCGTAATCAGAGCTTTGTTCGTGGTCAACGTACGATATTTATTTTCATTGTGCAATTATTGCCGTAATGTCCATTTCTAATGCGCAATGTTACCGTGTTTAAGTCGCGTGAATTTCACGTACCAGAAGCAGTTATTCCTCATGAATTTCGCATAAGCAGATTCTGCCAATTTGTTTGCAAACTAGCGCTGCTCGCATTATCGCGTAATTGCACAGAAATACAAGGAAAAGATAGTTAAATATTCCTCTCGTTTACTTTACATTAAAATCCTAGATGCGTTTATTTCAACCGTTCGTGCTCTTTCCTTCTTCGTTATTTTGACGCTTTTGATATTGTTAGGAAATATATACCGAATGATAATTATCGATTTTTATGTAATGTCGACATATGGTAGTTTCCAAAGAAATATTCCACACGTGTATTTTTTTATATCAGCAATATCCTATATTAAAGGGGTGAAAAGCGTTGTCAACGTCGAGAATAATAAACATATTCAGACTGGTATTTCGAAAGCCGTTATAGTTAAACGGATGATCTAAATAATGGAATTTCTTTCAAAATTATACGTGTTTGTACGTACAAAGCAATAGAAAATACAATATAATGGCGTGATATGTTATTAGGATTATTAAATCTTTATATAAATAGGATATAAATAAAATAGGCATCTTCCTTTGTGCACGATAATAGTTACAATCTAAAACTTAAAAAAATAATTCCATTAGTGTAAATGTTCTAAAATGCTGGACAATAAATTCTTTTGTTGGATCTCAATCGAGAAACTCGCCAAAAGCTTCGACTAAAAATATGATGAAACATTTTCGAAACAGCCTGTACATCTCTGTGACTACTTTGCTCTCATCAAGTGCGCCAAAGTGCATCGAACAAAACAACAAGCCTAATTGAATCGTTATTCAAGTAGTAGGATGCATATTCACGCAATGGTATCAACACCCTAGCCGAGAGAAAGTTTTATCGGAACACGGAGGAAAAACAGAGAAAGTGAACGCATACCGATGCACAGAATGCACGTACACGCGCGTACATGGTTGCAACCGTCCGATAACATCGAATATACAGGGGTGAAAGAGTACGTGCACGTGCGCGATGGAGAAAGTGCAGTGGTATAGCGAAGGGTGCGAGCGAAAAGAGGGTGTTCTTGGCGTGGTGGTTGATTTCAAGGCGAATTTAATTCGTTCTGACGCTGCGCGCCCACTGTGCGACCGTTTAAATTGTATTTTGCAAAGATCATTACCGATGCTTGATGTGCCGGGCCTAATTGGAAATTAAATCTTGGAAAAGCGCGGAAAAAACTCAAATTAATCGAGATGCGAATTTAACAGCGGCAATGTTCATTCTAAATCAACGTTTATTTTGTATTTTGTTTCGTCGAGCAAATGACGTGAAATTATACTTCTTTTTCGTTTTATTTACTGTAATTGCCGCGTAATAGTCTGAAACGTAGTCTGAGTGTAGCTGACGGTAATAAATTTAATTTGAAATTCTGTTCCAAATTTCAAGTTGCACGTTACTGCAACTAACTGGAAATTAAATATAGGAAGAACTGCGTGAAAATAGGAGATCAATCGGTGTTACATTTAACGGTATTTCGATGCGTGCGTTCAATCGTACATTTTTCGATAAATTCGATTGTACACTATGTTTCCAGGAATTTCATCTTATAACTCCGCTGGTAGTCATTCTGATCGCACAGGATTTTTTGAATTTGATGAATGCTTTTGATAAGAACTGCTGTTAGATATTCTTTCATCGAGTAAATTTATTTGACTACGTCATTTTCATTGTTAGATATTCTAAATCCACCATCCAAACGCGCACTTACTTTCATCGTCAGTTTTTAACTGCATTAAAGAATAAGGAAACTCTGAATTACGTATAGTTGATACCAAGAGAATTTGCAATAAAAATATCTAAACCTCGTTACTATACACCATAAATAATCAGATATTCGTGTGACTTTCCTGTATGCTCTCAAATTTGCAAAAAGCACTATGAGCTTTTAGAAATCTTTCAGAAATTAGTTAAGAACATCTTTTATTCCATCTACATAGGTGCATAAATTATTCGCACGTAATGAAGAATAAAATAAATAACGAAACTACAGTAGTGCAATTTTAAGAACTTTTAAATTGTAGGATGTATAATTTTCATAAATCTAAAATAATGAAATTAATAAATCATCGAGAAAGTGCGCTGAATCGTATGAAAAATATTTCGATTGAAAAACCACGCAATTAGAGTTTTACTAATTAACCGACTTAATATATACCACCAGAGTTCAATATGCGATAACTTTGCAGCCCCTATTACCTGGCCAATTAAGCGCGACAATCAAAATATCGCCAATATATAGTCAAACACCCCATAACCGAAACAATAATCCCCGAACGCGTTTACGTAAGCTTCACCCGCCACAACACAGAATTCCAACGCAACCCTCGCGTCTTGCCCCCAACCAATCGCTTAATTACCGAATAATCATCGTGCCTGCGGACCGACACGCAGAAATCTGTCTCCAAACATACGCTCCGCCTTCCAAGCTACGTGCACCCCGCCGAATATACTTCATTCAACTACTTCAACATTGCCAACAGCACTCTCGCGAGCATCCACACGCGGGTGCACAAAAGCACAAAGCACGCGACGATGCATCGCGCTGTCGACACATCGATTCGACTTACGCTATTCTCCACCATCCTCAACCCCTTAACTCCGACCCTATCTCCGTCTTCGTTTCACGGTGCATCTGCTTGTCTCCATGGACGCGATACGCTCACTAAATATACACCACCGCCCAAAAGTTTGTCATAGTATATAATTCAATGGATCATTCCAGAAGTAATGCGGAATTTTAAATAACGGAACTCGTTACCACCGGGAGTTTTATAAAGTTAGAGTGGAAAATTGGTAGAGCATAGAAGATTGGAATGGGAAATTAATGGGAACAATACGATAACTTAATATTTACAAAATTATAAATGCTAATATCCAAGATATTACAGAGTAATTTTGTTATTTAAAGAATTTACTATCGTCTGCCTGTTTGGGCGTCAAACTATAAATAAGGCAGAGAAGATTCCTCCAAATTCACAGAGAGACTATCGTAATTAATTACAATTAATTAATTTCAACGATTAATTGTAACATAGAGGAATATACGAGTTAGTAGCAAGCTAGTGATCAAAACCACTACTTACTGTGTCTAACAAATATATCATACGCATTAGCTTCTCAAAAGTCTCGAATCACTTATAATCTAATAAGAATGAAATTTGAATCTCTTTATGGAACAGTATGAATAAATATTGGAACTTTAATATACTTCCAACGTACGAACATGGACAAAAATTGATACAGGTCCACAAAATTGTTCACGTAAGAACTTATGAGCGGCAGTGTACAGCTGCACGTAAACTTTTGCACCCTCTGTTGCGCGCAAATCAGCCAGGCTAACCCTGGATAGGAGTTGCGGAGGGTTCAACGGAGAAGGGGTGCGACGTGTTTCGTGTTCGTCAGAAAGCTCGGCAGCACGAAGGAACGACACTGAAAGGCACGACAAGGAAAATAGCGGGAACACTGGAGACAAGTTTCACCGGCGGGGGTGAAAAAGGGGCGACACGACGGGATGTACACCGGCTCCTTCCTTTGCAACTCGTGCCGCCCCCGAAGGAACGTGTCCCTGGTGGAATACGGTTGTTCTATCTACGATATACTTCCGGGATAATAATTATTCCCATGGAGGGCCGTCGCGGACCTTTATAAAACAAGAATTCCCGCCGCCTTGTGGAAGAGTTTATTTAACAGGGGTGGCCGAACTTCAGCGACGGTATTCGGTTTGCCCGGCGATTGTTCGCTGCGATGAACGTTGATGAAGTTGGTGAATGCCGCGTATTGTTTGCGATTACTTGCACACCGGTCAATTGCGATTGTTTAACGACTGTACGAGCTGTTGGTATTTCGATGGATTTCATATTTTTGTTTGTTGGGATTTGTAGGTGTTGCTTTTTTTTCTTTTTTCTTTTTTTCTATATGTTCCTTCGTCGTTAAGGAACCAAGTTTAAAGAGAAGGTTACTTCAGGTGAGATGAAAGATTCTTTGTTTTAGGGATTTTTTAATGGATCAATGTGTTGAGGGTTGAATTTTGGCGTGAATTTGTCTGTGGTTCATTAACTAGGAGATCGCGAAGCGATAAAATGTTACATATCTGTGTAAAAAAAGGTTAAGCTTCGCGATAATATTATATTTTTTACATGAGCTAAGATTAAACATAAATTGCTTTCATAAGCTTAACGATACAACAGTGACTATTTGTTGAAACAAAATAGCGTCGTATGGAAGGAAATATTGAGGATCAGCGACACTGTGCATGTTTAGTAAGAAAGTGAATAATACTAATTTAAACAATCTTGGAGCATGTACATGATTTCTAATTGTCTCGTCATACAAACTCGCTTAAATATTTTCGTGTTTTGTCTGTATTCTAAAATTTGAGATAAGAAAACTGGATGCAAACGTGATGCTAAACTTTGATTATCGAGCTTTATTATTGCAACAGAAAGTTTCGAAGTATTTCATTAAGAAGACCGCCTAAGTTGTAACAGCGTGAAAATTCGATCGTTTGTATTTTACTTGTATGTTTAAGCAAAGAATAGTCTTCGTTTGTAGTTCGTGTTTAATTCACCGAGTTTGTCGAAAAGTTTCTAATTATCTTTAACAGCTATGACGACGTACTTTCTGATATGAAAATTTAGTTTCCACTTTCTACCTTCACTGTTCGGAAATTGTTTCAAAATTTAACAAATTATGCAAGTTATACCTTGTTAATATATCTACAAAGAATATCGAAGCTTTTAATTTTGTTCACAAAACTCATCTTTTGATTTAAGACTCTGTGATAATATGATATTACGCGATGTTTCGAGGATTATTTTATTACCTTCTACTAAGTAGGTTTTACCATTCTATAATATTGTTATATATTGTTTAGAACAGCTATTAGTTCTTAGTTCGTCTGTTACAACGAAGAACTGTAGTATCAACAGTAATGCAATTTTCTCATAAGCGAAGGAAAATTAGGTTACAGAGTATTAAACAGATAACGCGTGGTCATTGAATTTAAATACTCATATTCGCTTCATTAAGCCTTGTTAGAAGAGTTAACATGCCTAATTGAAACCATTGCAACACGCTACGTACTTTACATTATTCTATGAAGAACCACGCGATGAACAATTAACACAACTGCTTCGTATAAAACCACAAACATTAGGATTCCTGTTAGGCTACTGGTTATCTGTTTATTGGAAAACTCTAAAAAAATTTTACTTTATCTAGTATTTTACATGAAAAATATCTCGCGATTTCTATGTATTTTCAGATTTGCTTCAAACTTTATCGACGTGATCGTTTGTATTTTATTTCATCGTTTGTATTTTATCAACGCGATGATAGTATAACGTCGCACACATATTATGCGGAATATACACGAAATAGGTTTGCACAAATGTTCGAGTATTTTCGTGAGCCTGTGTACGAGCACGATATTAATAAAAGCGAATAATTTTCGATTCAACGCTAGGATCACTGTAGCAACATTTATCCAATCGATCAGACGCAACGATAAATTCACAGAGCAAAGAAATAAATCTGTAGACGATTACTTTCCGTTGGACAAGCAACGTAGAATTTATTTCATCGATTAAATCAGCATCACCCTTCCCCGTCTGTGTACATGTGTATCTTTTTTCCTATATTTCGCCTGAAAAAGGGCAGGATAGGATAAAGTGCAATATTGATTTAACGCGTGTCAAGAAGGTAAACGTTTTATTGCTTTATTCGGCGCGACTAAACGCTGTCACAAACGCCCTTGGCTACGACGCAGTGGACAGCCTGTCACCCTCCGGTGAAATCGTCCCGCTCAAACAACTTGATAGTTTAGCTCTCGAAGCGAGATTGTAAGACTTCTTCTCAAACGAATCTCCGCGTCGGGCAAATAGACACAAGCTGCTTAAACTCACCGAACAGATTGCTCTCGCTCCTATCCATGAGCATCGCCTATATTCCCTTGCCATCTGGAACCTATATTTTTGTTCAGCTTATCGTTTTCAGACCCGTTCGTCCCTTGAACTTTACAGAATGTTCATTTCTCTTGCATTATTTCCCAGCCACCGACTACGACGGAGTCGAATTCAACGAAAGCGCCGTGAAAGATGGAACAGCATGAATATTCATTGCTGGAAATTTGGTGCCGTGAAATTTGTTGTCGAGCGCTGTGAAAAGTAGATTAGGCCGATAACAATTTTGGGTAGGTTACAAAATAGCTGGAGGTAGTGAATTTTTGTCTGCTTTTATTATAGAGATAAGTCCATTTTTGATTAAACATTTTTGTGACTCCGACGTAATTTGGTGGCTTAAATGGAATATTTTAATACGACGCAAATGGAAAGAGAATAATATATCGTTTAGGTTCAAAGATATGTTTTTCAAAACTAAATCTGTAACATTTTTTAGAAAGGAACATCGTTGAATATTTAAATATATATGGCAAAAATATATATTTCGTTGTAAAATCAAACGAGAAATAATTTAA
The DNA here is from genome assembly GCA_014737475.1 of Bombus confusus. Classification (NCBI taxonomy): domain Eukaryota; kingdom Metazoa; phylum Arthropoda; class Insecta; order Hymenoptera; family Apidae; genus Bombus; species Bombus confusus. Next base: position 1,614,561 of record JACXIV010000015.1, read on the forward strand.
TATCAAATACGTTCGCGATAATATTAAATATAAAAATCGCTCTCATCTAAAAGAATGGAACATGCGAACGCTTGCTAAGCGTTTATTTTACATTTATTTAACTTCATGAAGTAACAACCTATCTACCGAATGAATTTTTAATGAGGAGCTCTTACGCTATAAATTTTAAATGTATGTGAAACTCGTCTATGTAATTAACTTATATCGAACAGCGCTCAAAAAATGATTCAAAATTATTTTGAAGATTCCGTTAATTGCTCTCGTAGAAGTGACGTAAAGCAGAAGGTCGGCCATTAATTAGTAGCTGGTGAGTTAAAAACGAAACGTTAAAAGTACGCACCCGGTGCTGACGCTACTCTGTCATTTTCCCGGTAATTAAGCAACTTCTGTTCCTACCGATATTTTTAATCGTGAACGACGTGGCTTAACCCAGATTTCAACCGGAGCATGTTTTTACCTACGTCATGCTAAAAGTCAATGGGGAAATAAAAAGATAGGGACAGAGTCAAAAAAGGGGGGGGGGGCGGAAACAGAAAATCGTGCCGCGACATGGTATCTGAAAAAAAAAAAAATAGAGAGAAAAAAATAGAGAGATACGAAAGAAGCGTTGCCGAATTTCGTTTCTCTTTTAGCGGTGTTTGCCGAAGAAAGGGGAAAGAAGAGGGTTGGAAAGGGGTTGAAACACCGCTGGAGGATTCAAACGACGAAACAAGTATCGTGTTGCAAAGCCTTGACGGCTACAGACGTGCGCGACTCATTTTCGGAAGTGGTTCATTTTTTATTATTCCTTTTTCCCTCTCTGAGTCGTGAAATGTCGTTCAGGAGCGTATCCTCTCGATGGAACGTCGTCGAGGTTGCATACGGGGAAACGGTGTTTCTCCTCTCTCTTCTTTCATTTTTTTCCTATTGGCGGTGATTTCATATCGAAACGATCTTATTGGATCGACGGAAAGACTAGCAGAACTACCGTAAAATAATGGCGAGTAACGAAGGATATAAAGCGGACTTTGTACGAAACAAACATCTAAAGTTAATACTCGTAGTAAGCACCGGAGCTTAAAGTAAGAAGGTAAATAGAAAGACAATTCAGTTATTTTCATATTCCAGATCTCTTTGATGGAATTTTCGTTTTAATTGATTATTATGTGGCGATCGCTGCAGCCAAAGCAGAGAGAACCGTGTGTAAATTAAATGGTATTTATTTCTTCTGCTGTCGCAAGCGGTTTACTTGTCTGAAGCATTTTTTGACGAGAACGAAAATGCTGCGTTTAATATAAATTGTTAGTAGCAAAACGAAGCCAGTGTTAACCATGTTACGTGCATGTATGGTATCAAATTATCTTATTCATTATTAGTTATCACTAAAAGTTAGGAATACTACCTAGATTGTCATAACATAAGGAAACAATATCTATGAGTTTGTTGAAGTTCGTAAAGAAATATATTAACGATATATATATATATATATATATAACGATTTAAGAGAAACAGAAAATCGAGTCATCGATTAATTAAGCTGAAAGCTAGTTTAATACGTTTATCGATGGAGACAATCGTCGGAAGTAACGGATACGGAAAAACATGGTACACCAAGCGACTGAAATTACAAGACAAATGTTCGAGGAACGGCTGGCGAGAGATGAGCACAACTCATTCTCGAAAGTGCTACGTTTCTCGTGGCTCCTTCTCTCTGTCCCAGCCAGGACACGCAATTTAGAATGCATTTCTGTAATTCAAAACGCAAGGAAAGTTTCCTGAATTCGAAAAAAAAGAAGAACAGAAGGAAATGGAGAATACGAGACAGGAAACGCCAGAGAGTTGCGGTCGAAGAACAGAAAGACGCCTCGCTGAGAAACTTTCCATCCGACGTTTATTTCATTTTCAAGCGAGCATAAAAATATTCTACAATACGATAAAGGAATTTGAAATATCATTAAAAGATAGAAAGGTAGGAAAATAGGAAACAAATTATGGAACACTAATTATAAAATGATTGATTATAGAATAAATCGATTTCATTCTACGGACAAAGTCGCGATACAATAATAAAATTAATAATACACTTAGTGTTGTATAATATGTTCAATAAATTGGAATTTAGCCAAGGCACTTTGAAAGATCTCATCCAATACAAGAAACTCTAGAAACGAGTTATACGTTGCGGAAAAATTGAAACAGACTTATCTTTTTAGCTCTTTGTTTTCCTTTTGTACATATTTTTTCGAAGAGAGAACTAAATGATATCTTCTTTTTGCCAAATAAATATTTTAGTTATTTTAGTTCAGTTCGTGAATGAAATCTTTCCTATTATTATGAATTCAGGTTACAACACTCAACGAAATTATCTTCCTGCGCGAAATAAAGAAGAACCCAGCGATATTATAAAACAAACAAAATGTGTAAACTCCCAATTTAAGTTCCATTAAGTTTCCAATTAGAGTTCCAAAAACATTTTTATATCGCAATTTACGCAATTTATCATACAGGCAAAAGTCCGCCGAGGAGCTATTTTTCTCTGTTCCACTCTGAAAACGAAGAGAATCGAATCGGAAACCCAGAAACAGCGATATCAGCAGGCACGAGGGAAGAACGCAAAAAGTTCACGCGCAAGAACGTGGAATAGAAAAAGAAAGGGGACAGGAGAGAACGAAAAAGAACTAGAAGGCTGGCAGAGGAAAAAAAGTACTGGCACCGGAGAGACGCATAATGGCAAAGGACTCAAACGAGGAGACAAGTGTCGTGCGACAAAGGGCCACCGGCAGGGGTTGCGCACGACTCATTTTCGGAAGTGGTTCATTTTTTATTATTTACAGCCTCGTATACACGGTCTCGCTATGCTTGGACTAGCTTCCACCCCCGTATAATCCGACTGGGAGGAATAAAGAAGGTGAAACGAACGGTATTTCCTGGAAAGAGACACGAGATCGAATATAGTCAGTCATATAGAACAGTCGCAGGAAATAGGGAAGAATGAGGTGGATGAAAGAGGAAGAGAATAGAGAAGAGAAGATGAAAGGGAAGATCGAAAGGAAGAAAGGAGGTCCTTTTTGCGTGTGAAGGTGAGACGAAAAGTATTGCGTGAAAAGGGACATGAGATGGAATATGGTAACACTCGTGGAAAGTGTGGAAGAATGAAAGGGAAAGAGAACGGAGAAGAGAAGATAAAAGGAGAGATCGAAAGAAAGAAAGAAATTCCTTTTGGCGCGTCACAGAGTGAAAGAGGGCTCGTCGAAGATGGTCGTGAAAGGGTCAGGATGGCTATCTGGTGTCAGTAGAATAAGAATGGAGGATTCTGGGAGCGTCGTGTCACAGATTTAAACGTCGACGACATTGGAAACGGGTGAAAACGGGTTGCGCGACAGAAAAGTTGCTTCGATGGATAGTTTCGAAGAGTTGCTGGCCCGGTTGGACCTCGTGAACGACTTTTCATCTGGCCTTCGATCATCGACTCGTCGAACGGCTAAAGTGGCCAATTTTATCAAGTTTTGCCGACGTAATTATTGGTCGGTGTAAATGGGACAGCGAGCTACGCGGAAGACCTCCTTCGACCTATCTTCTCGATATGGTTTTTCCTTGATGACTGTGATTGAAATGTAACTGGATCAGGAAGGAACGTTGCCCGATTTATGGGATTAAAGCGTTTCGATCGAGGGATCGACCGATAGGGACATTAGCGTGTACTACGTTCTGGGACGCGTTTGAAGTTTGTTAGCGATGCGAATGAACTGCGTACTGAAGCTTGATTAGAAACTAAGAAATAGAAGTGGATGGGACGTGCGTTAACGAGAACCACAAATGAAGAACATGGTAAAACATATTGAAAATTAGATAGAAACTAATATTATTTGTTTCTTACGAAAGATTTTGAATTTATCACCCATTTTCTAGAGACTAATATTTTTAAATCTATCAGGTTATCGCCTTCTTTAACTATTTCTTGTTAAAATTCTTATTTCTAGCTACCAAATGGTATAAAGATCAGAAAATCAACAAAAGTAGACGTACATTTTCTCCTAACGAAATTTCTCTTTACTTTCTAAATATATTTAAAAAGAACAAAATTTGTTAAGAGACATTAAAATTATCAATTCGAATGTGTGTAGCTAATATTTAAAAACTAGAACTAAAAGTTGTAACTGATAAATAAAAAAAGATTACTCGATCTACTATTTTACCTTATGGGATGCTTTTACAGGAAACTTTTCAATTGCATATTTCACGTAGCAAAGGTAAAAATAGTTCGATCAAAAACAATTAACCTTTATTGCACCGAACGGATTGCTCCGTCCTTTTCGAGTTCATCAAACACTGAATTTCCCATCTCAAAGAAACGCGGCATAATAGCATCTTCACAGGACGAATTATCGATTTTAATATTATTTTGCGTCAAACGGCGTTTTAAAGGTCCAGGTAATCTCCGTAATAAAGCGTATACCCAAAGGATTCGGGCTGAATTAAGACCGACTCAACTACTTAGAAGATTATTTTTCGAGTTTATTAAAAGCTCACCAACGCGCGCTTTATTAAACACTCCATATCGAAATGATATTAAATTCATCGTCATCTTCATCGCCCTTTCCATTTGATTTTACTTAAGAATTCGTTATTGTCGTGCAATAAAGTGTCTCGGCAATTCTGCACTAATTTACACAGTAACAGAAATATATTCACTGTGAGTGATATACAGCTTTTAATCCTGAAAATATTTCCTCTCGATTTCAATGTCCAGTCTCATGTTTTTTTCATGTTTCACTCGTGGAAATTAACAAAATGAATATCGTCGCGCAATCTAGATCCTATGTGTTAATAATGTACATTCCGATTTTTTTTTTTTTTATGAATATACATTAACGTTGCACGAGTAAAATGTCACTGGAGGCTATTGTTATTATGTGCAATTTCAATTACCTGAATACATGGGAGCTTTTAATATTAACTTCCAATATGTAGAATAACGTGTTGAGAACTTTATTTGACGTACAGTAGAGCACAAAATAAAGTTTAAATATAGATGGTACAAGAGTACCATAATTTTACAAAACAGAGTTGTATTTGACAAGAGCAGTAAATGAATACAGTATATGCTTCAGCTGATCGTCAGCAAGATGTTCAAAAATATCTAACACAAAAATGACTAATACGTGCATCTACACGAACAAGTTGCTTAGCGATTCTAAACTTTCTCTCGTTCGTTATTGTAAATATTTCAATATTTTAAATACGTAGAAAATGTAACAGCTGTTCCAAAACCTAACGCTACAAAGAACAAAATTAACCAGCAAACAATTTTTACCGCCTATTTCTCCGCCATTAGCAATATACGCAACGTTCTCGTAAACCAGCCAATTCCACTTTAATTACGTGCTAACGGACAATCGAGAGCAGGCAAAGTTCGCCTCTCAATCGCCACTAAAATTCCTTTATCGCCACGTTAAGGTCGAATGCGACTCATATTGATCGTGCCTTGAATCGATTCGTTCTCAATCGTCATTAACCTAGACAAGAAAAACGCTCGAACGATGTTCCAGGTCCGAGGGAATGGCGAGGGGAAAAGAGCTTTGAAATTGCAATTTCTCCGTAAAAATAATCGTAAAGTGTGGCCCAAGGTTTCCTAATGCCACTTAACGTTTCTACGACTGCGGTGTCGGGACGATCTGGCCAGGAACATCTGTGTGATCGTAAATTTAAAGAGTTCTTCGTTCTTCAGCGGTAGGCAAGAAGTTTCGATTATGACATCAGCAATGTTACGCGAGGCCGCATTAGTCCTGTACTTAGGAAACTCGTGGGAACTTGGCCGAAAGTTTTTCGCGTTCGTTCGAGGTGCCTTGTCGAGTATACTTCGTCGGCCAGCGCGCGACCACCTTTGTTAAATGTTAATGCTGCTGGGATTTAACAAACCGCTCGTTGACCTTATTGCACGGAAAATAAAGGAGTTCATTTCGGCGTCGTTTAATGAGAGGAAGATGTATTAATGGAAGGCGGACTTCTTGGAATACGTTTTGAGTCTGTTATAGTTAGTAGTCTAGTATAGTTATAGTATGTATATTTTCTTCTTTGATGTCGATATTCCTGTCATCCATATCTCATCCCTATCAATATTGCACGTTTATTACTGTCTAAGCTACAGTTACATATAATTATGGCATACTGTATGAAAAACGTTATTTTTTAAGCTCATTCTATTGTCACATTCTTCAAGTAAATTTTACTGTCATATAATATTTTCTGTTCGTTTTTACATTTTAAATGTAGCTTGTTTGTTATAATTGTAATAATTTGCAGATTACATGGGATTACATCTGATACTCCAACATTCTTAATACTGCAATCAAAATTGAAATTTGTAATAATACAATAAATACAAGTATAATTTTCCACGTTCGTTATTACATCATTTTTCATGTATTCATTTCAATATCTTTTTCACAGTCCTTAATTCTACACGCTCATAATCGCTTTATTAACTAACTAACACAAATTCTGAGCACAATCATCCGTTCACAACATTTCTGCGTGTCACGACCGCGATTCGATTGCTTGGAACTCGTTCGTCATCGTTTCGTCAAGCAATGAATGTCATAGTCCCATCCCCGACATATTTTTCATCGCCTCCTTCCAACTGATCGTGATTAATCGGTGGGTTCAGCCATTGAAAGCAATGGAAACGGCGCAGGTAGAGCGAATAAAGGGACAGAATTAATTACCGGATGCACTCGTTGCGCACTGATCCTGATTCCTTCATCTTGGAAAATAGTATCGGATACCAGAAGAAGATTTCTTTAGAATAGCCATCATAAAAATGGAAAAAGGAGATAAAAGCCTAAAGATCGTGATTAAAAACAAGTGTAATCCTCGGAACAAGTGAATTAAAGAGAAATATCTAAAATTGATCAACAAAACAAGTTTCTTCCAATGTCTCTGTAAGACATTGTTCAAAATTGCGACTTATGCAAATGTACTCGTCTCATTCACACAACAATAGTCGCATTGATCTATAAAATTATTCGATCAGGTCCACGTTTCGTCGATAAACGTGATTCATCGACCATAACTCTTTCGCAGTGCTTTGAATAACTTCAAACTTTCTACCACTCAGACGTATTTACGCAAAGATTCGTAATTTCTAATTCTAGTTTTGCTGCACAACCAAACACCTTCCAAGTAATTTTCATCATCGGGCATAAAATACACGTGAAATAATTACCACGCGCTAATGACTGTAATAATTACGCGCGTCGTTAATACTTTAAAAGTCAATCGAAATTACATGGTCGGCGATCGAATGGAAGTGTGCTTTGGCATAAATCTGACGTTAATTTACACGTCAATTAGGTGCACGCACATCATCTACACGTTCAATGACGCAAATCTCTCTCTCTCTCTCTCTCTCTCTCTCTCTCTCTCTCCCTCCCTCCCACCTCAATACGATTTATATAATATAACCGGAGGACACACACACACACACACACGATATAGAGATCCGTAAACGCGGTTATATCATTTATAAATGGGATAGAAATAACAAGCTTAAATTCATGAGGGTTAATGAACAATAATTTGCTGGCCAATACGCGGTTCATTAATTAACACTGTAATAACGTAATAGGTAACCCATTAATAGAAACGTACAGATGTTGGAGCATTTATCAAACTACGTAGATTGAATATAAATCTTTTTTCTTCCATAGCGCTTACTGTGCTTACAAGCGATGTTTGCGTTCGATCGAAATAATTCGATCGTTTAATAAGAAAACATTGGCCGATTCTTCGAGGAGAAATTTAATAAAACAGGGATTTGTTGTTCCACGGTTTATTCCTACTGTTTGCATTCTGTAGAAATTGCTGAGATAGCGCTGTTGAAATATTGGCATTCCAAGGGTAAATATAATAGTATCCCTGTGAAACTCGTTCGTTAAGGTAAAATGCACTGTGTCGTATTTACATCGTCGAGATGTGCAAATTTTGAGACCACGCTCGAATTTTCGGGCACTGCTGCAATAATTAACTAATTAACGAGAAGTCTTTAATTAGGTATGTATATAATTATGCTATAACGAATTCGAATCTACAATTCTCGTTTAAAATTCAAACTGGCCAATTATACTTTCTCTAATTCTCTAAATTTAATGACGATTTTACTTCTATTGTGTTTCATTTCTATTCGACGTTATTTTTAATTTGCAACATTCAAGAAACAAAAACGATGGACTTGCATAAGTACATTTATCGCAAACCGGGGACACGAACAATAGTAAATTCCAAGCTAAATTTTGAAAGATATAGTTACTTGTTTTGCTTCTTAATTTTAATATTGGTCAATGTGGTTTTTGAGTTGACTCAATTATCTTCAAGTTTTCAAATGGCAAATTGTTTCCGCAGTTTTAAATATAAACGCGTGTTTTTGTATTGCTTTAAGCATTGGATTTTTTACGGAGAGTAGATTTGAAAGATTTGCTATAGTCGTAACGGAGTAACAAGAACTCCAACTTATCTTATTACAAAGCTTTAAAAGCATGTAACGAAGTATGGAGGTATTCTCAAGTTTTGCATTCTGGAGTATCGTATAACTTTAAAATACTTGGATTGCGAGATTTTTAATAGCATGTATAATACTCTTCCAACTACCATAAAACATAGTTTAGAATATACGAGATATTTCCTGAGTTATTAACAGAGAAGAATTCCGATTCCCTTTACACATATAATAATGAAAGAACTTTTAACAAAGAAAAAAAGGCATAAAATTTATTTACACTCCTTTTACAGGAATAGATCTTTATTATTTTTCAGAATAAGAAAAGTATAATAGATTTTGTATTTCTAGACGTGAAATTTATTTTGTAGAAGGTTAAGAATTAACGCGTCACGCACTCTTTGAATCATTTTTAAACGAATATTATATTTCTATCGTCAAAAAAGTTTACTTAAGTTTAAGCAAAGGTAAAGATTTTTTAAAAATATAAGAAACCTTCTTCTCGACTGAAACGAAAGCGTGATTATGATATAAAAAATTCGAGGATGACAGCGGATTTAAATAAAGAAATAAAGCGGAAATAAAGCGGATGACGCTTTATTTTTAAGTATTATAGAATTTTAATTTTTCTATGAATTTTAGATTCAATTACAGTATTGTTTAATATTCGATTCACTTTGTACACGTGCCAACGTCATTATATTTTCATAAAAGCTGAAGCCAATTTGAAAAGTCTATATACACTCCCCGAATTTTATGTGCCGACTTATTAAGAGAAATGAAAAATCCACTTTGTCATAAAACAAATTGTACCAACAATTATAAAACGTTCAATTTATCAGTGCCAAGATTGTGAGCTTCTATTGATTCCTACGAAATATATTGAAAAATCTACTTTTTTATCATTTCATATAGGTATAATAAGTGTACACTTTTGTGGAATTGTACTTGGTAGCTCTACAGATTTTCTTTTTATATAATAAATCGTGTTATTATATGAAAAAAATTGTATAATTCCATACCGAAAGAATTATCATAACTAACTTATGCTATTCCACATTTAAGGGTTGTATTTAGACTTTTGAGACTGATTATATTCTTACCCTTAAAGAAAAAACATCTCAAATTTTTATTCTGTCTCATTTTGTTCCATTTCGCAACTTTGAAGTCTCGCGTCGCACCTCGTCATGCCATGTAATTGGACACAGAGAAAATTCTACAAAATTTCTTTCGGAAATACACGGATAAAGTGATCAACTTGATATAAACTCGGTTAACCGTCGCAGAGAAGAAAATTAATGGTTTCAAATGGATCTCAGATCCATCTTCCTTCCTTCGAACAGCTGCTTCTTCTTGTTTCAACCGTCGTCTCGCTCCTTTCGGGGCGTAATATTAATTTTCATCGTAATTATCCTGCCGTATTGCGGGCGTCGCGGTGTTTCATCGCATAGTAATCATCGAGGCGGCGTAGTCGCGATAAGAATGCCGTTTCTCACGTTGCAAACAGGATCCTTTGTTTATGATAACGGAAGCAGATCGCGAACGCGAGAAGATTGTATTTTGAAATATATGTGCAAGCAATATAGTTGAAAGTGGAAGAGATAAGAGTGCAATAAAGATCTGGGCTTTACGAGACTTTGTAGAATAAAATAATCATTCCGCTGTCATCCTCGAATTTTTTATATCATAATCACGCTTTCGTTTCAGTCGAGAAAAAGGTTTCTTATATTTTTAAAAAATCTTTGCCTTTGCTTAAACTTAAGTAAACTTTTTTGACGATAGAAATATAATATTCGTTTAAAAATGATTCAAAGAGTGCGTGACGCGTTAACTCTTATCGTTGAAACGTAGAATCAAACGTTCTTTTCGTGACGAGTGGTAAACTTTCATCGATCGCAGGCTATTTTTGACGTATAAGATAATACGGAACGTGTAATCGCGAATCACGCTGTTTGAGTTAAATTATGAAATTTTAATTAGTAAGATTGGTAAAAGAAAATAGTAAAATATGTTTGAGGTTTGTGGAATAAAGCTGTAAAATCAAATTTAGATTAAATCGTAGAATTTACCGAGGTTAATTAAATTAGTAAAGTAAAATGGATAGAACGGTTAGTTTATTTGAAACGGTAAGCTACTTGTTGTTTTGTATCATTGTTTTTCAACCAATTTCGATATTAAATATTAATAAAAATAATGGACCCTATGTTAAGCTCAAGCGTCTTGACCCTTATGTGCCGATTTGTATCTTTTAATTTTTATCACCGTAGTATTTCTGCATTTTGAAACTCAAACTCACTCAAAACCAAATGCACTGTACAAATTAACGGCTTCGTATTTGTACTTGTCTGAAATGTCCTGATTAAACATTCAGATTGCTATTATCCAATACACTGCAATACACTTTGATTTACCAACATTTGCACCGAAGAAAAATGGCCCTTTTATATTCTCTCCATTCTTTTTTCTCTGTCAACATTCGAAACGAACATACGAAACGACGTTACGGGAAAACAATATTTCACCAACGTCCATACATAACCCGAAAATACCCCATCGTTTATAGTAGCCTCTGCGATATAGGCAGAACCTAAATTAAAGCATCAAATATAGCGATGCCGAATGATACACTGACATCCAGAGCTACATATGCAGCATTTTATCTTTTTCAGTAGACAGTGGAGTATAGTTAACCTCTTTGCCTTGTAACATAGAGCCACATTCTATTCAATGAGGGCCCTACATTTATAAAAGAGTTCGGTTTGGTCTATAATTCTCGTTTCTCTTCTTCAGATCCAAGTTTATTCGATATTATTTGATCAGGATTGTTAATCATTATTCGTCACATTACTATGATCGCTAATTATCGACACTTACATTATACTATATACACTGATTATTAAAAAATACTCAACTTGAATCTAACGATATTACCGAGCATTTCCATGCAACCTACCATTTTCTATTTATTTCATATACATTTCACGCGGTATTTTAATTAATTCTCCAATGATCGCCTTATTTCGGATCCTTATTTCTGAAGCTCTATTACCTTTTTGCTCGCTATCCTAGAACCGAATCTTTAAGTGGAACGTAATTCGACTGTAAAGTTACTAGGTATCGTGAAAACGTGATATGATATACGACAAGCTCGACTCTATACGATCGGCGTAGTGTATATGTCGTACTTATTAACGCCATTACAACCTCCATTCAGTGGCGGTTCGAATCAGATAAACGTGCCAAGAGCGTCGTTATTAACAAGCGTTGATTGGTCACAGCCGGACGGTCTGTCATCGATCGACATGAGAAAATGATTCGACGCTATCTCTCGAGCTCGACAGCCTGCAGTTTCGTCGGTAGATGACGGTCCGTAACGGTAACGAACAGGTTTAATCAGTGTCAGAAATATCCTGCGGGCTTGTACGTCCTGCCATGGCACATACTTTAAATCCACTGCACGATATCACGATCCGCAAGCGCGATTCGAATGTAGAAGCAGCGGCAGGCAATTATAGGATTATTCCTATTGAATTTCCCTGGGGAGGGAAAAAAAAAAAAAAAAAGAATGAAAGAAACTCGAACGGTTTACCAGTTCTTCTCTCTTTTTTCCCGTTACCGTCGGGCTTCCCGTGCGTTTTGTTTAAATCATACCCATTGTTGCGGAACGACGTGTGAGGATTTTCGTAGCGGGAAAGTACGAAAATATGGCTGCCCCTTTTCGTCGTTCCACCAGGCCAATGCAAATTGAAACTAGGACGAAATTAAATGAACACGCCTGTTACCCCGGTTGGAGAACATGTAAGTGGGAGGAGTGAAAAGAAACGCGTTACATTGTTGTGGTTTTGTTGCTTTTTGTAAACCTTTTGTTTCGTTGAATTGTGTAAGAGAGGGAAAAAGAGGAGGATTTGGAAAGAATATTTTTCTGGAATTGTTTTCCTCTAATTGTGGACATAGGACATGTGTGATTAGTAAATTGTACAGAATAATTTTCAAACAGTGCAAATATTATATTATGGAATTTTATTACCTGGAATTCTATCTAAATTGTAGATTTTTATTGTATACCGATTGTGTGTTTGGGTCATCAATACTCTGGCAATTCTAAGCATTGTGTGAAACTTCTAGTCGATAACATTTTGTTTGGCGTTCTCATTGACCACTTGACCGTAACACGATTACAGAACAGAATTCACAAGCCTCTTAACGTGATGGCATTATGTACTGCTGGAATCATGAATGTGAAAGCAAACTTAGTGCGTTCAAGTAACCTACATACTCATTGGTCAATGATACTATACGTAAATGGGAATACAGATTTGCCGCCACACTGACAAAGATCCCGTCGTATTATATAATTCATTACGTCTCACATTTTTATTATTCGTTAATAATTTTATTCCAAGTTATTAAAAATCATAAAAGCGAAACAGAAAATTAAAATGCACAGACAAAATTTTATAAAACAGACATAGACTACGTAAAAATCAATCGCTACTATCCAACGTACCGTTTACTGAAAATTTGATCAGCAGTGAACACCTTAAACTACCAAGAAAATTAAATTTATTTTCACAAAACAACTCATTACGAGCCCAACCGCACAACATCACGCTTCGTAATATCTACATTCCCACGCAAACTATATCCTACGATCAATTTTCAATCACCAGAAAAGCATCAGCCACTGCCTTCAATTATCATCCTACCACAAATCTACGCTTCCGCATCTTCGATCTTTCATCCCCCTCCCCGCCTTCTCTTCTATCGCATCTTGAGAACTTTCTCGTTCCAACATCGAGTTTGTAATTGGCACCGCGAAACACGCTGCTGGATCATAATAAACTTTGCACATACGTTTCATCCTGCCTGCCTTCTCACCTTTTGCGCCATTTCCATCTCGAAGTTACCCCGTCTTCGTTTCCTCGTCGCTCTAGCATCTCTGTCTGATTGTACGAGCACAGGATGGATACGTTCATAGAGAAAGAAAGAGGAAGAGAGAGAGAGAAAGAGAGAGAGAGAGAGAGAGAGAGAGAGTCAAAGCGGACCGTAATAATTTTGAATTCGGTTAACCCGTCTCTGACACCGAAGCGAGCTTCTCCGCTCTACTTCCCGAACGAGCACCCCATTTTCCTTGCACCGTTGGTCTGGTTCTCCCTCGCTCTCCTCTCTCTCTCTCTCTCTCTCTCTCGCTTGCTTGGAACTGCTGCACGCCGAGATAACCGCAATGAATCATCGCCCCGATAAGCAGACACGCTCATTCGTGAACGTTCAGGCAGCCTCGCGGACCATATCGTATCGCGACATGGTCCGATTTTGGTGAACACCGTAGCTCCAACTTTGCAGCCGGACTCGGTGACATTGGACTTGGAACGGGGAGCTTCAAGTGATAAGGTACGTGTCCGTTTGAAGGTAAAGCTATCGCGAGTCGCTCTAGAGATTATTTTTCTCGTTAGTGGACGTTAGATAACGACTACCCGCGTCACTATCCAAGTTGGCGATGTCAGCCATTACGAGTCCTAAGAGTTTGGGGGAAAATATTCGCCGACGACCTGGATGGCTTAATTGGGATAGCATCCGCCCGGCAACCGGAAGATCCGGATTCGAATCCCGGTCCAACAACTCGATCCGCCGAATATTTTTCTCCAGATAGTTGTACGGACAGTGGTCCGCTAGCGAGAGAGTAAATTCGCGATAGTTTTACTCTCGAATGGACATCTACCTAAAAGGACTTGGTACGATAGCTGTCGTAAATATGATTAAGGAGATGGCACAAAGGCAAAGGAAGTAAGTACTATACTCTATCCCTCATTGTCAGCCTTGCTACACTGCTGATCATAGATATTAGGATGCCTACTTATTACTCTAGAGTTGGGAAACTCAACGAATTTTATTTTATCGAGTATTCTACATTGGAAGACACGTAAGATGTTGCGCAGTGTTTAAAGTTTAGTATCGTAGCATACTGTCACAAATTATTACTGCATAGCCGAGTTTTGAACTTTGAATGGGATGGGAATATAGAATAATTCCAATCTTCGAGTGGTTGTTAGTTTACCGTATCACGAGCTATATTGAGGTCGACGTAGTCTCAGATAGATTTACAATCTCGGTTTATACATTCTGATCTGGTTTTACGCTCTCGTTGAAGTCATACTTTGCATGCTACATTTTTCCGATTTTCATCCCGATATTGGAGAAATTTGTTTCATACTCTATTATAGTAGTTATAGAGTTACGGGAGAATGTAACTCGTTGACTAGTTTCGGGATTATATGCGCTTTTGGTGGTGTAGAAAATAAAGCATTCGTAACTATCTTTAAACGATGATTCGTAACATTTTCTATGTTGCAGCGAGCAAATTTTATTAGTATTAATTAATTAGGACATTGTATTATAAAACTATAGTGTTAAAAAATCCATGATATATCTTATTATTTTAATAATCAATAAGCATATGGTCTAAGGAGTTACAATTTGCGCTGCGAGGAATAGGAATGAACAGAAAACTCGTTAGTGTTATACAGACTTTCAATTTGAAGGTTGTATTACGTTGTAGCTTTTATTTCCGTTTCGCAAGATAAAATGGAGGACGAGAGAAATTGAGAATTGGAGTTTGTTAATTGAAAACGCGAATAGAGCTTTTTTGCAAGTTTTACATTTGCGTCCTCGATATATGTATTTAGATTTGTGCACAAACGTCATCAGGAATAATTTATTAGTAGAAAATTTTTCTCTACGAATTAAATTATTTAAATAAAAGTCACTACGTTCGATAGATAATAATAGCGTTAAACAAACATATTTTATGATTTTTTTTAGGACAAAAATTATGATAATAAATATAGAACAAATAGTGTGGCAATGTTGAAATAAATTTTTTCCCCTTGGTCCAATGGTGGTACGACATAAATCAGCGTAAAGCTGTGAAACTGCTAGAAGACTCAAACGATAAAACTTTTCCGTCGAGCTGCTTCGCTTTGGTCCGAGATTAATAATATACACGATGTGAACGCGTCTTAAGCGTTCCTGTTTTAATTAAATTGAAATCCGCAGTGAAGCTCATTAGACGCTCTATTAAAAGAGCCTGGACACGGAAAAGAGAATTATTAATGTGGTAAAAGAAAAAGGAGAACGTAATAGAAAGTAATAACGATTTAGAGATAATTTGTAAAAATAATGTATGTTTCGCGATTCCATTTGAACACTTGTTCGGCTATTTCGTAAAACAATTAAACATTAATAAATAGAAAGTAATAAGTTAGATCAATACTGTTCTTTTCGTATTTTGAGTAAGAATAAGTAATTATCTACTAGTAATTAATCAATGATGTGTTTCTTTCATTTGGTACAACCGTTTGCCATTCTTTTATTAAATTTCCACTTTTCTTTTACAAAATTAATCTGGCGACAACTTCTATTGTTTTGAACTAAACTCTTAAAAAAACTACACTTTTTATGGAATAGTCGAATATATGTATTCGCAGGACACTGGATTTTATGTCGTATTATAAATACGTGTCTTTTTCATGAAAATAATTACATTGACGACACAATGGACGACACATTTGCTAAAATGTATTTTACGTCCATATTTACCGTCGCTATCCGACGTTCAAACAAGAAATATACGGATAATTATGCGTTAATTTAACATATTTACCGCCGCTGTTCGATATTCAAACAAGAAGTTTAACAAACAAAAGCGTAAATTGAAAATATCTCCATACATCAAACAATTAAAACTATTTATTTAAAATCACTTTACATATAAATTAATTCTAAATATTCCATAAAAATAAGATTCTTGTGCGCATTGTTTCTCGGCTGTATGAATTAATAAAATAATGAACGGATTGATCAGATGAAATCTCTTTAATCATGTAAAAATCAATGAAATTCTATGTTTCGCGAGGTATATCGTATACAGAGTAGTACTAGAAGGAATTTCGATCGACGCTTCGAATAATTCTCTACTGTATTCTACGGTATTAATTGAGAGATCATGTTCATTCTACGTAGATTACGCGATGTCGTCTATGCTGTAGAGTTCGGTTGAGCATAATTCCATGCATAATGCGATCTTCTAGCGTTTCCATTGACTTCTACCTATCTTCTATATTACCAGCCAAAATTTACTCTCGTTTCATAAAAGAATACAATAGAAATAGAGAATAAAGTACGGCAAACAATAAAAGAAATCTTTTTTCAATTCAAGTATTCTAACTTTGAGTGGATGCCTGATGTAAAACGGATATCCAATATCTTTTCATTCTATGGAAGTAATATTAAGAATAGCGTTAGCCAACAACTGTTGCTCCTTGCAAGCTAAGAAATAGCTAGAAGAACTGCGCTTTAAACTCGGAAGGATATATCAGATAAAACGAGTGATTTATGATAACAAGTTTGTCTTAGCGAAGCTGTTGCAAATTTCTTTCAAATTTACGCGGACGCGATACTCTTTGAAAATCGACGCGGAACACGGTCCGATCGATTTCGATAATTCTCAAACCGGAACAAACTAACCACCGCGAAGCGACGAATCAGCGCGTAACGTTCGAATTCTACCGCGAGTGGAATCGATTTCAAAAAGTTCCTGCACGCGAGTCAGTCGTTCCGGTTGCATCAGGCAATTTCGATAATTTGCACACGTTGTCGCCTTTTCAATCGATGACCGCCCGGCACAGGAAATCATCTCGGTCGCCTTCGTTCTAAATTACGCGAGATTAAAGTGCCAATGCTGATAGCGTTCTCGTTTAATCTTCGTCGTACCTTTGATCCTCGTTTATTATCTATTTATGACTTGTCCTCTACAATTGCGATTTAATGGAACGATATATATCAAGGTACGCGTTTATTCGGAGACTTTTTCCATTTTAGCTACGTCTTTTAGTCCGTTTTTCCCAACTTTAACATCAGGATTAATAATATTTAGTGTGTTCCGTAGCGATCAAGTTGATAAAATATATACATTCTACATATTATGACTGCAGTGTTATAGGTAGGATATACAAACTTTATTCGGCAATGTATCAATCAACAATTCAAGAAAAGTTCGTGGGGTAGAACACGTGAGATGTCATACTTGTATTGAAATGGAAAGTACAAGTTTAGGAACAAACTTTCATGTTGAAGGGTGGTTTGTTCTCTTAAACCGGAGTTATCGCAGCTGACAAAATTTCTGATACCTTTGACTATTTTCCAAGTGTACAATGTTTCATCCAAATTGGAGCTGGGCCGTTCACGACCTTCCCTTTTCAGAACTGTAGCTCGCTTCCAGGTCTCCTTGTTTCTCAAATTTCATTACATGCACCGTAATTGCACTTCTCGACGCATTTATAGCAAAAAAAATGACGTAAACAACGCTTATAACACCAGCATGTTGCTCATATAGTAATAAAAGAAAGAAAGAAGAGTAACATAAAAATCAGCAATGCCTAAACCGACTCGCAAAGGACATCCTTCAAATATTATTCAGAATTCGACAACTCAAACGCAATGCTACAGTCATCGGGATAGAGCGGGATATTCACAACACGTGCCAAGAACTCTCAAAACTTCAACTCATTTCCTGATCCCTCGAAATCCCTCGAGGAGAAGCTCGCGTGTCGCGGTGAGCTTCGAGTTTCATGGAAATTTCATCGAGGAATCTCGCATCTGGCAGTTGGCTCGAGTTAATCAGGTCGTCCATTTGGTTTCTCGTTATTCATCAAGACTTTTGGGACGATTGTGTTCCGCTGTCTGGCGAGTCGTGTCCTTTGAACGACTGCTCTTGCTAATGTGGATCGTACCTCGCGGAAAAACGACTACTTTAATGGCTGAAACGCGATCGTGAAACGGGAAACGAAGATAAAACAAAAATGAGATACGTTGAAGAAAGATATACAGTCGAGGAGAAAAGTAAGCGGACAGAAACAGGTATCAATCAAGTTTAATGGAATTAGTATTGGTGTTATATACTTGAATCTTATTTGTTATTCTGGAATTAAAAATATAAAATGCAGATATAAAGTCTTTTTATCCGCTAATTTGGATATTTTATTTCCGCTATCTGTTCGCTTATTTTTGTCCCCGACTGTAAAATGGTATTCATGATGTATCACTGTCGCACGCGTTTGAGGATATATTCGATGCTAAAACAACGAGCAATGGGGACGAAATGTAATATAATTTCCGGCTGGAAATGCTGGACACGCGAACAAAGAAATTTCCTGTTGAAAAAGCGAGCTGAGAGAAGAGAAGATTGATTTATTCACACAAAAGGAAATTTCTTGCGAGTGCATCGTAATCGAATTCTGGATAAAGTTTATGTCTTGGAAGAGGAACATAAAACTTACGCGACATGGACAAATGAACGCTCGGAAATGATTGTGGAAGAATGTGGAACTATCGGTGATCACGACTGACATTATTTAGGAACTTACTGGGAAAATATGTCTGCTTTTTATAACGCTCGGAGAAGTGCAGCATATATGACAAAATCATTTTACGAAGATGACGTTTAGAACCAAATTTCTCTAATAATACGACGCGAGCAAGAAAAAGAATAAGAAAAGGAGGAAGGTAAAAAAAAAACGGTAGATCATGAACGCAGAATCCAGAAGGGTAAAGAGGAAGTGCGGCATCTTCACTTTTCACACGACGTCACACTCGTTATTTCATGCTCGTTAACCCCGGCCATCGGGTAGCGGCCAGTTCGTAGCCGGCCGCGTTGCTTTTTAATTAAAAATTCTAGCCGCCTGTAGACAGTAATTTGAATTCATAGGTGGCAGCCATTGTCTTGGCAAACGGCGCGTTCTCTGGCAGCGGTCTTTTAAAAAGACGGTCACCGTGGGCGAACGTGATACTGGGATAGAAAAGGGCGAAGAAGGAGGCCGAGACACGACGACGATAACAATAATTATCGTGCCATTTTTCTTCGCCAATTTGGTCGTCAAACACCAAATTGGCGCCTTTCGCGTATCCGTTCGCCCGTGTCCTTCCTGTGGCCTCGCCTTCACTTCCGGCTAGATTAGAAACGCTGCAATTGTTGTCGTCGCAAATTTCCACGAAAATTTCCCTGGAAACATCTACAAGGCTTTCACGTCGTCGTGAACGTGATAAGAAAAGTTCTCGTTTAGCCCGCTGTGATTCTGCTAATTTTCCTTCGCTGGGATTTCAGAGCCTCCAATTTGTAAGGGTGTAATGATGAGCGATGGGATAAACGAGGCATTGTTAACACTGTTGAAAGGATTGAGAGAGAGATGATCCTTATACCAGTGTCTTGCAAGTAGATGATCTTCGTTGTGTAATAGAAGATTGTTGTGAATTCATTCTTTTTCGTTCTTGATTCTTTTCTTCGTAAATGGAAGATGTTTATTTCGAATTGATTAATTAGTAAAGATACAATGCAAGAATCGTCACTTAAACGCGTTAAATTTACGAAACGAAATAAAGAGATTTAGATGGAGATCAAACTGCATACAGAAACTGATTGTTAGTTAAAGAATTGATAGAAACCGTATTTGAATAATAATTTGAATGGATAGGAGCATACAGCGATATGAGCCATTCAAAATCATTCAAAGGTACTTCCTAGGGTCTAGGATGGTCCTCGAGAGTGTATAACCTAGCGAGTATCCTATACTTTCTACCACACTCTACTGACGTACCGCGTTCTGTGACTATAACTTGATATTCCGCGCCAGACCCTTGATACCTCTTGTAAAATACGAACCGAAATTATCCGTATCTGCAACTCGATCGTGCGCAACATGTTAATACTAAAATTGATAAAATCAAAGCATATTTCAGTACGGAATTATTTGAAAAAGAAACTTTCTCTCGTCGAGGGCAGATCAAGGAAAAGCTCTGAGGAAGACTTCTAAATAAAATATTATGGCAAACAATTTTTATATATAAATAAATTTACGTACGACTGATTCATCCATAGTAATTGATGTTTTAAATGCACGTTCATGCGAAAAGAGCATGCAAGATGCGTAAGATCTTCCGATTGCTATCGTATAGAGCGTGAGCCTCTGTTCTTCCATTCTGTAGCTCGTTTCAGTGCAAGACAAACTTTAACTGCAAAGAGCATATCCAACGGCGGAAAATATGCACGCGGCTTTTGAAACCTTCAGAGGATAAACTCGACGGCTAAATGTAGTGGAAAAATGGAGTTTGATGATGCAATATGAGACGAAGACGCTTATCTAAGAGAAAGTACACAAATGGCCTCCGCTTCGGGTTAAATTTTTATCCCCTCGTTTAGTTTATAGTCCACTAATATCGTAGCAGTTTCCATAGTAAAGACGTTTTGCATGATACTTTAATAATTTCAGAAGGACCTGCAATTTCCGTGTAATTCACAATAAATTTCATCCAAATTTGTTAAATTAAAAAATTCCTTCGGAAGCTTTACACATTTAACGAAACAAGTCTAAAATCTTTATATTATAACATTTTCACATAACTATATATATCGTATATAAATGGAATGCAATAAAATTATTTGACATGGGAAAAAATTATCGAGCCGAGTAGAATCTTCTATCTTCAACTGGTTAATAACAAATAGCAGTATCGAGCTTTTTACCAAATTTTATTCCATTTAAAAACCTTCTCAAACCCTCCAAATTCATAAGATCATTGTATTAGGTTGTGCCAAAAGTTTCTTTCGTTTTATAAGGAAATATAATTAATAGTTGTACAACGATACATAGATGTTCCAATAGAACAAAATCGATCGTACGTAGTTCAATGAAATAATATAAAACAAAAAATGTCGTCCATCTATTATCTCCTCATAAAACGAAAGAAACCTTCGGGACAACCAAATATCATAAGATCTCCGTAAATTGATATTCTAAATAAAGAACTAGCATAATAAAATTTTGTGCCACGAAAAAAAGCAATCGAACTCGATTAAAATGAATTATACAGGCAAAGAAAATTCTATTTCACATTTTCTACGAGTAGTTCGTGTGATAGATAGGCAAAAGAGAAAAAATCCACTCGCCTCGTTTCATCTTGATCGCGAACACAGTTACCGCGGTAATTTCTTCCACCTGCGCGACCCTCTGCAATCTCCACGTTTCTTTTCATAATTCATTTACTTTAGATCGCGTATCCTTTACGAGCCATCAACCTATCTCCACCTTCTACCTAATTCTGCATGTAATTTAGTTCGGATAAAGTGAATTTATTTGTACCGCTTCTTCGACGTAACTGAATAAGTGCTTTCGTTATTTTTCATTTCCTTTCATGATGTTCGTCCGCGTTACACGGGATATCCGGCTTAAGAGCACCTTGCTTATTTGTTACGCGCAGACATTTTCTCGAAACACGCCGATAGATAGTCTTCTTCCTTGGTATTCGGTTCTACTTCTTCGTTTCCGTATTTGTTCCGTCTTTGTGCGCTCTTTGTGCCGGATGACAGAAGAATTTCCTCTCGTGGATATTCGCTATCCGACATACTCGCTTAGTGCTTTTCTCGTGATGGGAGTTCAGTCGTAGAAACGGTATCACGTCGAACGGTTCTAAGAAAACGCTTCTAGGATCGTAGCGCGATTTGAAATGAAGAATGTACAGGTATTTGTTTTAGTTTCCTTTTCCTTTTTTTTGTATTAGAAAAGTATCGCTTATTAGGTAAAGCATGATTCCGCTTTACTCGGTGTTAAATTGTTTTCGACGATATTGAACACGATCGAAGAATTTCAAGTTTGAATAGAAGAATTGACTTGTTCGTCTAAAACGAGGTACAAGTAACATCTAGATTTTTAGGTTTCTAAATTCTCATATTCTTACGAATATTTCGCTATATACATGATATATTCTAATGAAATAATCCATACTGTAATCAAAAAAGATGTAAGAAAGTAGCGACCAAAATTTACGATCGCGTCAAAGTTCTGAAATACGAATTTTTTTATTCGTAGAAATGGCACAGCTGGGTTTGCAAACACGACATCGTTGAGTTCTGTTTAGTTGTTAGGTATACAGTGCGCTAGAAACGTGTTCGAAATGTTCAGTGAAATGTTTATCTCTACGGTGCAATTCCGAAAGCGACGAGACTGCGTCGTTCACATAGTTTCACTTCAGAAATTTCATATAACAAAAATTCACGTAGACCCTTCTTCAAATTAATATTATTCGCGTGATCGAAAACTAGGATTCTGATTAAAAAATTTACGACCCAAAGATCTCTCAAATATCATAATTTCCTTCTTAATAAATCTTCCTTCTTTGATACTATCAGAGTAGAAATGTATTCGACCTTTCTCGATAAACCACGCTCTCCTTTCTTATCGAGACCGTTTTGCGTAATGGAATTCATCTGTTTCCGAATGAATTCTTTCTTTAAATGGAGTACATACATATGCATGTGTGAGTGTCTCTTACTCGATAAAATTACATATTACTTTGGTAGAACATTTATAAATAATGAAAGAAAATTTAACTCTTCCAGTTACAGTAAAAGGCTACATTTTTCTAAAAGGAATTAACTTCACAAATAGAATTGATGAGAAAATATAAGATACTTTTATTTTTCTTATTTGATGAAACACCAGATAAAATCCCATTTCTTCCAAATTTTTCTGTTTCTCTCGGCACTCTTCTTTCCTCAACGTCAAACATCTAAAACAACAAGCAGAAGCAAACAAAACCAAAGTTTGAAGTCCATCAACGGCCTATCAGAAGAACTTTCTTCGACGGCTGTTCTCGCTTTCGTTCGACTTTAGCATTTTTCCGAAAAAATTCCAACGTCCCTCGCTTTTTCTTTTCCCAACGCCGTTCGCGTCTCCGAGGATATAACGTGTCTGAACGAAGGTGCATTGCGGTCCTGTAATTGGACACCACTAATGCACCCCAACCTCGTTTGTCGAACGTGAAGGGAATGAAAAGGAAGAAAGAGGAAAGATCGAGCAGCCGCTAAGAACGAGAGGAAAAGAAGGAAAAGGAGGAAGGAGGGAAGGATGGAAAAGGGAAAATGAAAAAAAGTGTAAGTCGATACGGAAGGCGTCGTTATTTGGTTTATTCGTTCATCCGATCTGTTTCCCCTTTGGCTCGCTAGTTTCTACGCCGCTAGTATATTTTTGTTTCCTCGTTTGAACTTTCTCATGCTTTATTTACCGAATACTTCTATTTATACTTCGCGATATAAAGAGAAACGAGGGTCCCTAAGGATCTTTGGAATAGACTTTTAATTGGCCAATTTAATGTAAAAGTTTTCGGAATTTGAAATGCGACGTAGTGTCGATACAAAATCGGATGAGAATTTGATACGACGTTAATTTGTAGGTCGAGTTATCGCGATATGAACCGAAATTTGGACAGTCCGAGATTAATCGTGCGTTTCATACTCTAAAAAGATCGTTCGTTTAGTTTTATAATTAACTAAATTCTCACAGCGTTCACTGCTAAATCTTTTCGCAACTTCGAAGAATATACTAGATTTTTTTATAATAAGGAACGCAAAATTGTAACTAATTTTCTCATATGGTTCTCATCCCGCTAATGGGCAGTTGGTTCTTCTACGTTATGTTATATTTACCGTAAGTGTTGTAAGTAAAGTTTAGTGGGATTATTCCATTTTTGACAAGGTTCAGGCACGTTATGTGCGGCGAGGTTCGCATGTTACTCACGGATCACCATAACTCACGTTCTACAAAGGGTTCGATCGATAAATTTGTGTCAGAAACATTTCTGAGAAACGCTAGCTACGGATTAATATGAGTTATGCCCGCTACTCTTCATTCGAAATCACATATTTAAAAACACGAAACTCGCACGTTTTAACATTGCCCGTTTAAATCGCACGATGTACATCGATTTCCACGAGCGAGTCTTATTTCGCAAATCTGTCACATCGGATACTATTACCAGAGCAAATTTGTTGTTTCCTATCGTAACGGAGCACGAAAAGCTGCATTTCCATCCGGAAATAAGCTATTGACATCGGTCGACTTAAGACGGAGCAAAATTGATCCGATGCGCTTCGTTACATTACCAAGAATACGTGAGATATTCCGGAGTCTCTTTTAGATACTTCGCCCTATATAAATACATATAAACGGTATGTATAATGTATTGTAATAATTACAGAACCCTAACCAATCTCAATTACGGTCATTTTATTCCACAATCTCAATGTATACGCGCGCTAATTATACAATTGCTGTAATACACGTTGACGCATATGAGATTCGTGCAAACGAAAACGCATAAACTGTATTCCAATTGCTCTATCCACCCTCGGAAAACACCATATATCCTCAACTCCTCTCCATCTATCAGCTACGAACTCTCTTTCTTCTTTTAATTTCCAAGTTCTATGTTCTCGTTGCTGATCAACTCGACGCCTCCTCCCGCTTCCTTCCTTTCATATCACCAGATCCGGCTTTCGTTCACCTTTCCGCTCCGCTATTCCATCTTGTCCGCTGCAACGCGTCGGAAACCGTCACCACTCGAGTTCGCGCGCGTCAGTCGATACTCTTCAGCCACGCGCGCGTTTTTCATATTTCATTCCTTGCGGCGGACCTGTACCTGCCGCGGCTTTGTCGTTCGTTTGTCGTCGGCACCCATAATTCTCTGTTTCGTCGGGAACACACACCGCTTTTCTTCGTCTTCTCCTTCTCGCGTCGCTTTATTATCCGTCCCCTGCAACCCGGCAGCGCGGTGACTTTCTTCCTTTCCGCAATTTCCCCGTTCGTTCGTTTTTGTGCTTTGTCATCTGGCCAGTCCTCGCGTATTTTCCGCCATCTTTACCTCGACCCCCCTTCACTGTTCTTCTTATTTCGCTCAGCTATCGCGGTCCAGAGCCTCGGATTTCATATTATTTCCTACGCGCTCCGTGTTTCCTCTCTACCGTGTGCCGCGTTCGTCTCCTGCGGCCCATTATCCTTCCCCCGAGCTGCTCCTTCCATCTCCAATACGCGTCTCACGTATATAACATCGTTGTTTTCCCTTGCTCGGTTTCCACGACGTTTCGCTTTCTCATTTTCCGCGTCTCATGCCAGAGCCTCCGCCAACTTTCTGATTCAACCATCTCGTGGAAATGGTCGTTAGACGCGATTCGAGGTTAAATTCCGCGGTAGAAATCGCGTGTCTGATTTAAGTTGAAGTTAAGCGTACTGTGGATAATCGGCTAATGCAGGTAATTTTCATATCTCGACAAAGGTTAGGAAGTCATTAATCGAAGTTATCTACTGCGTTCTGAATTTAATAATACGAAGTATCTTATAAACATCGTGGAAATAGATGGTTCTCTATAAAAACAGTGACACTGTTGATTAACGTTGCGGAATAGTTCGGTCAAGTGAGAGGATTGTGCGGTAGTTGTATTAAAAATTCATTCTGCAAAAATAGCCTGCAAAAGGAAACGGAATTGGAAAAAGGAAAATGAATACGACGAAACAAAGTCGAGCCAATTGCACCGGTTCCGGTTTAAAATTCTATCGCTTAGCATTTTTTGAAATGGTTCCCATCAGGGTAATGCAATTTTGCAGAAATTAGTTCTGCGAAACGGACAAAAGCTTCGGAGAAATTAAAAAGAACGAGGCTCTCTGTATACACAGTTTGACGCAGAACAGAGAGAACGCCTCTTGAGCCATGGTATATCTCGAATTCATATTTCACCTTATCGCTAAATTGCTTGCTCTCTGTACGTTCAATCCGTGCGCCGCTCTCACTGTCCGTGGCCGAGTTAAAATTCCCTTGGCTTTGCGCAAGATGTGACGATAAATTTTCTAAAGGGTGTCCTTAGAAAATTTTCTGTTTCCTTAAGAAAACACTGAGACGTAGATTTTAGATAACGTTTAAATGATTACGCTTACGTAATAAGCTATTAGGCGCCACTTGCGATACCGTAGATAATTATGCAAGAAATTATATACCATATATCGTGTTACATATGATTAATTATACGAAATAATCGAGTTTAAGCTGCAAGCGCTCGTACTTCAAAAAGTATGTCACATTGAATAGATTGTTATTAAAAAATCGAGTCAAATTTGCGATTAGCCGAGGCACTAAGGTTATTTCGATTTTTTAACGGTGTACGTTTGTTTATAAAATGGAACGACATAACGTAACGAGACGCAATAACATAGTATGTTTAACGTTCGAAAGGAGGATCCGCTGTTTGATCGAATGCTTTTTAAATATTCCTCGAATATCTTTTACGTGTGTTTTACGTTCTTTAATGTCGGGATTACGTAAATCACGCGTACATTTATTGCGAAAATGGAAACTTCGTATTCCAAACTACACTCCAAATCTAAAATCCTGACAGCCGATGCTTTTGCCATCTTTTTACCTGTTGGTATCTAATAACAGCCATTGATTCATGCCCTTTCCTTCGCCAAAAACGTATCGATGAACCTGCCATCTCTCACGAAACCGTAACAACACAACGCGCAAATATTTTTCATTAGCTCAAAGTTCAAGAACGCTAATAAATCTACCATCTCTCAGAAAATCATAGAAATAAGGCGCGCAGTGACTCGAATTTCACAAACATCAAAAACCGCATAACTGGCAAGTACACGATTCGATGAAGAGCACTTCCAAGATACCAGGTCGCTTGAACTTGCCTCGCATTATCATTGATCCCGTTGTTCTTGCGTCATCGCAGTCGCAGTCGCTCGTCATAGTCGAGGTCAGAGCTTCGCAAGTTTGCCCTGCCTCGTGGCGAGGGTGCTGCAGCTGGAGATAGAGTCGCCGATTCTCGACTGCTTCGAAGTATCCGCTCGCCGCGAGCTGGATGCTTCTCCATCTTCGACAAAGCGCGATAATCCGACCAAACTTTCGTTCGACGAAGACGCTGGCTCGGAACAAGAGCGAGGGAGAAAGCACGGGTACAGGATGGTGACTGAAGGAGCAGATAGAGCGTAGACCGAGAAAGAGAGAGGATACGCAAGAATTGAATATCTATTATTCCGGCGGCTCGACGATGAAACGTTGAAGAGGGTGACTCGGTGATCCTCGAAAGTTCAGCTCGTTCTTTTAGATTGCGTCGTTACACTATTTTCTTGGCGAAACCGAAGAGGCTTTCTGCTGTCAGCCGATCGTTCGAACGCTTTTCAGCCGGAGAACTTTAATGGATAAATGTTCGATTCGTCTTGTTTTTCGTTCGGGGAACAGGGATGATCGATGAGGGAACTAATGATAAAGTATATGACGATAGAGGGCAAGAACGATAAAGTACAAGAACAATGTTAAAAATAGGCGAACTTTCGAAGTGATCCGGATTGAGAAATTCTTTCATGGCGTGAGTCTGCGCATTCTGTGGAACTAATAATGGAAAGAGATTTGAAGGCGTGTTTCATACGCGAGAACTTTACAAATTTTTCACAGAGGTTCTATCGTACGATGTTTCTTCAAAATTATCAACATTCACGCGGATGGTTCTCAAGAGTAACGTCAATAGCGATCAAATTTATGGCCTCGGTTGTGACGGTCCATTGAAACATGCTTGCTTAACCCTGTCGAGCATTAATTTCTGGAAATCTGTTTACTCGTAGGAATTCGGCTGTGTTTCCCAATACTATCCTATCGATCGATGTTCAGTCGTTCGGTAGACGATGCACGAGAAACGCGTCTAAAACGCATCGTGTTCGTTTGTGTGGAACGACTGCGGAAGCACCATAAACCTATTTATTTAACAATATCAAGACAAATTGGATTAGGGATCGAACTTGAAAATTTGTATAATACGATCGATGACTCCGACACTCTCAAGTCGAAGGAATGTTATAAATATCCATATAATTTCATACAAATTATAATTACGATATAAATAAATAGAAATTGATAATAAAGAATTATTCCGCTAACGTTTAAACGTACCTACTATTCGTTTCATGCAATATTAAATCTTAACGTTAACTTGGCAAAACGACATTAACTTTTAAACTGCGTTACCATTGAAACGAGAACGTTTCACTAATTTCCAATAGATTAACGCAATAATTTACAAAAATAAATCTTCGAAATGTTATTAACGCGAACAGCGAATACTCGTATAATCGTTATTTAACTAGAGTACACATAATATTTGCAAGATATCTGTAATACATCGGTAACGTGCTATTAGTTACGCCATTCATTATGGATAATAGTTCAGTATTGAATTCGTTATGCGTAAACAATGTTATGAATTATGAATCCGAATGTATATTAGGGGAAGCAATCCTTCATTTGTCGAGTAAAGGAGGATCATTGCACGCGGAAAGGGAGAAAATTGAATGTGTTAGGTCGATAGGTGGGTAACGCGGCATTAAAAGAAGATCATCGATTCCTCCGATTTCCTTGGGAATTTCCATTTCTCCCGAATGTAGTAGGTTAAGGCTGAAAGTGGGTGTGATTTGTCTGCTCAACGATATGACAGCTCCTTTCGCGCCTGAGATCCGTTTTTCAAAGGATCGAATAATATTTTTATCGCAAATATAATATATAGTTCAGCTCGTAGAATATCTCGTCGGAAAATATTATCATTTAAAAATGTTATCTTCTTTACAAACTTGTCATATATATGTATAAGAATATTAGCAGACAAAATCGTTAACATAGAAATACTTTGACTTAGAAATTGAGTTGTTTAACGTTATACGTTTTATTACAATTTTGGTATACAAATATTCAGGAAAGAACGGCGTCTAACGTTCAGAGAGTGTTAAAATTAACGTTGCATGGAAAATCGTTCAAGACTTGGCTCAGCAAAATGCAAGATTAATATCGTTACTTTAACGTGAAATTCTGATCAAAAGAAACATCGCGACTGGGAAGATTTTTAAAACGCATCAATCTTTCCCAAATATCATAAACGTCGACTTATGATTTCAGCCGAGTCGCTAATAACCCGTTATAGTGATCGATATGGGTCTAAACAATCAATTAAAAAAGACAGAACGGTTTCGCATTACTGCAACTCGATCGATAAATTATGGAAAATATTCCACGACAAGTAATTTGTTTGCACGAGTGAAGGCTCGTGCAATTTCTTAAAGAGCCGCGTATACATGTAGAGAGATTCAGAGAGGCGATCGATCGATCGAATTTATTCAAGAAAGAATCGTGTCACGGGAAAAATAGCGAAGGACGGGCGGTGCTTTACGCGCTAACAAATAATAGATCGCGTTGCGATGATCGAGAGGACCATTTATCTTCGGTGAATCACGGACCACGCAAGGAAAGAATAATGACAAAACGCTTACCTTCCCGGAGCCCCTCGAGTTGCATAAGAGAACGCCGGCAGCGTGGATCCTGTACTCCTTGTCGAGTTGCTCGTGTTGTCCTTGAATCTTCCTGTCGGCAAAGCGAACAGAGTTGCGTTACGTAATAGATCCACCGTTCATTAATATAGAAAAGAGAAGATAAGTCGTGTCTTAAGAGTTCTCGTTTTTTCATTTTCGATTTTCTAGAAGATATCGTTTCGTGTCTGGCAAAGCCATACTGCTTTTAAGCTGTCTATTTTCTTAATTAGTATTTAGCCTTTGACTGGTGCAAGTTTCAAAAAGATCGACAAAGTGGTGGAAACGCGGCGATCGAAAGCCTGAGGTAGGATTTTTGTAACGTCGTGTGCTGTACGAATTTCGAAAAAACGCGATATCGAGTTACATAAATATTCTGTTATACAGGCGCGGAATTACGTTACGCAATATTTGCGAAGATGCGTTTTACTCGCACAAACGTCTCAGTTACAGCGTAAAGCTGGGTCGAAAAGTTCTCGACAGAGATGTAAACTTCGTGTCACTCGTACCAGACTATAGTCGCTTGTACTCTGACTTTTAAACTTCTTTACGTTTGTCGAATACAACTTTCCGATTTTCCATCTTCCCATTCCTCTTACAAGGTACGGTTAATATTTCTCGTAGACTTGTTAACGAGCATTTCTTTAATCTTCGTGCTACTTTCATAAAGTACCCGCCGTCTTTGTTATCCAGCCATCTTCTCGTACAAATTTTCCACTGATATTCGACAGAAAGATTCGAAACTCAGTTTCTCGATTCATTCTCGTCGTCGTTTTCATCAATTACCTATTAAACCATATATTATATTATATACATATATATAGTATCCAATATATTATCCAAGTCCATAAGTACAATCAAAATAAGATATCCACAAACAGGCGGACAACGCGAATGGTACGTACCATTGTACGTTATGCGATCGCGTACAATCGCTGGTAATCAATTATTAAACATATCATTACGATCGGCCTGCAGCAAAGGCATATCCCCGGCTAGTATCATCCTTCCCTAATTAATCATGCCCAAACATGGAAACCAGCCTTCGTCGCTGCATCCCTTCTACCTTCTCTCTCAGTATCAAACTTCATATCACGCGTACGTAGACGTATACACGTTTTTTTTTTTTTTTATTTTTCTTAGTCAACCTCAGCCGAGCAAAGTTACTCTAAATCACGCTTGCAAACGTCTCGCTAAACGGCCCGAGTCTCGGAGCGCAAGAAGTTCATTTGTACGCAAACACACGACCGGTTAATTAGTCTATGTAGATTTCGTTCGACGCTTTAATTCGCTTATTAGATCGTAGCAGGACTCGTGCTTAATTCGCCTTTACGAACTAGCCGCGCAGAGTGACTCGACGAGAAGATCTCG
Organism: Bombus confusus; assembly: GCA_014737475.1. Classification (NCBI taxonomy): domain Eukaryota; kingdom Metazoa; phylum Arthropoda; class Insecta; order Hymenoptera; family Apidae; genus Bombus; species Bombus confusus. Next base: position 1,645,635 of record JACXIV010000015.1, read on the forward strand.
GTGTTTCACGGTTGCTTTGCCAGAGAAAATGAAGAAGAAGAGAGAAAAAAAAAAATAGAGAGACAAAGCGTTGAAGCGAGCGAACAGCCGAGGCCAAGGGTGGGTCGCGCAGACGAATTTTTCCAAGCGTGTTCCACGGTCACGCTGATTTACGAATCGAAGAAGTTTCACCGATGGGCGAACCTTCTTCGCGGAAAGTTCGGCAATTACGAGCGGGCAAACAGCCTTAGAAATTCATGGCGCGAACCAACCGGCCATCGGTTCCACCGGTGAACGCCCGGGGCTGATGGCCCGCTGTCGAAATTGAATACGCTCTTTCTATTTGGTTTCTTTCGATCACTTCCGCTGCTTTTCGCTTCCACTGATTTGTTTGTATTTGGTACGTACTGTGTAGATTTTAAGCGAATATTTGCTTGAAATCTGTTTCGCGAATTCACGCGAATCGCAGATTGGCACTCGTTGTTACAGAATCGCAGAGTTTCGTGAAATAATCGGCAGATTTTCATTGCAATGGATATAGATTCTTCTCATACAGAGAATTCGGGAAACGTGATTCTTTTGTGATTTTTGCTCCAGTGAAATATAGAAATATTGGCTCGTCCCATACGTAACGCGGTTTCTCTGAGAGTTCGTTCGGTTTGAAGCAATGAGAGTTGTTACTATAGGAGTTTTTTAGAAATTGGAATGAAAAACTTGGTAGGAAAGTGTAACGAATTGTAAAAGATACGGGGAAATTCGTCGTTAATCGATCTTCAACGGGTGATTTTTTATTTTCATCTGGTATACGAAAATCAGCGACTGCGTTATTTATCAAGACACATACGTTAAGATATGTATAATTTTGAAGATATTTTCCGTTCGTACGTTACCCGAACTTGTTGCGTTCTGTTCAAAAAATTACAATTTTGTCTAATCGTACACAAACAAAACGGATCCAACGCGCCAGTTTTTTAGAAATTGGAATGAAAAACTTGGTAGGAAAGTGTAACGAATTGTAAAAGATACGGGGAAATTCGTCGTTAATCGATCTTCAACGGGTGATTTTTTATTTTCATCTGGTATACGAAAATCAGCGACTGCGTTATTTATCAAGACACATACGTTAAGATATGTATCATTTTGAAGATATTTTCCGTTCGTACGTTACCCGAACTTGTTGCGTTCTGTTCAAAAAATTACAATTTTGTCTAATCGTACACAAACAGAACGGATGCAACGCGCCATTGTTAATAACGAAGGTGATTATTTAACGTCGTTTATGTGTCAGGGAATCCCTCGTCTCATAATTTATAATTCGTACGATATCCCGTAACGTAGTTGTACCGCAACCAGAGAGTAGACTCGCTACTTTTTTAATCAGTTTAACTAGCATCGTGACAGCGTCCTATGTGTGTGGCTCGCTAAAGATTGAGCGAATAAACTACCCAACCATCCCACTCAAGACTCATATATCACTGTCGGCGCGTGGTTCATCCACGGGGTTACCTCGAAATCCCTAAACAATCTAGATTCTCTCGCTCCATCCTATGGGTATTTGCAATGGCAGCATGTGCGTCATGCTTGCGGCCACATGATTATCACGCGAAATAGAAAAGCTGACAAGGGAAACTGCTTTCGTGGGAAAATGTTTGGAAATGCCTATTTTTCCAGAATGTAATAACAGTTTGACATCGTTGAATATTGAATTATTAATGCAAACAACCGTTTTGCCCGCATCGAGCACACGTGTTGCAGTGCCTCCGCTGTACCGGCTTTAATTTACTTTCCGAATATCGATTTTATTTTAGAAAGAGTTTTATAAAAGTTCAGCAATTACGCTCTCTACGATATGTCGTCATTTACATTGATTTGGCGTTCGAACAAGGGGGGAAGATCTAACGAATAGAGCAAAATGATAAATATAGCGCTTATAAAGACTGGAAACTGTCCCTGAACTTTGATATTAAACGTAGAGAATCTGCCTCTACTCGAATTTCTCTTCGTAACTTGTTCGATTTTAGAATCTCGCGAGAAATTATACGCGCGACAAACACGGCGTTATTCGGTGTTCGCGTAATTCAACGCAATGACGTAATCAAGCACAATGACTTGGAAATGCGACGAGAATGGGCGAATGACTGTTAAATTAAGGGTCGTGAGTTCTCGTGGGGATTTTAAAGAATCCCTTACCGCTGCTATACCTGTCCGCGGAAATACTTTTAAACGGTGGAACCACTTGGTCGATTTTGTCATAACCGAAGACAAACTTCGTTCTCGTGAAAATCTTTCTGAATATTTTACGTGTATGCTTATCTTAAAAGGGACAGACGCTTTTGGAAAAGCATGGAAACCGGCGCTCGTCGAAGTCGTTGAATAAATTTCATTATTAAGTAAAATTATCTTTCTGAAGTTCTTCCGAAGTGTTGGAGTAAGGAATTGCGCGAAGGCGATTTAACTTTTAAACGTTTCGAAGAAGAAATATCCAGTGAATGATAAGAAAGAAGGCGGAGAAAAATGACAATCTTCGAAAGGGACAATTGCTTTCGAGAAGAAGAAAAGCTTTAAAAGCTGTTCGTTTCAGAAGCAGTATAATATAACGTATGAAACAGTCGTCCTATTTTTGCAATAAAAAAATTCTCCTCCTTCTTATGTCATATATACCGTCTCTACATAAAATTTTTATTTCATTCGTGGCATCGAATGAAGCAACGAAAGCTAATTCGAGATCGATCAACATCAAATCACTTTTTTAAACCCGCTATAAATTCACTGTCGACTAATATTCGTCGTACTGAACTTTTTCACTTCTGAATATAAAATTTAACTTCTTAGTGAATAATATCTATCGGAAGACGTTTGTCGGAACAGTTAATAAAATAAAGAAATTCCTCGCCGCGCCAAACACCTCGGATACGAAGACTCTTTCCGCGAAATATCCCACCGCGCTTCCATTTCCAACGAGAAGAAACGAAAAATCGCAAGAATCGCGAACATGGAGCGGCGCTCCGTTCTCTCGCGTCGCTGCTTCCTTCAATTTCTCGGCTCTGTATTCTCGAGAGGAATATCGTCAATTATTCCGTTGTTTCTCGCACGTGTTTGCCACGGAGCAGGTCGAGTCGCTTTTCGCTCGAAACGCTTAATTGGACTCGCGGAAACGGCGGAACTCGGCGCGTCGTGATGCCCGTAAATTCGTCGCCGGTGTATAATCGACGAGGCGCGCCTGCAAGCGTCCGCAAACAGCGCCGAAACGCCGCACCGCGAGAAGCTGTGCAAACAGCGCCCACCAGACGAGAAAAAAAAAACGATGAAAAAAGAAACGCTCGGCTTTACATATCGCTGACTCGAGAATTTTCTCTTCGGGCTGTCGTTGGGACTCTCGAGACGCTCGCGTCCGCAAGCGTCTCGCTAGACGCCGCTCCTAATTTTCGGCATTTCAGAAATCCGCGTATGCGCCTGTTAACGTGATCCCCCGAGACTGGATTTATTGTCAAGCACGCTGAACCGAATTTCCTCGGCATAATGATTACGCTGCGAGGGATGAAAGGGGCGTTAACGCGGAGGAGCGGTGGTTACGAAAGGATGTTCGGCGAAATATCGCTTGGAAGGTGTTTTCTAAAAGTTCAACGATAATTCGCGGGTTCGAGTTTCGAAGGTGCAGGAATTTTTTGGAATTTTTGTCGTCGCCAGTCATGCGTGTTGTGTTTCTAAAAATTGCACGGCGTGCGAGAGAGGTGTCGTCCGATGGATTAGGTAAATTTTTCTGGGCAAGTATATTGAGCATTAGGTTGTCCGGAAAGTTTCTTTCGTTTTAGAAGGAACCAACGGATGCACGGCATTTTTGGTTTCATATTATTTTATCGAATTACGTATGATCGTGATAAGAGAGACGGAACAAAAAATGGATCATACGTGATTCGGTAAAATAATAGAAAATGAAAAATGTTTTTGGTTTCATATTATTTTATCAAGTTACGTATGATCGTAGTAATAGAAACGGAACAAAAAATGGATCATACGTGATTCGGTAAAATAACAGAAAACGAAAAATCTCGTGAGTCTGTTGTTTCCTTATAAGACGAAAGAAACTTTCCGGACAATCTAATAGCATAGAAGTATATTAAGTAACTTTGCTCAGACTCGAGAAGATCAAGTGGTATTCATATAGGAAATTTCTTTTAATTTGATCGTAAATATGTAAAGGCAGAGTGTAAATAAGTCATGTTCGATAGAAAAAATTCTGTTGAATAATAATTGTACTAAAGAGTGCCTTTTTGGCGGCGGGACAGCTGTCCTCGGGGATTAAATTTTACTTCAGGCCATTAAATTTAATACGAGAATACAAATTTTTACGTCGATTCTAAAAATATATTGAATGTTCGTTTATTAGTTTGTCGTGGATGAAAAATAATATTTACGAAGTTAACTACGAATGGATCGCTTAACGACTCCATATGTTAAATAAACATTACTCTATGCATTCTCTGTTTTGAATACTACCAATGTAGAACGGTATTAAAATTTATACAAAGCTAGGAAAATTTCTCGCATATCTGTCGTTCACATGATATTGCTAAATTAGACAGAAAAACGAACGTAGTTTGTAGCTGAATTTTTTACAATCCGTATGCTTGTTACGTCTACAACTATGAGAGGAATTCTCAGCGAAGAATATTTCTCGCTATTTCACTGAAAATACCTTACGGCATTATCCGCTAAAAATTCTAGAACGCTTTTACAGTCGGATCGAAAGAAACTTTTTAATAAAAATTTTCTCTTGCGCTATTGTTATTTGTAAATTATCAAAGAATTTTTTAAAGTAACATTGGCCCACGTTTTGTTAAATATTCGTATGCAAGGCGCGCGATAATACACGAACGTCGTTTCAGGAATAAACTCACCGTTTGCCAATGTTACTTCGTAACAAGATACGAAAGTCGCTGTTCGTATTTCAAGCAAAAACTGAAATTAAAACTGATGCGGAACGTTTCATAAATAATAAGCCGTAGAGCGTAGAATTTAAAGTTAGATATTCGCCGACTTGCACTGTAAATAATATTTCCTCCGATCAGAGTTGCGGAAAGTTTCGCAATCTAGTGAATTTTACAATTAAATAAATGTACGTATAAATTCTTAATTTGATCCTGTAACGTTCCCTCGCAACTTTCCTACAAACAATTTTGCAATCTCGTCTAGCTTTAATCGCAAATTGTTCGAATATCTTACAAGATAAATATATCTGCCAGTACTCTGGCAGTTAATTAATTCTAGTATTGTCAGATTTAAACGAAGAGATACCAAATTTATATATCCGCCTTCCGCAAACCTCTTATTCTTTGACGCTAAACCTACCGACACTACTTGTATACTTATACAAATATTTCTTAGAAAAAAAAGCAAACTGGAAACAAATACCGAAGAATATATTGTATACGTGTTTTATAAAAAGTCATAGATTAGGAAGCGATATGATAACGTTTAAACATGGTTAAATTTGCGTAGAAATTTGGAAACGGTCAATTTGACCGCAGTGGTAGGTTTGGTGTTAAATGCACCGTCAAATACGTATGTCTGTATGATCGACACGAAAATGATCTACAATGCACATTTACTTTATCATTTCTATACTATCGATGAAGTTAATGCCACTTGAATTCAGTGAATTGTGGATACTCCAATGATATTGATGTTGTAATTGTTATATTATATATATATATATATATATATATATATATATATATATATATATATATATATATATATAATATTTATATAGGTATTATATATATAAGTATACTTTACAGTTCCTCCTCTTTATAACGCCTTCAAACTAACGGAATACTTGAACCTTTATTACGCTATTACGTAGAAACGAAACTTTGATGCGAACGTTTCTAGATCCGAATTTCAAGCGATACGGATACGAGGGCTTGAAATTGGGGCGCGAAAGAAAAGTGTAGAGTTATTGGAAACTTGATATAGGATATATGCAGAAAATGCGTGTAATTTATCTGCGTTGAGCGATAGAAGTTGCGAAATAAAAAAGAGGGGAGAAAGTATCGTACATGTTATATCATCCTTGCCCATTTAAATTTCCCACGAATACGTAAACACCGGCGATCTATTTACAACTAAAGCTTGCAACCCATCTAAATTTCAAATTTGTTAAATTTAATTATCCTCTCAAACTACAAAAATTACGAAATTTAGAAAAGAAAAGAAAAATTTAGAAATTGGGGCGCGAAAGGAAAGTGTAGAGTTATTGGAAACTTGATATAGGATATATGCAGAAAATGCGTGTAGTTTATCTGCGTTGAGCGATAGAAGTTGCGAAATAAAGAAGAGGGGAGAAAGTATCGTACATGTTATATCATCCTTGCCCATTTAAATTTCCCACGAATACGTAAACACCGGCGATCTATTTACAACTAAAGCTTGCAACCCATCTAAATTTCAAATTTGTTAAATTTAATTATCCCCTCAAACTACAAAAATTACTTCTTTCGATCCAACTTGCCAGTCCAAACACCGATAGCCGGACGGTTATCGCTCGAGCCTGAAGAATCTGTCGGAAGGAAATGCAACGCAAACGTCAGGACAGAAAATTAGCCGGGCGTAATCGCAGAGACGGGAAATTCATTAATCGCGGTGTACTTTACGCGCGACGAAACGCGCTGCAAGTTCGCAGTTTCGGCATCGACTTCGGCACGACTCGCGCCGCAAGCTACACGAAACTGCATAATTCCACGGCAGTTTGATCAAATTGTTAGTCCGCCGGAGGACAGCCGCTAATAAATCTTGAACGAGTTAATCCTCTCTGCCATTTGGAGGAAAGTGGGGCGCAGGGCTGGGAAGAGAAGGTCGGAGCTGGTGTTACGAGAGTCCGGTGCCAACTTGCAAAATATATTATTCGAAGGCTGCCACTCGGCGAAACGAATGTTTCCTTAGTCGAATTTTTCGTTCTGCCGCGCCCCATTTCGATAGCCTTCCCGGGCAACTTTCAAACGCGACGTGACCGGGAAAAGCATTCGCCGATTATTTTCGCCACTCACACGCCACACACCAAGCTCACTTTCTTAACACGCGCTTTTCTTTATGTGAATGATTTTATGTGAATTTTTACTTTCCTCTTCGTTTCTCAGTCTCCTGTTTATTATGGAAAAAAGAGTTTCGTCTAAGAGGAATTAAAAGGGTTGATCTTCGATAGTCGTTTCGTGTTATATTAATCGACAAATGTTATTTATTTATAGAGGTTTAATGGCATAATACGAAACGAGTGATTGTTAACGCGTTCGCTACATCTGGGATCACCGATGGCAGCCATTAGGCTTGTTGTGATACTACAGGGACCACCGACAATGTGGCAATTGATACAAGTGTTCGCGGCAATGAACAATCTCTCTGAATTTTGTACGTTTCTAGCGTTAAGATAATATTGTGTATAATAATGCATCATAATGCGTCGTAATAAAAATACGGTTATACGTTTTGAACGTATTTCAAAATATATTTCGCTGAAGCAGATAAGAGCATTTTAGGACACACGTGCGTAACAATTTAAAAGATAAATGTGAAATTTATCTTGTATAAAAGTAACTCTTCGTTTGAACGCTTTTAGCATTAATTTCACTATCTTCTCCGATATTATAAAGTGACAAAAGAACTTTGATCGGTTTTTCGTTCCTTTAACAAGAAACACAATGTATTTAATAGAACTGAAATAACATTTCATCTTGCGTAAATGCTCGTTCCTAAATTTCTACAGGAAAATAAACAAATTTTTGTAGTAAAACAAATATTGTATGTCGATAGAAAAGCACGCGTGCGTGTAATTTCGCAAGTAGAGTTCGTCTGACTAAATGTGTATCAATTCTACTTACGATATGGCGTGCAGCAATTCTTGTCGCTGTTTCTCTTTAACTTTTACACTTCCCCCTTCTTCGAGCGCAACTTGCAATTCTCTTTGGAGAACCGCTAATTTTCTGCGTTCCCCTTCCAAAAGCAAGGAGGTAACCTGCAGCAAAAAGTATAAAATCCTAATTAAAAATTCTGAACATTGAGCATTCGGGAACGATCAAATTTTGATAATATTTTGTAAATAATTACTATCGTAGAAAGTATATGGGAATTCGTTTCGCTATAAAGGGCAATAAAGAAAACACTAAGAAATCATTTTATTTAAAAAAGTTGCAAATTATTAGATATTACTGTCTGAAAAAGTAATATATCCTGCAAATGATAATGTCTTCTTTTCCCCTGATTACCTACGAACAGTACATATTACAAACGAAATACAGACGTGACATTATATAAGATTTCGTCCGATACCTGGTAGACGTGTCATTACCCACAAACGATATCGTAACACTTACAGTCGAGAACGACGCAACCTGCGTACAGTTTTCTTTTTTACCGATAATCAGTCCAATCTCGATCGATCACAAACCGCCAGACGATAAGAGAGATCAATTGTCAAAAAATCTTACAAACTAGAAAATCAATAAAACGATCTATCGTGAGCAACCCATGGCGCGTAATTCGAAAATTGCACCGGTGCATTCTCTTCGATCCTACCATAATCCCCAACGCTATAATTTCTTCTTCCAATACATAAAAACGAACTTGGAACGAGAATAATTCTTTACACAAGTAAAGCGAGGGCAGAAAAGTTTTCTTACAAAACTTCTTCCAGGAACGAAGGATCGAGCGTGGTTGGCGCGAAATTTGCTTTCCTGTTTAGCGCGATAACGATCTCGTGGTCTCCGTTTCTTGTTCGTGTTCTTCTCTAGGTGCATGCAACGTTTGCGCGGCGATGTACCGGGTGTAGGTGCATCCACGTGTGTGTCTGCGGCCACGTACCTCGCTGAAATACGTGGAACTTGCCTAGATATATTCGAGGAGATACGAGAACAAGCGGCGTAAGACGCGAATGCGCGATCTACTGGTTTAACCTGCATGCGAACGCGTCTCGTAATTGGCTCAAACCACTGAATTTTTTACGAGTGTGTGACTTATTATTCCCAGATTATGCGAATTCGAGATTGGCCGAGTTTATATCTTTCCTGTGGATTTCAGGTGTTCACCGTCGTAAGCGTCGTGGTGAACTTCCTGCGAATGATACTAAAACGCATTTCTGACGAATGTATAAACTCGTGCCAATTGTACGGGGTGAAAATTGGAAACTGAAATAGTCTGTAGAGTTGCAAATTGGCCTACAGGATCGATTAATTCTGGCGAATTTGGAAAATTAATGGAATTAGGTATTCAAATTAAACTATGGTTTAGAGGTGATTAAATTGTAACAACAATAAATGGCCAATCGAAGTTTAATTGGATTCGAACATTTTGCATAAAACAGGACTTAAATTTATCAGAATTATGAGAATCTAATGAATTATATAACGATCATTAAAATAGTGTTTCTGATATACTCGGAAGACAAAGGTATAATCCCAACGTAAAAAATTTTATCGATTTTCTCGAATCTGACTAATAATCACAATTATAACGCGGTGCGTTTAAGGAAGAGGACATAGAAATTGCATGTACGATTCTTTAATTTAGAAATTCACAATCGTCGTAGTCGAACGACCGAATCCTAATTTCTTCACGAGGTTCGCGTCCAATGAAACGATGTGGTTGCCGAAAAAAATGGAAATTACAGAAAAATTACAGCAATGCGGAGCTTTTCAAAAAGTATAGGAAAAACGAGGGATCGTGCGCGTTCGTTGGACAATAGAGGAAAACGAGGCAGCGAAACAGTGTATACTCTCGAGCTGGTAACAATCTGCGATATGGTATCATTTGTTGTAGTTAGGCAACACTCACTTTAGCCAGTAATCCAGGAAACTTTATCGCGACATCACATTTTCGTATCAAGTGGATCGAAGAGCTGTTATCAGTTGCAGCAGAGCTTCGATATCGAGTAGGAGATATTGACTCGCGGAATGGTAAGTCAGCTATCGAGCAGGAAGAGCAGAACGTCAATGGTCATACGCGATGACTAGGTTTTATTCTTTCAAAAATGAACTGACTTCGATTTATACGTACATGCAAATGTCGTTACGTTTTGAATATTTTCGATAGAAATATTATTTCACTACAATGAAACATCCGATTAACGAAGTAAAATCACTAAGTAAGATAAAAATATAATGGCACTAGGCTAGACTTATGTTAAAAATACATACAGTATACCTGTTTGGAAACTTAATCTACATATTTCTTTAAAATTCTGTATTATTTTACATCACAACATCCGATTAACAAAGTAAAATCACTAAGTAAGATAAAAATATAATGGCATTAGGCTAGACTTATGCTAAAAATACATACAATATACCTGTTTAGAAACTTAATCTACACATTTCTTTAAAATTCTGTATTGTTTTACATTGCTCAGCTACTTAACATTTCTATACGTATAATTCAATTTATATTTTTTATATTTATTATGTAAATCAATATATTTACTATTTTATATAAAATTCTCCATTGTTTTACATTACTCAGCTACTTAACATTTCTTTCTATTCGTATTATCCAATTTATGTTTTGTATATTTATTATATGAATTAATATATTTATTATTTTATATAAAATTCTCTATAGTTTTACATTACTCAGCTACTTAACATTTCTTTCTATACGTATAATTCAATTTATATTTTTTATATTTATTATGTAAATCAATATATTTACTATTTTATATAAAATTCTCCATTGTTTTACATTACTCAGCTACTTAACATTTCTTTCTATTCGTATTATCCAATTTATATTTTGTATATTTATTATATGAATTAATATATTTATTATTTTATATAAAATTCTCTATAGTTTTACATTACTCAGCTACTTAACATTTCTTTCTATACGTATAATTCAATTTATATCTTTTATATTTATTATATAAATTAATATATTTACTATTTTATATAAAATTCTCCATTTTTTTACACTACTCAGCTACTTAACATTTCTTTCTATACGTATAATTCAATTTATATTTTTTATATTTATTATATAAATTAATATATTTACTACTTTATATAAAGTTCTCTATTGTTTTGCATTACTCAGCTACTTAACATTACTTTCTATTCGTATTATCCAACTTATATTTTTTATATTTATTTTTTTCATTCCAATTTTTAATTAACCATCAACTAAGTAAGTGCAATAATCTGTAATGCGACAAACATCTTCATTCGTGTCATTCGATCGTTCGTCGATGTCGCTGATCAATGAAAGAAAAACGAATGGAAAATCGAACTTGTCAACTTGCAAAACAGCTTTATTTAGACGATATACGGGGAAACAGAGAAGGAAGATATTTCGCATCGAAGAAGCTATTACGATTACCTGGCAGTTGAGTGACGTTACGCGGCTATGCAGATTATTTGAAGATATAATTCTCCACGTTCGGTACAACAGTTTCTTTTTCCATCGAACTAACAAGGATACCGGATTGCGACAGACAGGATAATAGCTTAGAGCTTCGTAGTCGTCTTTTAGCGTAGCGACTATAGGAAGGGCCTAGTTAAAGAATTACATAAACTCGCATTTCGACACACATCCTGCCGAATCATATTTCTAACTGTTCGTTTTCCGGAAAAAGCAACAACCATCGATACCAGGCAAATCGTACCTGCTTCGCTTTTATTATTCTTCGTTCTCTTCTCCTTCTTCTTTCTCTTGTCATCCTGACGATGGTCTTTCGCATGCTTAAACAAACATAAGCGTTTGTTGATGAAAGAGAAAACCTGTCTTCCTTCATGGATGAAGGTTTAACGTGCGTTTTATCATGGGAAATGGGCGCTCCTTGAAGTCTGATATGTAAATTTAAATACCCGAAGGTTTGAGCTTTCCAAGGTATTTTAAATAAAGTCTATCATCTAGCTCTGAGCTATTGCGTTTATCGTATTCGAATCCATTATTCTCGTATCTGTTAATTTCTTCTACGAACTATATTTATAATCTGATAAACTTAATTATAAATATAAAAATATAATTAAATTTCTTCCTTTATCCTCTATCTACTCGTAGAAAAAGATCCCGTGTCGCTTTAGAAATTTAGATACGTCTGCCATTTTACAATATCGAGATTCGAATATTTTCTGGACTAATGAAACTTTGACAGAAATAAATCGACGCTCTTTCTTTCATGAGAAGTGACAAGTTACATCGATTGATGCATTGGAGAATGTAAGATCTCGTTTTAAAGAACGTAAGTTCTTGGTCACTGACCTAGCTTAACCTTAATGCATCCACATGGAAACATTCTACTTACATTTTCCGATGTGTCCCTCGACCTCTCGTAACCCTTAAAAGCGTTCTATTCCTGCCCATAGTATATTCCTTCGTGTATAGCAGATTAGTAACAAGCGTTCCACGTATGTAGGTTCTTTAAAAAGATCGTAAGATTTTAAAGACTTTTAGTGTTCGAAGAATAAAAAATGTTTCATTGACAGATATTAAAACATCAGCATCTCTACTGTCGAATATCACCGATCAAGATATCGTCGATGTATATTACTCGTTAATTGCTATTGCAAGTACCAAATTTCATTATTCGTTCCAATATTCATCTCGTTATTGCTGATAATTGCGTCGTTTTCTCTCGCGCAAACGTTTTCCATTTTACACGTGTAGTCATTATATCGAAACGATAAATTACTTGCTGCATTTCTTTGGCTAAATCATAGTCAAAATGTATTTTGACTGACGTTCCAATTACCGCAGAAACCACGAACACACTTTTCATCCTGTTAATATTGGTTAAACATACATGTATAATTTGATCGTTCTTTGTCAACGACAAAAATTACGAGCATCGATTTCACACTGTGACTGGACAGACTTACGAAACAAAATTCTTAAAAAAAAAAAGAAAAAGAAGAAGGAAACAAATCAAAAGCCATCAGAAAAACAAGCCACGATGCAAATGCACCGCGAAGTGTGATCGAATTTCGTGAAATTGCAACCGGTGCAAAAATAACTCGACCTCGTTCGCGATTCGATCGATCGGCTGGACTTTCCGATCGCGGAAAAAGCGACGCGAGAAAAATCGCTCCGCTACGGCCTCGATTAACACCTTAACGACAAAACATACCAAACGCTACCTTAACTGTGACGTACATCATCTGTGGCGAATACGAATTAACGTTTTACGTGAAATAATCACGCTGCAGACAACACTAGGATGTCCGTACACTTGTTACGTTTATTGGAAGACTCTTAACGAATACTATTATATGATAACAAATTTTGTGATTTTTTTTGTGATTGTGACAAACAGATTATGTGATAACAAATTTGTAATAAGATAACTATATAATATAAAAGCAACGGAAAGCATACAATTTGTTGTAAAAAAAAAAAAAATTAGTAGGATCCTTTTGCACGATAAATTACAAGTTCATCCTACATCATCGACTTGTTTTTTACGGTTCTATAATTTTTCGTATTCTGCAAAATCTCTCTTTAACTGATAATTCTGCTGATTATCAAAAATTCACTAATGGTATTTTCGATAATAGTCTTAATATTTATTACCGGTAGCGTAGCTACGGATGTTACATCGCGACGTTACGTAAACGCTTCGACTTTGGGGGAAAAGTGCAGAAACGTAATATTCTGAAATAGGCAATTGAAAATAGCGAATAGCTTTTTCGACCCTATTTAGTTATTGTGGTAAGCACTGAAAGGATTAAACCTGTTCCCTTGCGGACGTATTTCCTTTTGTCGTACGTAATGACGAAAGTCTGGAGGCAAATGGCTGCTAGAGGAGCGAAACGAACGAAATTATCCGCGATGAAAGGAGTAAACCGTGAAACGACAACACTAACCTTCGCGAGCCAGCAAAAAGCAACCAGAGAAGGGAAATAAAATATATTTCCGCGTCACTTAGGACTTAGACGATCGTTTGCCGGTGCATCCGCGAGTCCCGGTAACTTTTTGCATCGTCCGCTGTCAGGACAACTGATTGTTGAATGGAGACGGAGAAAAGATAGGGGATAATTGAGACGTGCGTTTATGGCATTTGAAACGAGTGTGTATACACTCGAGATTTATTGGGATATACGTATGTGTAAAATGTTTCGCAGTTATATCATGATCGGTTGGGTCAGAGTAACATTTAGAAGCGGACGTTGATAAATGTAAATTTATATTTTTATCGGCAAGATACCAAAGTCTCTTTCCGACTAAAATACAATTTTCCTGCTTCTTCCACGTCTATATACATACCTAGTTGATTATGTCAATTGCACCTAAATCTAGTCATTGTTACAACTATATGTGTTTTCTTAACACTTCCATCTATGCTAATGAAATATATTCAAACTTCGCTATACGTGTATTTTCTCTTCAAGCGTCTGTAGAAATTTCCTCCAAAAACAGTCTAAACTATGATATTTTTAAAAAATTCTTTCTCTGCTTTGTATTTCTTTGATACTTCCATTTGTGCTAACGAAAGAACAGTGGATGTTCATGTATTTGTGAAAAATTTAATCGTGCAGAAACATATAAGCTGAAACATATAATATGCAAGAGCATAAGAAATATCCAAAGCAAATTATTATATTCCTAAATATATATATTTAATAGTAATATTCAGAGAACGAGGTAAATTTCTATTTAGATTTTATTTCTTTAACGATACACTGAAAAATCGAAATTTGCACAAACGTATCCCAGTCTCCTAACGAGACTCGCTCGAGCTTCATCGTGTTTCCCCATTAACAGTGTTCAGAAATTTCCTCCGATAATGCCATATGATAACCTATTTCAAAAAATCCATTCATCACCGATATCGCAATTCGTGTCTTCTGCAAACTTCATCAATTATGCGATCATTAAGAAGTAAGAAGCGCGGTGAATCGTCGAGAATTTTCAAGCAAACGTTCCACGTCGGTTGGCAGACCTTCCGTAAACGCGATTAATCGATAGCCGTCCGACGAGCGCGGTTTCAGGCATTTGCGAAATGACATTTAATCGAATCGACGAAAAGGAAAGGAGGCGGAGGAAGGCGGCGGAAAAAGAATCACTATGACGGATGTTGTAATTTCTTTGGTCGGTGCATGGCGCATCGGTCGCGCCATTATCCGGTCACGGTTCCATGAAGCCAGCACTGTTTTCACTTTTACGCGACGTATTATCATAAACACGGCGATCAAAATGATGGACCACCGTCACGATCGACTTCGATTTGTTTTTCAAAGCCACTTGTGGTTTGTGCGTCGCTTCGACCACAATTTCGTAGTCGTTCTGGTGCGTTGATGCGTTTTTGAATGGGCAAAAACTTGCAGCTTCTTGTAGGTTCTAGGAAATAGGTTGCGAGTTACTTTTTTAACTGCTTCGAGATTATCAACGTATATATGGCGAGGCTAACTCGAAGAATATGGACCACCGAAGACTGCAGTGGTGCGAGTCGGCTGCTCCTATTAATTCTTAAAACAATTATACGATAATTCTTCATACGTTTCTGCAAACCATGAAAACAAGACAAGATAAAAGTATAAGGTGATTAACGATGAAACTTTCACCGTAGTTGATCGATATATCGTGTGCTTTTAAATGTTCGAAGATGCGACTAAATGCAAATTCTCGATATCTTGACTCACAGCACCGTAAGTTTCATCCTGTCCTATGAAAGAGAACATTTGAGACGTTTCGAACGAAAGTTGGAGGATACGTTAGGTCGATCTAAAGAATCTTTCGTTCTGGCTCTTCTAAAAAACATATCAATTCAAACAGTTGACTGATTTTTCCCACTGCCTACTATTTTTCATTCCTATTATATCGTTCGTCGGTTCAAGTGACAAAAAATCAGTTACTCTGAATTTAATTGAAATTTCCTTCGAGCAACTGGAATTCGGCTAAAGGAAAGTCTAACGTTGCGCGAAACCTCATCTCAGCCAAGTACGCATCGATTCTACAATTTCTCGCGTCGGATCCAAGTCGACCACGTAGACTCACGCATTACAGCTGATCGACGATTTAATGATCTCGTGACTCGACATTACCCCGTGGTATACATCGTGGCGATTAAAGCTACCAGGGGTCGATTGAATCGGGACGCGACACGATGTTCGCTCGCTGGGCATGTCGTTTATAATGAGCCGCGTCGCGATTAATTAGGCTCGCGCCATATTGCCGGGCAATTAATAAAGCCTCATCGGTGATTACGATAGAAGCGCAGGGTAACATTTTATACAGGGCCTGGTATATCTGCTCGGTCGATCAAATTATGTTAGAACGGCCGTTGTGGCCCTGCCATCGCATAACATCTGTTTGTTCGATAATTCATGAAGCTCGTCGCGAGACGTTCTGCTTCTGGTCTCTCCGCGGTCATTTTCTTCCTCCTCGCGACTCCCCTAGTGCTGCTTTCTTGCGCGTCTTCCTCTCTTCTTGTCTTATTTCTTTCCCGCCTTTTCTTTTTCGCGTCTCCTATGCGTTAGCCTCTTTTAGCGATCGTTAACTTCGTCACTAGGACGTTTCTGCGTAGTTTCTTGGTTTTCTTTTCCATTTCGTGTACGGAGGATTGTATTATACTGATTTTGAAGAAAGATAACGTTCGTACACACAGTGGCAGATGTACGTGCACTAAGTAAATGAATTTTATGCGGACGAAGGGCGCGATATGGTATTTGTGCAAGTGGCGAATACTGATCGGTAGATTACGAATGTTGGTGCATTAACGTTCAGAAACATATAGAACGTATACAGAATACGCGAAAATATGTGAAATGATCAAAGTAAAATATTTGGAAGGTGAAATGTTACTCTAGTCGGGTTATATTCGGACTCGTAGGAAGCTAATTATTCAACGATATTTGATGACAAAAAATTGATCGGTCAGCTGAAACGGCAGGTCTTCGATTACCCGACGATTATATTATCGAAACGAAATAACCGTTAACCGGTGTAAGTTGCAACAAAGTAATTTAATCACTTTTGTAAGAATATAGAAAGGTTTGATCCTGATAGTACGTCTGCTACTTAAATGGAAAACTGGCGTAAAAAGTAGCGTGGATCTAATCCTTGGATCGGGATAAAGGCGAGTTAGTTGATCGTTACGTTTCATGACAGGGAATTATTAAGAAATCTCCGGAGAAAGGTAAGATTGTAGCAAAAACGAAATTACGCTGTTTCGTTTATCCGTGATCATATTACAGAGAGAAAACACGTGATAATGTCGCAGATTCTTCGCGATGATGTTGCGATCTGATAACAAAAACTTGTCTCGAAAGGCAGAGAGAGAGAGAGAGAGAGAAAGAAAGTTAAACTTACCTTACTATCAGAAACCGTGGCAAATATTAAATATATATATATATAGCTACTTTCGTAATTGAAGTTCGTACGCGTTCACGGTTTATCGATCTTTTAAATGTTGGTTATTACGGAAGAATTCTCTTTAAATTTTATTGCAAATGAGCAAAGAAATATTATAGGTTATTGCACGCGAAATGATAGATTTCACAGTCGCGTAAAAAGCTTTGCAACATTTAGTGTTCGAATATAATGCCAAACATGCATCTGAAGAGCGGAACATGATCAGTGATTCGTTTAAATCATTTTATTGTGAATCGTACATATGGGTATAATCGTTTGTGTAATTCCTAATTAGCGCTTAGAAACTAAATCGATCATCTTCGCTTCTTGTAGATTCGTTAATCTCAGTGATCTTTGTAATTGACGTTTAACTTTTTCGAGAAAAGATCGAATAATGTGAAACTGCAATAGAAAATTCGTTCGAAGGCAAAACTTTTCCCCGAAATTACGCAATCGCGATAAAGGTGAAACATTGTGAAACGATTTTTATGGTTATTGAAGCGTGGAATGGGGCGATATAAAACTTTGACGCAAAGATTGGCAACGAGGCTTGATGAAAATCGATTGCAGGTGCTCGAAACGGCGCGAAACCAAAGAATTATACACGATCGACTGATTCTGCGTGACCGACAGGGCTTTCCAATTTCGACCACCTTTTCGTCGATCGGCTCTATAGAAGAGAAAGGTGATGCCTTTCTAAAATATACGATCGATCGCCTCTGATGAAAATCGATCGCAAGAAACCGGAAGTGAAAATGCATTGCCACGATACTACCACGCAAACTTTTTGCTTCGTGAACTGTGTTTTGTTACCTTTCTCCGTTAATTAGAGTGGTAGTTATGATGGAGCGGAAACAACGTCAATAAATGAATAAATTGCAATTAAGATAGTGGAAGGATGTCTTGGAGAAAAATGCCAGGTAAAAGGAGAGATTGTGGAAAGATAGTTAAAAAATAAAAAAGCCTATCGAATAATGTGACAAATTTATGGTGAAAGATGTGTGTCAAGGGATGTTGTGAAGGGAATATACGTAGGTGGTGCGGAATAAAAGAAATTTATATCGATTGAAACGTAATTTCGTAAAATTTTTATAATATCTTTCTCGACTGTTCACTCTTTTCATTTTTTTTTTTTTTTACTTTCTTGCTTTTGCTTGCGACGATCAATTTTTTTCTAAAAGATTCAATAAAATCCAGACTCTGTTAATAACTTTTAAAATTCAAAAAGAATTGGTTCAATTTGGAAGATTCTAAGTTGAGAAATGATTCAGCAAGTGGCTAATTTATTGATCCAGATCTTTAGAAAGATCATTGGACAGAGAAAGGCGATATCGACAAATCGATCGATCGAGGAAGAAAGAGAGTGCAATGGACTTTCTTTGGTTGCTTCGGTTTCAAGTAGCCATCTGTTTTAGTAGTATGTACTATCCTTTCTGGGTCGTGCCTCTCACTGGCCTATACTCACGCTCTTGGCAAAAGTGACTATTGAATTTGCAAGCCACCACCTTGTACGGTGAATGGGCTATCGGTTCCGGATCGAATTTGTTTCTGACCTCGACAAGGATACCGGAATCGGAGCCGAGTTAGACGCCCTTTTTAAAGTACCTGCCTTCGAAATAATTTTGTTAAGCGTTAGTTGTGAGAACTTTTTCGATCCACTACTTTAATGTATCACTTCATTCTCAATCTTCTTCTAACTCTGTCCCTGATGAATTTAAGTTGTTTAGATTGCAAGTACTGTTTCATAAAATTGCAGTTGCGCAGAGAAACTCGAAGAATTTGTCGAGAGAGAAATAAATTTAATTTGGTGTAGGAGTATTCTTGCGATGCTTATTCCGTGTCTGTACATTTGCTTACTTTATGTTCGAATAATATCGATTAGATTATAATATTTGCAACTGGGTCATCCGCAAGAATTATACGTCGTTCGAAATTTATTATCAGAAGAAGCGAATATAATTTTTCTTCCGAATCTGTTTCTCTTATTTTAATTCAGGATATGCGATAGCGAAACTGTACCGTATAACGTTATGATTAACGATATCGACATCGTATAATATCGTCATTGAGATCGTATTGATGTAGTAGAAATATTTCAGAAGCAATTACCTCGAGCTGCACGCCGAAGAGGTCTCGCGATCGACCAGGTCTTGAGGTTTCTAACTCCTGCATTTCGGCTTCTCTCTCTGCCAGTCCCATTTCTCCAAAATATCTGAAACATAGAAATCAAGAACAATTCAATTTACTCGCAATCTCTTACTTTCCCGTCATACAAAATTGTACTTTAATTCTGTTTAAAACGTTACGTATATTCGTCGACAGAAATAAATTCATCGATCTGTTCTTGTTCGTGTCTATACAAAAGAACCGCGATTATTCAAACTGATAACATATGCGAGAGACCATTTATTTCGAATTATTTTATAAATATTCATGTTAAACACACAGAAACAAAGTTTATCGAATAAAAATGTAACAGTTTCCTTTACTTTCTATTTATCCTCTGCAATCTGTCTTACAGAGGATTATTCTCTCAAATTTTCCATTAATCGATATTCCGATAATCGATCGTCCCATTAATCAACGTTTCGCTAATCGAGGTTCTACATGCAGAAAATACGAGGTAAATACGAAATCGTTGAAAGGTTATGATGTAAAAGCAATTGAAAGGTAACTTATTCTGATGCATGTACGTGTACATATACATTACGAAATGTATATTCAGTGGTAACTAAAAATATTACAAACTAGGAGCCCGTGCATAGATTAAATCTACGCAGTCCTCGATAGTGTGCACAACAGGACGATAAATCTGTACATAGTTTGAAGATCGATAGAGATCTATGGTGTTTCGCGAGATAGATTGAGAATCGGTTGATCTTTTGAAACTGGTGTTATATAGCAATGAAAGACAGGTTCTTTAGGCTGATTATTTGTATAGAACGTATGACTTGTATCGGAGTTAGGCAGGTTGCATGTTCCGCGTTATGCAACGTACGTATTGCCCAAATTCCTCTAATTAAACGTGGCTTTTCATTGCAACGATTAGAATAAATGTTATAATAAGCTTTCTGTCATCATTGGATTGTAAGTACGGTTATTATAAACTACTACATCAGCATTGAAAATAATCGATTTACGTAATGTTATAGAGTAGAGTGACTGTGAGTTGTCTTGGTTTGCTCTTAATTAGCATACATCTATATCATATACGTGTATATAAAATATACGACATTTAGACACGTTATAATTATAACTACTGCTGTGGATTTTCAAATGGTAGAAAAGTTAAATCGTCACAACTATGACATCGCTATATTTAAAGTGTTCGATTATATAAAGCATTCCTGTCTTCAACAAAATTATAGACATTCTGAAAGTTATTCGTCGGAAAAATAACGATTGCCAACAGGCGTCAATTACTGATACCCATCGTTAATTCGTCGTGAACAAATATTAAAAAGGAAAAATTTGCGGTTAATATAAACGAGGTACCAAGAGGAAGAAATCTGCACAAACTACAAAATATTTAATTGAACTTTAATAAAAATGATAAAATTGAATTTCAATAGAAAAATGTCTGTGCTTCCAAGTGTAAAAACGCGTTACAAATTCCTAACAAAATTCTCGAATTAAACATAAATGCTTGCAAATGCTGTCCCGTACTCGTGAACAAATATTAAAAAGGAAAAATTTGCGGTTAATATAAACGAGGTATAAAAAATCTGCACAGACTACAAAATATTTAATTGAACTTTAATAAAAATGATAAAATTGAATTTCAATAGAAAAATGTCTGTGCCTCCAAGTGTTAAAACGCGTTAAAAATTCCTAACAAAATTCTCGAATTAAACATAAATGCTTGCAAATGCTGTCCCGTACTCGTGAACAAATATTAAAAAGGAAAAATTTGCGGTTAATATAAACGAGATATAAAAAATCTGCACAGACTACAAAATATTTAATTGAACTTTAATAAAAATGATAAAATTGAATTTCAATAGAAAAATGTCTGTGCCTCCAAGTGTTAAAACGCGTTACAAATTCCTAACAAAATTCTCGAATTAAACATAAATGCTTACAAATGCTTTCCCGTACTCGTGAACAAATATTAAAAAGGAAAAATTTGCGGTTAATATAAACGAGGT